>VOIT01000042.1:0-102500 GCA_031010545.1 Laburnicola sp. JP_R_19
TAACCCTAACCCTAACCCTAACCCTAACCCTAACCCTAACCCTAACCCTAACCCTTAACCCTAACCCTAACCCTAACCCTAACCCTAACCCTAACCCTAACCCTAACCCTAACCCTAACCCATTTACCTATATTCACTTCAATTTTACCTTTATAATAACTAATAACTACTATTTAACTTTAAACTCTATAATTTATATACTGCTTTTTTTATTTTCTACTTATATTTCATTTACTCTTTTTACTTACTCTTTATTATCTATAATCTTAACCCTCTTTTTATTTTAAAATCCTAACCCTTTTTTATATTTATAACCCTAACCCTTTCTTATATTTATAACTCTTACTAACCTACCCTTTATTTTAAAATCCTAACTATTTTTTATATTTATAACTCTAACCCTTTTTTATATTTATACCTCTAACCCTTTTTTATATCTATAATTATAATTCTTTTCTTTACTATTTTTATTATACTACTCTTTTACCTTTTTTCTTCTTTATCTACTCCTTTTTACTTTACTTTACTATCTATCTTTTATATTCTATCTTTCCTCTATCTTATTCTATTCTCTATACTATTTAATTCTAATCTTTTCTTTTTTATTCTTTTATTATACTTTTTTATTTCTCTACCTATTTTTTATTCTTTCTTTTAACCTTCTTTTTTTCTTACTTTTTTTTTTTTCTTTCTTCTAACTCTATTCTATAATTCTCTCTTTTTTTCTTTATACTTTTTTTTTACCTTTCTAATTTATAAATTCTTTTTTTTTCTTTTATTCTTTTTATAATACTATTTTTACTTTACCTTTCTCTTTTATTATATTATACTCTATACTATTTTATTTTTTTTTACTTTTATTTTTTCTATATTATTACTTTTTTCTTTTCTTTCTTATATTTAACGCTAATACTAAATATATTCTTAAATATTTTATACTATTATTTTTTTTTCACTAAATTTCTTTTCCCACTTAATAATTCTAATACTTACTATACTTATAAATTTTAACTTTTTTTTTCTTTACTTTTTAACTTTCTTAACCCTTTAAAACCCTAACCCTTTTTTTATTTTACAACCCTACCCCTTTTTTTACTTTAAAACCCTAACCCTCTCTTTACTTTAAAATTATAATTCTTTCTTTACTTTAAAACTCTAACTTTCTTTTTACTATAAAATTTTAACTTTTTTTTATATATTCCACTCTACTATTCTTCCATTATAATTTTTTCTTCTTATACTTTTTACTTTTCCTCTCTTTTTTTTTCTCTATTTTTATTTAATATTCTCTTTCTACTTTCTTTTTTTTTCTTTTTTTTTATTTAATATTCTCTTTCTACTTTCTTTTTTTTTCTTTTTTTTATATACTCTCTTCTATACTTTACCTAAATACCTATTTTTTTTTCTTCTTTTTATAATTATACTTATTATTATAACTTTATTTTATTTTATATTACACTATATATAATTCTATTTTACTCTACTTTCTAATATTAACTTTTTATCTTTTTTACTCTTTTTATTTTTTCTGTTTTTTTACTCGTATTTTTTTAAAACCCTAACTTTGTTTTTACTTCTTATTTTATACTACTCTTTAAATTTTTTTTACTTTTTTTTCTTCTAACTATACTCTTCTATTTAACTATATATTTATACTCTTTTTCTTTTTTTTTTCTTGTCTCTTTCTATCTTCTTTTTAAATTTTTTTTTTTTAATCTTACTCTATTATTTCCTTATCTTTTATTTACCTACTTTTTTTTACTCTACCTAAATATCTATTTTTATTATCTTATACTTACCCTATAATTCTACTTTTTTTTTACCTTTCTCTTATATTATATTATACTTTATACTTTTTTATTCTTCTTTACTCTTTATTATTATTTTTTCTTTAATTTTTTCTTCTCTTATTTTCTAATACTCTCTCTTATTATAATCTTTTCTATTTTCTATTTAACTTTAACGTTAACAAAATCTTTCTACTTTTTAAACTTTTATTTTATTTTATTTAAATCTCTTTTGCCTTTTCTTTTTATATATTTCTTTATCTTCTCTTTCTATATTATATCTTTTTCTCTTTTCTTATTTTCTTTATTTTCTTTATTTCTAAATTCTAAACTTTCTTTCTAACTCTTTACTTACTTTTAACTAATATTATTTTCTTATAACTCTTTCTTATAAACTTTAATTATCTTGTTATTAAAAACTCTACCTCTCTTTATACTTAAAAACCCTAATCCTCTCTCTATACTAAAATCCTAACTCTCTCTATACTAAAAAACGCTAATACTTTCTATACATAAAAACTCTAACCCTTTTTTATCTATTTTATATATAATTTTTCTCCTCTTTCTTTACTATTTATTCTATTATATTCTTATTTTAATAAATTTCTTACTTAATTTTATATTACTTTATTTTTTATTATATTACCTATCTTCTTTTACTTTATTTTATTTTACTTTTTTATATTTTATATTACTTAATAACTCTATAAAACTTTTTATTTTCTTACTCTATTTTACTTAGTTCTATTATTCTATTCTATTCTATTACTCTATTTTATTATACTATTCTATTTTATATTCTATACTATACTATTAATCTATTTTCTTTTTACCTTCTATATACAACCTGTATAAAAATACTTATTATAAAAAAATATTACCTTATAACCCTATATTATTCTTTTACTACGTTAATTAATACTAATCTCTTAAATATTATTACGTTTTCTACTCTACTACTAATTACGTTATCTAATAAAACTCTTTTACTAAATTATTATCTTTAACTATTTTTAATAGTTACTTCTTTCTAAAAACTTAACTAATATCTACCTTACTTTTAAATTATCTATTCTAAATCCCTCTAACCGCGCTCTTTACCACTCTTCTACCCCGGTATACCCTAACACTACGCCTATTAACTTGCCTACTAATACTCTTTTATACTAATAATTTTTATCTTTTACTCTCTAATATTATCTATAACTATTTCTCTTCTACCAGTTATATATCTCCTATAGCACCCTATACTAAAAATACCCTAAATAACTCTTAAACTTAATCTACTCCTTAATTATCTTAATTACTCTCTATATGCGGTACACACTCTATAGGCTGTAAGCCTCTCTACCTATATAAACTACTCTAATTTATCTACGTCTACCTGCAATGCCTGCAATATATCCCTCCTCCCATGCGTATAGCAAGCTGCACATTCCGCTCGCGTTTCGCTGCCCCATCTGTATCTTCTGCCCCAACCACTGACGCTGGCGCACCTCAACGCTACCGTCCATCACTCTGGCCTGCTGCATCTGCCCTTCTAGCCACGGCATACAAAGCGACCCCTTAAACGCGAGCAGCGCGGCGACCGCCTGGGGCAGCACCCGATCGAATTGACAAATGCCTCGTCCCCCTAGCGACTTGTACCCTCCCTGCGTGCTTGAATCTTCTACCCACTTATTACATATCGCTTGTGGGGTGAAGCAGTAGTTGTATTTCGCGAATGGCTCCTATTTTACTATACCCATCTGCTTATAGCTCGCCTCTATGGCCGTAATCTGCTCCTCGCTCGCTGTTGGGCATGCTTTCCACTCGTGGTTCTCCGCTCTGCCGTCCACGGCCATGCAGATGGCACACATATATAGCCAGCGCCGCAGATGCCGCTCTATGCGCTCCAGCTCGTACGCCACATGGTCGGTCTTCCTACGCTGAATGAGTTCGATGGCCTGTTCTTTCACTCCCCGAGCCTGCTCGAGCCTGCGTCGCTTTGTGTCGCCCACAGCCATCACGTCCGGCGGCGGCTTGTCTTCTATCTGCCTCTTCGTGCCGCAGAGCTGTGCTTCACATAAGTCGCACCGTGCCTCGCCTACTTCGCAATGCCGTCGATCCTCGCGGCTGTCTATGTACTGGTCGATGGCGATACGCCGGCACGTGGTCTTGTTAAGGTAATCTTTCGCTCGCTGTTCTAGACGGTGTCCCAACGCTTTTCCTCTCTTTGACCCCTGACCCCAGCATGCTCGCAGCACAATGGACTCACTTTCGTCTCCCTCTCGCCCTGCGCGGCCACTCTCCTGCACCAGGTTCAGCAATAGGTCACACATGGTCACATGAATCACCACCCGCACGCCTGGGGCATGTATACCCAGTCAGTATGGTGGTTGCCGTGCACAGCTTCTCTGCCCCGGCTGTAAAGGCCCGACCATATGAGACTTCTCCTCGTCTGTAGCCATCTCGCGGTAGTACGCGGTGCATTGCAGCAGTTTGCCCAGGCGCTTTGTTTCCCTAACAGACGGACAGTAGATGAGGATCTGTGCCTTGGGGCCATACTTTGCCCGCTTTGCTGCAACGAGGTTGACGAGCGCTACATCCAGCTCGCCCCGCGTGTATTCCTGTACCCTGTACGCAATGTTGGGCCGCGTGGTGGACTCGTCGCGGATAATGTCAAGCTCCCTCATATCGAGACCCGCAACGTCTAGGAAGGCTGGCTGTAGCACGGGTGGCAGCGTGGCTGTCAAGTACACCAGCTGTGTGCCTTTGCCCGTCATCTCCGACAGCCTCAGCACGTCCGGTCGCCACTGATCGTTTGACTCGAGTATTGTGTGGCACTCGTCGATGACAATGCGGTCCAGCTGCCTAAGCATCCGCTTCTCGTCAAGGAAGCGGCCAAACGACTTAGTGGCTGCGCCTTCTGGCGTCGTGAACACAATCCTGGCCCAGTACGGCGGCCGACGGCCATCCCATTTTGCGCTGGGAATGCCGAGCCAGTCGCAGCAGTCGAGCATGTCGTCTTACAACAGATTAAGCGGCGCGATAACAATCGTCACGCCACCAGGGGACACCAACGCCAGCAGCATAAACAACATGCTCTTCCCTATACCCATAGCCATTACGACCAACAAGCGGAGGCTGTGCTGCATGATCGCATTCAGGCTTTCCTGCTGCCGGCCACGATACTCGGCGTCGGGATGGCCTGCTATTCGCCTGAACTCGGGCTTCAGGTCTAGCATAGCGAGTGACGACCACCGCTCTCGAGCCTGCTTCTCCTGCTGTGCCATCGCCTCGGCGTAGTGCCCAGAATGGTACTGCTCCCCCTCCAGCGCCGACACGAACTGGAGGATGCGATGCCAGTCTATACTCACCCGCCGAAACTTGGCCCGCTCTGCCATGGTCTGGAACAGCAACTTGGTAAGACTGCGGCCATAGTTCCCCTCTTCTGTCCAAGCCAAGTGGCCTGACTGCCGTACTCGCGCATCGTCTTCGTCTGGTTCTTTGTTAAAGTAGAGCACGTCGAGCCAGTCGCGTGCCTTTCCATCGTTGGCCAACTTTCAGTAGATCGCAGGATAGGCGTGTCGCCATGCTTTTGTGTTAAGCGCAGCCGCCATGTACCGTAAGGTCTGCTCCTTCAGCACGCGTCGAATGCGGTCTGTACCCCAGTATCCATCTGGATTCGCAGGCATCTGTTTCCTACCTTCCTCTCCACCGTCCCTGTCGGCATCATCCCCCTCTTCATCACCGTCGTCTTCTTCCTCGCTATCCTCCTCCTGCTCCTCAGGCGCTGGCTCCCAGAGAAAGGTAGTCGAATCCCCCACGTCATGGTGCATCATCTGGAGGTCGTCGATAAAGGCCGCCCCAATCCAAGGAAGTACACCACCAGCTCGCTTACCTCCCGAGGCACATAGCGGTGGATGGTCTTGACCTTCTTGGTAAAGTCGTACCCCTTGTGATAAGTGGTCACAAACGACACAAGACCCCTTCTACGAACACGCCCCGGTGCCCAACACCCTCTGCGCCGTTCTCGTACTGGATCGACGTAATCTCGGTCCCGCGAGCTGGTGCGCCCCCCGACAGATGGACCAGCACGAAGAGGGTCTCCTTGAAGCGACGTACGGCCTTCATGTAGGCAGCCACGGCCACATCGTGCCACAGCGTGCGGGAGGCTGTTGCGTAGCATCCATGCCACGTATAAACCTGTCCCGCAAGGCTGGCTCTTCGACGATCCTATACAGCAGCCACGTGTGCCACGACTCCATGTTGTTGTCGGGATGGTTGAGGAAGCTGTACCCAGTTGACCTCTCGGCTGGCTGGTCTACGACCCTGTCGAGGGAGAGTTCTGGCAGCATGGTCGCGCCTGGCCGTACCTGATCTCGCGCGTCCAGATCCAGCAACAGCACATCTTTTAGCAGCTGCAGTCTCGCTGTCTCATACAGGCCCTTAACTGTCAAGCGCAGGTCTTCTAGCGAGAAGCTCTGCTAATCAATCAAGAGCCGGTCGCCGCTCCACAATAGAATACCATCCGCGTTACGACGTCTAGCCTCTGCTCTCGCTAGTGCCCACAGACAGAGTAGGCAGTTCATAGGAGTTGCTGTATGATTAAAGTCCGACAGCATCATAAAGCGTACGGCCATTTCCCTTACTAGCTCACTCGTTATGGGCGCGGAGTCCACCCCAGCCGGCATCGCCTGCTCCCGCTGGCAGTGAGCATAGTACACGACCAGCGCCTTGGACGTGGTAACTAGGGCCGAAAGCGTCGAGGAGAACTCGTGTGCGGGTACCCATCCACCTCCACGGCGGTCAGGCTTGAGTCCTAGCACCGCAACCCCACTAAGCAGCCCGCTTTCGTGTTCGTCGGCGAGCAGCGTGTGGTCCAGTAGCCATATCCAGAACTGCAGACAATGCTTTTCTAGCTCCGTAGTATCGCCCCCTCGGCCTACACTCTGCTGTGCCTGCGATAGAGCCACTTGTTGGAGGCTACTCAGCTTGTACGGCGGCCGCTCTGTCCGGCCATGTGTGCGCCACAGGTAGCAGAAGACGTGTAACAACTTGTGGCTGTACTTCTTGATAGTTTGGACGCGCTGCCTGGCATAGAAGGGCTTTTCGTTCAACAGTGCACCTGTCTCGCGTCGTTCGATGAGCTCTAGCGTGTATCGTCCCACTACCTCAGAACGGCAGTTTCGGAAAGCCTTGCGTATCACTCCCCGCATGGCCTTGCAGGCGACGCTCAGTTCATGTTCCTTGTTGGCCTCCGGTAGCTCTCGAGCCTCGAGCAGGGACGCCCTCGAGCAGCCCTTGAGATGGGGCACCCATCCCGTTAGCTCCAGCCATACGTCTGCCTTAACATAGTGGCTGTCTCTAATAATTGCCTGCGCTTGCAGTGCCTAGCGTTTCTTCTAGTCGCTCTGCTAGCTGGTGAGGACCCCCTGCGCAATGTCTGTTCGTTGTGACGCTGCCAGACGGGCCCTGACGGCCATGTACGCAGGCCAGCCAACTGCTCGAAATACCCGCTGGCAAGTTTGGCTATCTTGCCACATCCGGTTCCTTAGCTGCGCTTCCATCTTCTTCATATCACCCCCGCGCCGCTAGTTGCCTACCCAGCCATGTTTGCCAGAGCAATAGGCACGTATCTTCTGCGGCATCGTGCATGTGTACCAACACGCTAGAAATGTGCATATAAGGCTATTGCTGAGATAGTGTAAGTGCGCAACGCAGTCTTCTGCGGGCTTTAGGATGCGCACGTCGCGTAGGTCCTATGCTAAGTCGGGCAGCGTATGTGCGATCGCAGCAACATTCTTGCGTAGTACGACTAGTACCTTAGGGTGGCGTGTCTTAAGATGGGTAACAATCTGTGCAGGCAGTATAGCAACGGCACAGGGCCGACAGATAATCACCTGTAGCTTGCATTAGTGTTCGAATAGCTCTATAAAGATGTCTATAGTGTGCAGGCTAGTAACCCGCTCAAGGTAGGTGCATGTCTACTTAGAAGAGTAGTTCTTAGAAATAAATCTATTAGTAGCACTGCATAAGACTACTGCCTAACGCGTCGTCTTCTCGCACTACGACACGTCGATTCCTCTTCGTACCACATACCCTAACGCGACGGTGTTAGTCGTAATCTCGGAACGCTATCGCGCTCGCCACGCAGACGCTATTCTACTCTTTCGCATCCTATTGCATATCTCTAGCTACGCTTAATTTAAGTTTAATAAGGATTAGCCAACTTTAGCGCCAGATTAGGGTTGGCCGAATTGGGCTTAGCCTAACATGCGTCTAATCACAACATAATTGTTTAACTCTTGTTACTGTCTTCACCATCTCGCGTTACTATGGTCTCAACAGCTTGGGAGGCCCTGCTGGCCGAGTCCGCGCGTAGGTTCGATGGCGGTGCCTGCAGCTTTCCCCTAGCCACCACCGTCCCCGTCTATGAACCACCCAACATAGAGTACGAGCGCGTCTTCTACGATGCGAAATCCTCACAAGCTAGTACTCCGCCATAGGGTTGTAGTGTAGGCTGGATTATACCAGACGCTAATAGCATATGTAACCCAGTCTTTGTCGCGCACTCGTTGCTGTCCGCCATCTAGCTAGTACGCGAAACCCTCCCCCTCGACACGCTACCCAACGATGCCTAGGCGTGCCTTGCCTATGCGGCTGACAAGCTTGCTTCCCCCAGAGGAAGTATGTCGCCTCCATCAGCACAAAAAGTGCTACAGAAACGCGCGTTCTTGCCGTGGGTGGGAGCACCGGTACCCTCTTCTTCGGGCCTGGGAGGGAAGCGCGCTGGCTCGCTGCTGGAATCAGCATCGCCCAAGCGCACAGAACTAGACAGGTCTGAGTCTGGAGAGGTAGCTGGCTCCGTTGTCGGCGAAGTGGACGAGCCAGACGGCATAGTCGAGCCAGCTCAAGCCGGTGCCCCCTCCCCTAAGCACACCCACCACACCAACAACACTATGAGGGCGGAAAGACGACGGGTGGGGAAACAGAAAGCCAGGCAAGTTCAGAAGCGATACGAACTGGGATTGCTCGCACCAGCGATAAGGCGCCACACCGAGAGCAGGCTGCGTACACGTCTATCATGCAGCCAGACGAAACCCTCGTGGCCTGGATCATCAAACAACCGTACGGGGGCGACACCGATTTCTTCGCAGGCGCCAAGACACCATATTACACAGCCTGCTCGTTGCTCGAAAAGGCCCGCGCGATGGGCAATGCGTCCTCGCGGGTCCATGCCGCTCAGTTTCTGCAGGCCTGGCGTAAACGGGGCTCACTCTTTCACGGTGAATCCAACGCCATCATGGCAAGCCAAGATTTCAGCGGCATGCAGAGTCAGGTGCGTGGTAGACGCCGCGGAAACGCAGCCAACAACGCCTTTCGTTTCGCCTGGGAGATGTGTAACCAGTCCGAGGGCGAGATGGCCACCGTTCACATCACGTATCGCTGGGCGGCTGCGCTGCTGGGGCGGGCATACCAGAACAAAATCGAGCAGATCCGCGAGAGCGACAAGGATATGGTGACTAGCACCGCACGCAGTCGCAACGGCAAAGGCCAAGTACGCGCAGAAGCAGCGGACGACTTGCTGGCCTTAGTGTACACCAAGCCGACCGAGAATGACAGGCGGCTTTTCAAGAATCGTGTGATTCGAGGGATGCGCTGGTACACGATGGGCCAGACGCTAGGCTGGGGTAGTTTCTGCTTAGTACCACACGACGTTATCTCTAATACTTGGCTAGAGTATACGCTGCGCGTCCCCGAGTTTAATGTCTGGCTACAGCTTGTTAAGAAGGTGAATCTAGATGTCTTCGAGGCAGCACAGATTCTAGATAGCTGGCTTAGGCCTGAAGGGATTGCTAGCGGGGCTATTGGCGAGAAGACACCTCTTAGTATCGAAGCTGAGCCTACAATGGCTATCTATAGTATCGAGGAGATCCAGGATAGTGAGGACAGCGGAGACGACAGCGACGGCGTAGAAGCGTCGCAGTCTCAAGCATCGCGGAAGAGCCGCACGCCTATACCGCGGCTACGTCAATTAACATTGTTAGAGTTGTTTCACCCCGTACAGTAGTATAGTTAGCTGTATAGTTAGCATCGCTGTAAGTAGTCGTGTAGCAAGGCGGGCCGCTACGCTCTACTCAACCTACGCTTTCACCCATCATACTAATAAATGCCTCCTCTGCATTAGACTTTATCAGCTTCGTAGTAATTATCGTAGCTATTTAAAATATTCTTAAGTATATCTCAAAGTCGTAGAGTATTTCTACTCTTAGCAATGTAGTTATTTTTAATCGTTCCTACGCTGTAATAGTATACGTTTATTATATAAGGTTATATCCTAAGAAAATTCACAATTCTACCTGCACTCGTTGTAGGCAAAATTAAACAATAGTATCAAGTTCCTCGACCTTTTCTAAGTCATCCTAACCTACTTGGAATACATTTCTTATTGCTAGTTGTAGGTTTAATTTCGCCCATCCCAGCTGTGTTTATGTTTTGGTGTTCGCTGGGGTTCGCGCACGGTCCTCTATAACCACCCTATACAAACTTCACTACCCTGTATCTTACGCCCAGTATGCTCGATTATGCTAGAAATTACGGATTATAATTGAAAATTACTCCCTGCAGGCTGTGCAAAGGTTGCATTAGATTTTAAGGCAAAATAAGCGGTTAACCTTAGTGTAAAGAAGCGATGAACTACAGTCGACTATCTGTGCGGGCGCTAAATCTTTAGGTGTAAAAGCGATGAACTACAGTGCAGTTCATCGTAGAATCCATGGGAGGGCCGCACCAGCGTTTCCCCTCCTTTTAACCCTACCTAAACCGCCCACCCTTAGCTCTGTGCCGTACCAGCGTTTCCCCCCTTTTAACCCTACCTAAACCGCCCACCTTTAGCGCCTTGTGCACTTACAAACCGATTCTCTAACTAAAACACCTTCTTACGTACTTGTTTCCCTTACTACTCTTTCTTTTGTCTTACCCTCTGCTTTACACTCTCTTAGACCCCCCCAGTTTTCTAGACCCCCCTAGTTTCCTAGACTCCCCTACTTATTTAAATTCTTTTACTTTTTTTACTCTTTTTACTCTTTTTACTCTTTTTACTCTTTTTACTCTTTTACCCTCTACTATTTTATATTTCTTTTAATTTTTATCTTTTTAATATACTATACTTCTATTTTTATTTTTATATATATTAATATCTAACTCTTAATAAATACTTTATTGTTTACTTTTCCTTTTTTTATTTTCTATTTTATAATTATTCTTCTTAATCTACCTTTTCTATCTTATGCTTTTATCTCTCTTTAAAAATTCATTTTTATATTTTATCTACCTATGATTTTTTGCTATTTTTCAAAAATTTAAAATACTCCTTACTTATAAACCCTAAAATTTAATACTATCCTTATATACCCTTAACTTTTTAATCCTTTATTATAACTTTTGTATTATTTTTTATTCTTTAATTTTTCCTATTAAATTCTTCTACTCTCTACTCTCTATATTTATTTACTTTATACCTTTTACTTATAAACTTATTCTTTCTAATCTCCTTATTTATAAAATCTTTTAACATCCCTTTTTTTTATTCTTTTAATATAGTAATCTACCTTTTATTTTACCTTTTATATAAAACTTAATCCTACACTATCTTCTATCTTTTTTTAAAAAAAAAATTTGGAAAAACTCTCTTATACTTCTAAATTAAATAGTGTATAATTCTACTTCTTTTCTTTACACTATATAAATTAACGTCTTACTTTTTTTTAGTAGTTTATTAAATTTTCCTACTTTATTCTATTTTTCTCTTTTTCCCTTTTCCTTTTCTAAACATGTTAATCTTATTACTTTTTTTTTTTTTCCTTATAAATTTTTTTTGGCTCTTCTTACTATGCTATTCCTAAACTTTATATATGTATAACCCTTATCAACTTCTCTTTTTACTCTTTTCTCCTTTATCTCCTTTTTTTTATACTCCTTATTTTCCCATAATATTATATACTTATAAACAGATTTTATAATTTAATCTTTAATCTCACTATTATATCTAAATTTTTACCTTTATTTTATTAATACTATGGATCTTAATTATTATTTATGTTTAAACCCTAACCTATTCACTTAATGTTATTCTAATCCTTATATTAATTAAAATCTAACCTCTTTATAAAATGAAATTTTATTTCGTTTATTATCTTATCCTCTAATTATAACGGCTCTCAATTATACAATTTTTAATTTATAATTTGTTTATTTTATATAAAATTTTTTTTTTAAAAACACTATTGTAATTCTTATTGTTCTATAACGGCTAATCTTTTTAATAAACTAAAACTCTGACGCTTTATTATTTTAAATACTAAGTAAGCATTAAGTTTTATACAAACCTATAATTAAATAAAATTCTATTTCTATTTTTATTATAATTGCCAAGCCCTTTATCTTATTACCTAAATGCTTTTAGTTTGATATACTCTATTTTCTAAATTTTTTATTTTCTACTATTTATACAATTCAAACATTATTTTTAAAATATTTAATTGTTTAATTTTAACCTATTCTTTACTATTATTTTAACTATTCTCTTTTACTTTCTATTTTTCTTTATATTTAATTACTTTTATAATAAATCTTTTCTACTTCTTTAATTTATTTTCTTAAATAAATATTTACTTATAACTTTCTTTACTTTTTATTCTATTTTACCTTTTTAAAGATGTTATTAATTTTCATACTACTCCTATACAAATTCTACTTATTCTTAAATTCTATATTTATAATATTTACTTCTTTAAAATTACTATAATATTATATTTAGAGCCCTAATTATATTAATATTTAAAAAATGTAAATTCTTTTCTACTAATATTAATATTTATACTCTAAATTATTTCTCTAATTTTCTAACTACTATATATTAATATATAATTACTTATTTACTATTTTCTCCCTATTTTATATATTTTTACCTTTACTTTTTAACTATTATATATTTTTACTTTAATCTTAACTATTATGCTATAAATAATATTCTAACTTTAAAAAAAAAGCCCTTTAATTTACTTTTGCTTAAAATTAATTCTAATACTAATAACTCGTTTTATAGTTAATTAAATTATACCTTTAATATAATTAACTAACTATACCTATCTATTTTTATTTTTATTAAAATATTTATATAAAATACACTAGCTATTACTATTATTTTACTATTATTTATTTGCTATTATTAAATATTTTTTTATTATCTATATATTATGAGTTTTATACTTTAATATTAGTTTACTAGGGTATACTGAGTATCTATTTTTAGTATATATATAAAATTTTATATTATATACTATACTACTAATTTATCTATTAATTGCTTTATTTATTTTATTCCTAAATATTTTACTTTTTATTTTTATTTTTTAATATTGCCTTTACTTTTATTTATTTCCTAAATATTATATAAAAAAAATAGTAAAATTAAACTTATTATTTTTTTATATATAATTATTATTACTACTAACGTATTTAACTAGTATGTTGGTCAGACCACTTTGCCAGCCACTTTTTTCTTAGCATAAATATTCTTTCTAAAACCTTAATAACTTTATAAATACTAGCTTATCTGTTATAAAATTTTGATATTATACTTTTATATATATATAGTTTTGATTTCTTAAATAAAAATAAAAATGAATAATATATTACGTAAGTTATTTAGGTTTAAAGTTAAGTAGACTCGCTTAAGGTTTATACCTGGTAAGTACTACTATACTAGCTTAATAAACTATAAAACTTTCTATATATATATTTATATATATAACCAATAATATATTAGTAGTATATAGAGTGCAGCCTAGTAGTACTAGTACTATTTAGGTTTTAGTTAAAAAAGCTAAAAATAGTAAAAGTATTCTTAAACATAGTAGTACAAATATATTTTATATATTTTAACTTTTTAATTACTTTATTATATATATAAAAGTTTAGAAAAAAAACTCTCTTAGACTTATTTAAATTATATATTTATAGAAATAAATATATAATTTACTTAAGAGTAAAGTATTAATTAAATATAATTTTAGGCTAGAATTACTAATTATAAACTTTTAGAGCTATTTTATATACTATAAGTAATAATACAATAGAAAAGAAATATAATAGAAAAGAAATATTTATAAATAAAATAATATAGTATATATAAATAAAAGAATAAATTTAGAATTATATTTATTTAAGTTAATTAAACCAGCCTTATAAGTAGAATGTATGCTTAGTAAGCTATACTGTATTATATTATAAGTTATATATTATATAGAAAAAATAGTTAGTAAGTTTATTATAGGCTTTATATAGGTGTTACTAGGATTAAACCTTAAACAAGTCTACCTAACTTTAACCCTAAATAGCTTACGTAATATATTGTTTATATATAATTTTATTTAAAAAACTAAAATAATATATATATAAGTATAATATTAAAATTTTATATTATATAAGCTAGTAATTATAAAGTTATTAAAGAATATATTATAAAAAAAAATCTCGGCATTTGCGATCCGCTTACTAGTCTAATCTACTCACTAATCTAATACGTTATACATTTTTTATTTTTATTATAACGTATTTAACTAGTAAACCGGTTAGACTACTTCGCTAGTTAGTTTTTTCTTAGCACGAATTTCCTTTCTAAAACCTTAATAACTTTATAAATACTAGCTTATATAATATAAAACTTTTAAATTATATATATAGTTTTAGTTTTTTAAATAAAATTTTATATTAACAATATATTATGTAAGGTATTTAGGTTTAAACTTAAGTATACTTATTTAAGGTTTATACCTACTAAGCACTACTATACTAGCCTAATAAACTATAATACTTTTTTTATATAAAGTTATATATATAATCTATAGTATATTAGTAGTATATAGCGTGCAGCTTAGTATTACTAGTACTATTTAGGTTTTAGTTTAGAAAGACTAAAAATAGAAAAAGTATTCATAAATATAGTAATATAAATATATATAATATATATTAACTTTCTAACTACTTTAATATATATAGATAAGTATTGTAAAAAATTATTTTAGTTTTATTTTAATTATATACTAATAGAATTAAGTAAGAGAAAGTAGTAAAAAGTAAAGTATTAATTTGTTATAATTATAAACTATTATTACTATATATAAATCTTTAGAACTATTTTATATAATAGTATAAATAGTAGAAAGTAAAAAAAAAATTTAAAAATAAGTTATTATAGCATATATAAATAAAAGAGTAATTTTAGACCTTTACCTATTTAGGTTAATTAAACTAGCCTTATAAGTAGGCTGTGTAACAGCCTTTAGAATTAGCTATACGGCTAGTTGTTAGTGCTATATACAAAGATTTAGAGCTAAAGGAAAAGAGAAGAGAAAAGTAGTAGTTATAAAAGTTATACTATTCCCCAGGGCTATACCTGCCTAACTATGCTTTTACTCTACCTGCCCGCTATTTGCGAGTCGATAAGAAGGTTGCCAACACTAAAAGGACTACGCCTACTACTTCCTCCTACCAAGCTTATAGCTAATTGTTATAGGCTGTACGCTTAGTAAGCTATACTATAGTATAATATAATATATATATATATATATATATATATTATATATAAAAAATAGTTATTACGTTTATTATAAGTTATATATAGGTGTTACTAGATATAAACCTTAAGCGAGCCTATATAACTTTAACCTTAAGTAACTTACGTAATATATTATTAATATAGACTTTTATCTAAAAACATAGAAAGTATATATATATAAAAGTCTAATATTAAAATTTTATTTTATATAACCTGCTATTTATAAAGTTATTAAAGCTTTAAAATGTAAATTTATGCTAAGAAAAAACTAACCGACAAAGTAGTCTAACCAGCTTACTAGTTAAATACGTTAATATTACTACTTTATTTAATACCTTTATTTAGTTTTATTATATTTCTTTTGTTACTATCTTTATAATAAACTTAGTTAAATATAAACTTTTAATTTTCTTTATTTTTTATTCTTTACTAACCTTTTTATAAATTTTACTAATTTAAACTTTACTTTATTTTATATTTTATATGTATATTCTAGCTATTATACTCTGCGTAATATTATATCTAATAAGATTAATTTTACCTTTTTTTTTTTAAAAAAATTAATTAGACTATATCCCTAGCCCTAATTTTTACTAACCCTAACTCTTTTATATTTTAAAATTCTAACCCTCTCCTCTTTATTTTTTCTTTAATAACACTCTTTTTTTTTTTTCTATTCTTTTTTTTTTGCTATTTATAAAACTGTTTTTTAATACTGTTCTTTTTTATACTATTTTATTTTTTTAAATTCTAACTATATACTCTCTTTTATCCTCTTAATCTTTTTTCCTACTTTTTTTATTTTTTAACTCTTTTTACCCTTAGGATTAGGGTTAACCCTAACCCTAATTACGGAAATTGGCCTAGCGCGGATATTCTATCCCTAACAAATTAACGATACTATAATAATACTATCGACATGTTACCCAACATGTTTAAGCCGCCCTGGGTTAGAGTTAATTAGCCCGCGGAAACCTTATTCTAGTGGGATTTAAGTAAATATTCCAGCGAGTCTCTGTGCTAAAAAGTACCCACGCGAATTGTGCTAGCGCGGATATTCTATCCCTAACAAAGCGTTCGCCGTAAATATCCAGTCCAATCTTACTAGAATTGCAGCCCTAGGTTAGAATAAGCATAGTCTCTTATATTAAAAGAAGTAGATAAGGTAAGTTAGCTCTATTTTTAAAAAGCTACACTAAGATAAGGAGACTCTAGGTACACAGGACTTACGCGCTTTTATGCGCAGCCGTTGGGGCGGAATAACCATCCATCCAAGGTAGCTGCGCTGGGTGCGCAAGCAGTTGCCCTAGGTGTAGGAGGCAGTCGCACTAGGGCGTAAGGCAGTCGCGCCAGGTGCTCATGTGACTTGCCAGTATACTGGACCGTTACACTCTGCAATAGTAACAAGTAAGGCCAATACCTTATAAAGGTCCTTTTAGATAAATTCTCAATATTAATCTAGGTATTCTTTCCCTGCAGGATTAGCTCTTCTATTATCTTGTAGAAACTAGCTAGGTTAGGGCCTCCTACATACGTTACTAGCGTAGTCTGCTCCTTTGTATACATTGCCTACGCCCTTAATATCTGCGCCTATGCCTCTACCCAGTCCTGTGACATATTGTCAGGACGCGCGCAGTACTGCTCCTTAGGTATATAGTATAGGGCTAGCGTGTCTTTGTACAGCTCACGGTCCTTTGTGATTGCATACAATATAGTCGTCTTGACAGTCTGTAGGCCCTTGCCTCTGGTAATACAAGTAGCATTGACGGGCCTAATACTAGAGTGCATCACTATTCGCTACATTAGCCTAGATGCTACCTTAAGTATAGTAAGTAGAAAGGGATACTTACTTATCTTTATAGAACTGATAGTATGCTTCTGAATAGCTATTATGGCAAGCGTAAGGAAGCTGTTTGGTAGCCCACAAGTATTAAGCGTACTAAGCGAGTTTTCTTCCTGCACCAGCAGCCCTTGCACGCTCTATAGGCAGAGGGTAGAAGTAAGTAGACAAGAGAATAGTATAGCTATAGGTAGATAGAGACAAGTTTTATGTACTCTTATTTAGGGAGAAAAGGTAGCGTATCTAAGAGAGTAATAAATAAAGCTGTGGGCAACTTAGAAGTGGCTGCAGACCTGCCTTTCTACTTATCCACGAATAGGCCTAATTGGTGGAGGTCGCGATCAGCATTGCGCCGTATACGCCGCTTAGGCCCTAGTGAACGCCAGGGGCGGCATATAAGGATGCTAAAGGGTGCATGGCAGCATTCGCCTCGACTAGCGCTAATTAGCGCTAAAGCCTAATTAGCACGGCCTTGCTAGAAGGTTTTAGGGCAAAACATGCGTAGCACAGTATTGTGTTATTGCCGCATCTATTATAAAGGTAACCGTGTCCTCGCTTAAGTGTTAACCTTACCTACTTACGCCTAACCCTAGATACTAATCGCCGCATCACAAAAGCTACGCCGCTAGCGACGCCCTATCTTGTGCACTATAGTATTAAAACTGGCTACATAATTCGCACGCCCTTTCGCCTTAATAAGTAGTAGGCATACGTACGCATCTATAGCTGCATAAAACGCTAGGCGAGCATTGCTTTAAGCGTGCAAATAAGGCGCCTTAGCAGACGTTAAGGCCTGCACCGCTTAGCTACTAGCTATCTCTAACGCTAAAGAAACTAATCCGCCAATAAAGATGGCAATGGGCGAGGCTGCAATGGGTGGCCATACGAACAGTCTTCGCCATCTCATGGCCAGCCTCCCTAGGGATCACTGGCAGGGCTCGTACGGTCCCTGGGACCCGGTCGTTCCCCTCGTCGACAACCTTCCCCAGAAATGGCGTGTTGCAGCCATGTCCGACTACGTAGTATATCTCGCTGCTGCTAGAGGCATACCCAACGTAATTTAAGCGCTTTTAGATGCTGGCCTTGGGCTTAATTACAACGTGGAGCGAATAGGATCGCTGCTTAGCATTGCTATCCTCTATAGCAAACTAGACTTTATACGCTTTCTACTTGCTAAGGGTGCGGACCTAAACGGGCCCTATTTATTTCCCCCCATCTCCTTCCTTAACCAGGCGGCTTTGCTCTAATTAACAACCATTATACAGTTGCTTCTTAACTACAGCGCAGCTGTGCGAGGATCGATAGCCTTGCAAGGCGCCGTAGAGGTAGGTTACCTTGAAGCCGCAGAGCTCCTGCTTGAGTTGGGCGCGGAAGTGAACAAGGTTCTCCGCTGGAATTAGACTGACTGTGACGTGGACATAATAGGCACGCCCCTCTATATTGCCGTGCGGCGCGACTAAGAGGCTATGGTTGAATTCCTTCTACGACGTGGCGCGAGGCAGGACTTGCTGGATAGTAACGGAGCCACGGTGAAGATATTGGCTGCAGAGAAGGGAAACCCTAGGATTATACGTCTATTGCAGAAACATAATAAACCTAGCTAGCCCTAGAGATCCTTTGTAGACAAATTGTTAACCTATTTAATCTGTTACTATATAAGTCTTCCTGCACCACGTAAACGTGCACATGCTGCAGAAGCTCGAGGCGTGGGTAAGGGGATCCTGCGCCTTGGTCGCCGCCGCCTGTGCCTCTCATTACGTTCTGTCTATACCAACTACGAGTGATGAGCCCTTATCTGTTGGTGCCGTACTTTCTAGTTTTATAGTCAAAGTTAGCGCGCAGATTGTTATACTATAAGTCCTACAAATAGAAACACTATTAAGGTTAAGAGCGCACATCTGACCTAGTTAACGCTATGCGCGGCAATCCTTCACTCACAAGATACTGTGCTAGTCTAAGCCACCCGCACTAATTGCTTAACTATGCCTGACGCCGCGTCTAGTCTGTCCTAAGAAGGAGGGGGCTAGGTAGACTTGTAGTAAGGTATTTAAGAGGCTCCCTAATCTATCTCTTCCTAAATAGCAAGTCCTTGCTTTGTTATTTATCTTTATCCTATCTACCTTCTTATAGAGACGCCTTCTTAATAAACTGTAAGTTCCTACGCTTACGCTATAAAGCCAAGTATTACTACTAGCGTTGCTATAGCCGTGAGCCTTATCTCTATTACAGCGCGTGCTACCACTATCCCTACACGCGGTGTAGATCCGCAGTTCTCGCCTTTTACTAAATGCATTCAGGAGCATTATCTAGACTTCCCAAAGGACGGCAGCAAGCCTACGTCACAGAAGATGCGCGCTTATATTAACTAGATATGAACGCACGCCCGCTGTGTGGAGATTAGTAACAACGACAACAATAACAACAACAACGTCCTACTTTACAAGCCACAGGAGGTAGACACTGTAAAGCCTCGCGGTATTGTCAATAAAGTGCAGGTGCTAGGTAAGCAGCTGTACCTAAACTAAAAGCCGTAGTGCGATAGTATAGAGGTCCATAACAACTTTATGTGGGTAGAAGATATTAAGAAGGACGCAAACAACGTCTGCTTACAATTAAAAGAGTAGATTGACGCCTATAATATTAAAGAGGATAGTAGTGTTAGTGCAGTTGTTAATCTTCTAACTAACAGGCACGACAAGTAAGGCTACCAGTTCAAGGATAATCGCCACGTTACCGCAACCTACCTCCTAAATTTCTATCCGCCTGCCAAGATAGGAATTATGGAGATAAAGCGGCTGGCTTTGGGGGTGTACAACCTGTGCAATAATACTATTGAGCGGATTACAATAAAGGACGAGGGTTGTACAGCCAATATTAAATACTTCTAACTAAGTAAGGCAAAGACCTATTGTGGAGACGGAGCGATTGGTAGTGCTATTAGGATGTTCTTTGGCTAGAATACACGCCTAGTAGCCGATTTCTCTCTTGGCTTTTTAAATAACGGCTAGTAGCTACCCTTTCCCCTCTTTTAATTAATAAACTAGCTTCTCCTTTGCTCTCTTTAGCGCTGCCGTGTAGTATTCTGTACTATAGCTCACCACACTCGCTTATATTAAGAATAAATACTAAGCCTTTTCCTATATTTTATCTATATTATTGCTTATAAATATAAGCTTGTTACTATAAAGCTGCTTATCTCTTCTTACTATTGTCCCTCTATACCAAATTATATAGTCCTCTACTCTTTTCTATCTAGATTAGCTAGGTAGGTAGTCTACCTAACTAGAAAGTAATACTTAGTAGAGAAGTAACCTAGTGCATTCCACTATAAAGGTGATATGCAAGAGCTATAGAAGGTAGAGTTCAGGCCAACAATCCTAAGGCGGCAATATTAGGACAAGAGTCGATAGGCGCGTGGACGGCTAGGGAAACGTACGTGTAGTGGAACGAGAAGGCGCCTACAAGCTTGTTGTAGGCCCGACGTTTCAAGCACCTGTACCCTTAACATATTCAGCTCCCGGGGTCGGTAGGTAGGCAAAGAAAAAGGATAGCTGGGGGCCTGTCTATACACAACACGCCTGTCACCTAGGCAGTTGGTTTATACCCTCCTACTTTGTTATCTTAGCCCCCTACCTCCTGCCTCACGCTCCGTTCCTATGGCCCAGCCCACCCTAGCAGCCCTAACAACGCTCCCCACACCCCTGGGCTATAGAGAGAAGGCATGCCTCGGCCGTAGCTTAGCTTACTAGGATACTAGGCGCCTAGGGATTCTCAGTCAAGGCGCTAGACTATTAGAGCAGGACCACTACGCCAAGGCTGTTCCCTACGCGCTAGCTGCGCCTCTATTCTACCAGGGCATAACGCCGCCTACGCTTCTTGTCTACAACGTTATATCTGTGCCTCTCTCCTCTTGCCGTTCCTAATAGTCTAAAACACCACCTGCGCCTCTCTCTACTATAACTCCTAAAGCACTAATAACACCTAAACACCCCCCTTCCTACTTTTTGCCAACACTACCTAGCCTTACGCCAACATAGCTAGGCCGTGCTAACATACGTATACAGGCGTGCTGCCTAGCCAGAAACTATACCTACCCTACTACTCCTCCCAACTACATAGGCAGAGGGCGTAGGTAGCTCCCACTAGGGGCCAGCGTTGTATTGGCTACGCAAACAAGGCATTCAGCGATAGAGAAGTGCGGCGTTAAGGACTACTATCTAGTAGCTATGCAAGACACACAGTGGTGTGCGTATAGTAGATAGGCATCTTAGCAAACTACGCTGTCTACAGCACCTCTACTACTCCTACCCTATGCCTACCCTCCTAAGCGCCTTTGCGCTTCGCCACTTTAACATATAATAGGTTTAGTCTTATCTACCTACTATATATAAAGTCCGCAACGCTTCTTTCTATAGACGATAACCTTACTACAGGAACCTAGACCATGGTTAGTACCACGGCTTAATACGGCGTCTCTCCTCCTACAAGCTCTGGCCTATCCACAGCCTTAATCACCAGGTTCGTCGCTTTAGCGGTAGCCTTTTGCCTTTGTGCGCTGCTTCTTCTGCTCTACTGCGTTGGCCCACGAATGCGTGACGGGCGACCCCCTCCCCCCGTCCCTAAAAAGGACCGTCGCCTGCCAGTTGCTTCAACCGAACCTACCTCAAGGCGGAACGCGGCTACTCCTAGCAGACCTACCCTTAGAAAACCTTCCCTTAGCACGTGGTGGCTAGTGGGAGCTAACCGCTGTGAGGCTTGCAAACCTATTACTGCCTTTTAGGGTACTAAGGCATTGCTTCCTACGCATCTAGCTATTTTAGAGTCCCCTATCTATCGCCAAAATCTCTTCTAGCCAACGTGCTAGCGTTCAAGGCATTTAAGGGGGATCGGCTCGAATCTAGAGAACGCTTAGCCCCAGCCTTTGCAGCCAGGTCGTACCAAGATAGAGCGCATGCCGGAGCGGCGGCCGTGGCCCAGCTCCAGCCGTGGCAGCAGTTGGTACTCGCGACCCAGCTCGTGCTGGACGGTTTTCGAGCAAGACCTGGGAGAAGGTCTTGAGCGCGAGTCGGGAGGAAGCCTAGGGCCAACGATGAGATCGGTCCAAGCAGCGGCACGTGGCCATGCGGTAGTGCAGCCCACGCGTACGCGTGAAGGTCGACGTGGCGTGCTCAGCATGGCGGGGACCGATGGAATACGCGACGTCTAAGCTACCACCGCACGACCATAAACAACGGCACGCCTGTGCACCCCTTGCCTGCGTGACCGCAAGGGGGAGCGCTATCTATCTGTCGAGCCTACGTGCGGCACGTGGCCGGAAGCGTAGCTATCCGTTGCTACGTGTGCCAGCATCCCCTAAGACCGTTACGTTGCGAGGGGGTGGTACGTTCACCACAGGAGGTGTCCTGCCAAGGCGAGGAACCACTGGAGAAGCGCCACCTAGTATTGCCTTTGGCTTCCCCTTTGCCTTGAGGGAGTAGGAGCCTGACCCCTACGCCGTCCCCAGGGGTGGGGTGGCGCAGGTGCTTGTCGTTGGTCGGTGCATTAGGGCTAGGGTGATAGAGTAGGCAGCAGGATAGATAGATCGTATCGCTATTAACAGAATAAAGGTGGAGGGAAAGCATCTAGAAAGGAGGAAATAGTTAGCAGAGGAAAGGAGTGTGCTTCTGCTACTTCTCTATATAGGCTACGCTCTAGGCAAGGACGTGCGACGCTGGTACGTGGCGACGCTTTGCACCGTCTGGTTGGTTTGCACGCCCCTCACGTGCAAGCCTTGCAGGTTCAGCAGGCCCTTGCCCGCCGCCTCCACCACAGCCTTGTACCATACCGATGCCATGCCCTGGTACCCGATATCCGCAGGGTGGATCCCATCAGGACCCAGCCCATCCTTACCAACGTTCGGATACATGTCGCCAAGTACGATACGCTGCCCTTTGTGGCGTCTCGCCTCTGCAATGGCGCGGTACTTGGGATTCACAATTGTCCTAATACGGTCGTCGCCCGTGGGATTGGCGTTGGGCAGGAGGGTAGATAGCACAATCGTCACGCAGTGAATCTGGTTGAAGAGTCTATCTAGGAGTTTGTCTATCTGTTGGTTGATAGAGCTGAGGGGGTATTGGGGAGAATAGCTGAGCACATTGTTTGTTCCCACACTGCTTTGTTAGTGTTGTGTAGGGGACCACCTGTGTAAGGTAGGACTTACTTAATTAGCACAAGATAGGGTTGGAAGCAAAGGTCCTGCTCGGCGTGCATAGCGACTTAATGCACTAGGGCGCCTAGATAACCTTCGTTTTGCTGTTTGGGTTGTGGCTATTAGCACTATAGTAATAGGGGTAAGGAAGTGTAGATAAACGCACCCTATTCTTTATCTTGCCTAAAGATACCGTGCCTACTATATTAACGGCTATTCCCGCGTGTTGCAGCATATGCTAGAGGTGCTCGCGGTACCTATTTCTATTGCTTAAGCCCTAGCTATAAGTAATCGATGCACTAAGGGGGAGGATGCGTAAGGGGGATTGGTCAGAACTAACGTGGGATACCATTAAGTCGACCTTATAAGCCTTACGGGTTTGCGGGGTGGCTTTCCTTACAACATAGAGCGTACTTGTTGTTCCCGAAGAGAAAGGGAGTGCGCTCGCCAGAGCTAGCAGTGTAGCTATGAACACTAAGCTCGGCCATATAGTGGTCGGCCACATATAGTGATCGGCCACCCCACCCAAAGCAGCCACACAGTTTGGAGTCGCGATTTCTCAACAACAACAATTACAATTGCCATTCAGTACACATAGAACTAAGTTCAAGTGCTGCTACTGCTGCTGCTGCTTTTTGAGCTTCTTTCTCTAGTGAACTACTTGCCTGTTGAGCCTGTAAAGCAGCTGCTCGGTCAATAGCAGCCTTTATAGCCTCAACATTACTGAAGCGCTCATTTGGATTAACTTGAACGCGCTTTCTGACGCGGGTGATCTTAGCACTATCTAGTTGATATTTGAGTCGTTGATTTTCAGCCTCAAGTTGGGCTGCCCTGGTGTTGGCTTCTGTAATAGCCTTGCCTGCCTTGCCAAGCACTACGCGGGTGCTTCGTGAGAGAGATTCTGACAACAGCAGCTGTTGTTGAGCCTTATATAGAGCCTGTGAGCTCCGAGGGGTGTTGAAGACTTGATCTGCAGTTACTAGCCCCTGACTGCTCGCTGGAGGGGTGACTGGCCGGCCAGTTACTTGAGATGAGAGCAGCACAAGGTCTGGGTTGTATGGGCAGAGCCCTGCAGCCCTCCAGCCGGCTCGGATAACTCGCTCTGAGAGTCCTTCTTCTCTAGCTTTGTTGTATGATATAACGAAGCGCTCTTTTTTGATAGGTGCTGCGTCATCAAGGGCTGAGAGAGCTCGTATCTCACCACGGTACTTGGATTTGAGTACCGAGAAAGGAGCAAGATCCAACGGCTGAAGCAGGTGTGAGGAGTGAGCTGGAAGATACAAGAGGTGGATCTTGTTGACCTTGCAGAGCCACATAAAGTCAATAGGGATGTGGGAGCCATGGCCGTCAAGAAGGAGGAGCCGCCAGCCACTGTTAGATGGTGAAGTATTTGGCATGAAAATACGCTGCAACCATTCATAGCCAATTGAGTTTGACGTCCATCCATTCTCTGACGTTGTGTAGAGCCAATCTGGTGTGCCTTGTGCTGGAAACCACGTTGACTGTAGATGCTTGCCCTTAAAGATGACTAGGCATTGAAGCTTGACGCCGACAGCTGAGATGGTCTCAATGATTGATACCCACTCGCGATCCTCTGGGGATTTGATATAAGCCTTCTTCTTTGATGAACTGGCAACGACCTGGGAGTTTGTACATACCCCTAGTGCGCACCCAGTCTCATCCATATTCCACATGTCTTCATACTGTATGCCCAGCTCTATTCTTGTCCGCTCAAACAGCTCAAGAAAGGCTCGTAGTGTCTTGACTGGCTGCAGTAGTCCTTGCACTCTCGATTGTTCGGCCGACGATAGAGGCGACGCGTGGGTTGCGTGTGATGAAATGGGGTACCCATAGTTGCCCCAGAGGCTCGTGGTCACCGTTCATGTGCAGGATTCGGGTGGCCATCTCTCGCACACTGAGATGGAGGTTGTGCGCGTGAGTCTTCTTCTAGTATCCACTCTACTAGAAAGCTCTTGCTCCGGAGTCAATCGCTGTTGGTTGGAGTGAGCTATCGCGTTGGGTTGGCGACCGTTGATGCGCTCTTGGAGAGTTGATCGGGGCACGCCCCAGGCCTTAGCAGCCTTCCGTTGGCTTGTATAAACACCAGAATTAAGATCGCTAATAGCAGATTATATTGCTAGTTCACGAGGATCCATTTTGAACGCGTGGTGTTGAGAGTATAGATGATCAAAAAGTGAGTAACGCGTTGTGGTGGGGTGGCCGATCACTATATGTGGCCGAACACTATATGGCCGAGCTTATATGGCTATACATGCCTGTGTACAATACGATAGATTTGAGAGCGGCGACAACAGTTAATGGGGTTAGGAAGGTCTAGTAACGCTAGTAGGTAATAGCAAGACTTAGCATTTACGGGTAACCTAGGCGAGAAGATTAGTACTATACAGACTAGATGCCGGGGAGAGATAAATAGAAAGAGCGCTTTAACAAAGAACCACTATAGGTACAACAACGCAAACGTGCCAAGTGTAGATATTCAGCCGCAAATATAGCGGTAAAGGCCTTCTTCTATAGCTTAGGTAGAGAGGCGTTACTAACTTTTTGCAGCACAGATGGCGTTGCTTCTAATAATTGTACGGCGCGCTCGCTACGCCTCTATTCCGCGACTTCGCGGCGCCGCCAGCCACGCCTCTTTTCCACCAAACCGAAACGCTTACCACGCCTCTACCTAAGGCTTATGCCCTGAAAAGCGCCGACTACGCCCTCCTTAGGCCCTTTATTATTGCACCTTCCATCTTGGATGCGTATGCAAACGTATTATCTAGCGAAAAGTCTACCTACATATACGCTTTCCCTAGATAAACCACGGGAAATTAGTACAGATACTGTGTTGTACGCCATGCCAGCAATACAAGCGCCTGAAAAAAAAGAAAAACAATAAAGAGAGTTGGGGAATTTTAACGTGCTATAGTAGGCTACTATATTTAAACTATAAGATATATAACGTGCTCCTTAATTTAGATAATATTTCTTTACTAGATCTAGCGTGTTACTATTTTACTCTTGTACAGTAGCTAGTCTTCCCTTAACTTTTCTAGCAATAAGACTCTGACGCCGCAATATATAGTAATACATAACCGCTTCCTAGTTTTATTACCTATTACTTGGTTGCAATCGTCATCCTCATCGTTAACAAAGACCACCTATATAACCTACTATTTCCCCACGCCCAAACTATGTCTTTGGTAAGACTAGACATTATCTCTACCTCTACACGCTCTATAATGTCTACGGTACTAGTAATTAGACTCGTTCTTACGACTCTAGGGTGCCTCCTATGCGCGCTGTTAGCATTTCTACACCTTTAGCCGTAGATACGTAGTAGGCATTTAGCTGCACAACACTAGCATCCTCCACTTGTGCCCCAAAAAGATCCGCCGCGTACTAGGCCGGCCACTATGCCTAAAGGATCCACAAAGCACAGTGCGGCTCCCCCTACTAGACCTGTTTACACCTTGTCGCACCCTCTACTAAAGAGGGCTAGCCCTATCGAGGCGTGCAACGCATTTACTATCTATTGCAGTATAGAGGCTTTACCCACCGTGCATTCGAATAGGTTAAGCGTAACAAAGAATTCCGCTTATCCTTCGCTACAGTATATAGGAAGATTTAGCGTAGACTTAGAGCATGCATAGCCCTAGCTATTGCGATCGCTACAGCCTATGTTAAGAAGCTTATTAGGACGACGACCTTGGCGCAGCTCAAGCGGCAGCAGCAGTCTCTACTCGCGGCCGAGCTCGTGGTACAGCATCGCTAACGTTAAAGAGCCAAAGGAGAGTCTTACGTGTAGGACACGGGCAGACCTAGGGTTATTAACAAGTCTAGTTCGAGCAACAGCAAACTACTACGCAACACCGCAGGTCGCATTTTTGTAGAGAGAAGAGGATTGGGCTATGGAAGTAACAGACTAGATATAGGCTAGTTAGTAATAATACAGTTAAGAACAATTATAAGGAAACTTACTAACTATTTTTTACTTTTCTACTTTATAATGTTAAGTAAATTTTCTACTTAGTACTAAGAGCAAATACATTATATAGTTTTACATAGCCTTAGGACTTTTATAAAATACTATTAAGCCTAGTAGATATATTTAAACCTTAAGAGTACTCCCTTATAGCACTACTTTTCTATTTTGCAACGTATTTAGTTGCTATTAATAGATAGTATAAATACACTGCCGCTTTCGCTCCGCTCCTCTCTAGCCTGCTTAGAAAGTTAGGCAATACTTAGCTTCTCTAAAGACATTACAACTGCTGTAGAAGAGGCCTCTACACAAGTCTCTATTCCTTAGACTACAGCTCTTTACTCTTAAGTAAACACTACTATTAGCGCGTCTAGCTCGTCTAGGCTTAGGCCTCTAATCCTCTCTCGCATCAACAGGGTCGGAGGCATCCCTTACTCCCACACAGGTAGGAATCCCTTCGTGCTAGCGCTTGTCTAGCCGGCGATCCAGTGCTCCACCGTCCTGTCCTAGCCTAGTATTAGCAGCCCCCTCTTTCTACACGCCTTAATTAGCGTTGCCGTCTCCTATGCCTAATCGTATGCGCCCACTTGACCAGCGTATCGGTGCGCTTGGTAGACAAGATTAAAGACCGTTCTGGGCGGTTCTTTAAATGGCAAAGCAACTATGCCAGGATCTGCAAACACAGCTAAAAACTACATTATCCGCCCTATTAAGCTTTGCGTGCGGCTTTCTTTTATAGACGCGATTAATAACTTGTTCGACGGGTAGAGCAGGATCCAATGCGTCAAGCGGAGGAGGTAGAAGAACTCGTCTAGCCACCTGCTCGCCCACTAGTAGCCCAGATGGCTCTCTACAAACTTGAAGCTCTTCTGCAGAATAAGACAATAGGGTCTGCCTCCCTATCCTGCGCACTCTTGCTCGTCGTCCTAGAGAAACAGAAAGTCTAGCAACTTATCTACTATAGAGAAGCGTATCTTGTTCCCTATAACTAGGTGTGGCGGCGCAACTGCACCCTCTTCTAGAAATATGCGTTTTATTCCCTTGTAGCAGAACGTTATATTGCTATCCTATCTAAACGCAGCTAGCGACAGCTCGGGACGGCTCTTATAGGCGGCCAGCATTAATAACCACACATTAGCATTGAATTGCTCTAAGCTAAGCGCATGTAGATACTCTAGCCACTTTTAGAGCAGCTAGGGGTGCTGCTAGGTGTTGTACTGCTAGTACTAGCCTATTGCCTGGTTGAACCGGACAAACACGTCCTGTAGGTCCTTAACTGCTCTCTACTAGCGCTTGTACTTGGCATGTATTAACAAGTTCCTAACAAGCATGTTGTCGCTATACGGCTGCGCTAGCTACCTAGTTACCTAGCCAAACTTAGGTAGGAACTAGCCTATACTGCACCTCTCTAGCGTCTCCTGCATGCTAAGGCCCTCTTTTATAACAAGATCCTACCCGCGCCTCTGTTCCTAGCGATCCTTATATAGCAGCGACTCTCTGCATAGCAAGCTGCTGCCGTAGCAGAACCAGAGCGCTCGCAGCGCGATCACCATCACCATAGTCTTGGGAAGCGAGTACGTCCAGGCAGTATGCGCGAGCGTATGCTCGAACAAAAAACAGTATTTGTTGATTTGTGCGCGGAGAAAGCTGAACAGCTCCTGCGACGGTACGACGTAGTACGGGAGCGGCGAGCGGACCTCGTCGATGCTGTCGTCGTAGAGATCCCACTCACGCCATTGCTCACAAATCTCATCCATTATGGTGAGAGAGATTCGATGCTCTTCTCGAATCCCGTACGATCGCCGCTGGTTGTCTCTGAGGTTGGAGAATGCACGGCCTTTGCTGTGGAGATAGGCGCCCTTGCAGACGTTCTTGGAGAAGGTGGCACCCCCACCTTGCTGCTGCAGCGAGCGGATGTAGCTAGGATCTAGCGCTAGATTCTCTACCGCCTTGTTATTAAACACGTACACCTTAGAGTTGTTAAACAGCGTCTTAATGTTTGTGTAAAACTGTGAGTATACCAGTCTATCTATGTTCTCCTGCCTGCGTGGCACTATAGACAGCGTCTGGCCTATCGTGTCTCTTATAGTGGCCTAGGGGTAGGTGGTTACCCGCGGAGTCCCTCTAGCCCGTTTGCCGTCTTCTAGCAGCTTCACGCGCGTTCGGGCGTATGACTCCAGACAGCAGCGCTTCCAGAGAAAAGTCTCAGCCTCGAACTCGTCTGGGACAACGTCGTACGGGTAGGCATAGTCCTCTGATGTGACCGTCTTAGCAAGGTCTACGTAGGTGCGATCTTTGCTGTAGAATTGCGGATTGGCAGCTTCTGCCCAGGCCTGTTCCCAGCGTCCGTACGCACCAGTCAAGTCGCCTGTTATGTGCGCAAGCTTGGTGTTCTTTGCATGCACAAATAGTGTAGCGTTGTTAAAGCGATCTAAGCTAGGGTTTTTAGCAATCCGTTCAAGGATAGTAGTCTACAGCAAATTAAGGTGCTGGTGCTATAGCCTATACGCTAAGAGCTGCTTCTATACGCTCTCTTTTTACTTTAACGTCTCTACTAATACTGCGGTTACTCCCCTACTAGTATTATCCTTAAAGGTGGGAAGATACAATACTAGGGTCAAGTTATTCACAGTTTTGCCAATAGCTAGGAGCAGTATAGCATCTAGCTAGAGCTATTAGTCTTGCTTGCTTAGGTAGGTACTATGCTCGTACTAGCTTTCAAGGTGAAGTTCTAGGAAGAAGACGAATATCAGCAGCAACTTAATGCTGCCTGCAACAGAACTAAAGCAGTAATAAGGGATCTTGTACAGCAGTAAGTTCCTTGTCGCTAGGTTACTGCGACAATTATACGCAGTCACCGTAAGACTAAAATGTATATCTGCGTCTAGGTTTAGAATAGGATGCGCTCAAAGGTGCTAGTCGATGCTGTTCTAGGCAAACACTAGGCTGCTAGGAAAGCAGCACACACTGTCTATATTAAACCTAACCTTAGCGGCACATCCTTTTCTGCTACTATTATAGTGCTGTTGCAGGCAGAGGTTATAGGGCAGCTTCTTATCAGGCGTGCCAACATCTTTAGGGAAAGCGGTGGGGCTCGTGCCCTCAAACGCGGCCTTTAGGTCTAAGCTCTTAGGCAGACTAGAGGGTTATATTAGCTTTAGGTTGCTAAAAACATCTAAGAGAGGCGTTCCCCTATTGTGCACTCTACAAAGCAGGCACGTAATCTCCTTAAACGATAAGCATGCAGAGTGTACGTTAAGGCGCTGGTAATATTCCTAGTAGAGTCTGTCCGCTGCTGCGTGCTCCTTGTGGGTACAGCCTTAAAAGTTCCGCAGCTGCTTAGCGAGCTTGTAGGCGGTTCGCTCGGTAGGTAGAGTGGGTGGACTGCCTGCTCTAGGTGTCGATTGCGCCGGTAACGCTACTTAGACAGCGCGTGGGCTAGGCACATTACCAGGGCGGGCGAATAGTAAGGGAGGCACAGTGGCTGGTGTTCCTTGCGTAGCTAGCTAAGTGTTGCTGCTGTTAGACGGCTATGGCAGGCGAGGTGTGCCACGATTAGTCGATAGGGGTAGTGGTGGAGGGGTGCTATAGCTAGGAGTCTGCTGCGCTAGCTGCGGCGCGTTGCTGCCCTTAGACGCTTATCTAGATATAGGTTTAACCCAAGACAGTAGTGTGTTGCTCTGGGCTAGGAAGGTCTTGCGTCGGCCGCTTGACTGAGCCAAAGAGACGCTGCGCTGGCTTCGTGGGCTGTTTAGAGCCTCTAGAGAAGCATTAGCAGCTCTTGCTAGAGTAGGTGTTAATATGTGGCTAACACTGCAAGTGTTTACAGTAGTAAAATTCTTAGTAATAGGCGCTATAGACAATAGCTGCAGGTTACTACTTTTAATAGTGTAACTCTGGCCTACTATATTATAAATACTATTGCTGTCTAGTTCTGCGTGCCTTTCTATATTCCCTAAGTGCTCTAGAACTTTATCTGCGCTTATACATACTTGCGCAGTTCTAGCCTATATCTTAAGTAAAATACTAGCAGTCCTTGCATCTCTGTCCTTTATCTATTGCAGTATACGTTGTTTGTACTTAATACGCTTATTTGTCTATTCCCTATTGCTTGCGCAGAGTTAACTAATAACTGCCGCAGCCTCTACGTTGTCTACTGCTAGCAATATAAGAGGAGATAGTGCTCTATATGCATCCTCGCCTTCTAGCAACTTGTCTAGCTAGAGGAGAGGGTTGCAAGGAATAGGAACGTTGGCGCTAAGTTAAAAACTAAGGTCTAGGTAGGTAGTAGTTAGAGCGCCTAGGAGTGCAGGTTTGTAGTAGATAAAGTTAGGGCGAGCTATATGCTAAAAAGAGCGGTCCTTTCTACATAAGTATTCTTCGTGATTGCGTCTCCGCTTTGCCTCAGCCTTGGCTTTGGCCGTAAGATACTTCTTTGGTCTTCCTCTTAGCATACTGTAAGCTATAGGGTCACGCTAGAATGGAAAACGCGTCGCGTATTAGGGATCAAGAGGGACTCTTCTCGGCTTAGCGCGTTCAGGCCGGAACTCTTTTTAGCTTAGCCCCACGCCTTACTAAATTAGGACTTTACTTTACGACTATACCACCTTTTAACGCAGATAACTACACGACCACAACCCTAATTAAAAATTGGAAGAGTACGTTTATTTCGCATGCCCTTACTTTATATTTTGCACCTTAGAATAAAAATCTACAAACTAGGGATTTAGTAGGGGTTCTTCTTAGCTTAGCACGTTTAGGCCAGAACTCTTCTAAGCTTAGCGCCTCCGCTTCGCGCGCCTTACCGAATCGGGACCTTACTTCGCAACCACACTACCTTTCAACGCAGATAACTGCACGACCACGACCTTAATTAAAAATTGGAAGAGTACGACCGATTTGCATGCTTCTGCTCTTTGTTTTGGCACCTTAAAATAAAAAATTTATTTCTCGAAATTTTCTAACCTTACCCGTGTATCGTACCTTCATCTTTTTTATCTTTTATATTACTTAATAAATCTCTATAACTCTCTATTCTCTTACTCTATTCTTCTCGATTCTATTATTCTATTCTATTATTCTATTCTATTATTCTATTCTATTATTCTATTCTATTATTCTATTCTATTATTCTATTCTATTATTCTATTCTATTATTCTATTCTATTATTCTATTCTATTATTCTCAGGAACACCAAAATCGTGATTCCACCCACACGACCGTGTGGGGGGTTCCTGTAGTATGAAATTGTTCGCCTGAACAAGCTGATTACTAGAATCACGTTCTTTATCCGCAAAAAGCTGGCGCTGTTGCGATAAAGAGACCAAAAGCCAAGATGCAGAGTTTTCGCTCTGCCAAGACTTGGTCAAAACCTTTCACCCAAACTAAGTACCGCTCAGGCGACTACTACTATTTGTTCAAGCTTGAGGTTTTCCCCTACGAGGTTTTTACTCAAGGTACAAGGCAGCTTGCTAACTCGTACGAGGTCCTACTTCGTACGAGGTAGGGGGAGGAAGACAGTACGGGAGCAGAGCTACAAGGGCGAGGGAGAGAGGGGCAGGACAACAACACCCTCACAGATGAGGGCCGGCTACTATAGGTATCTAGGTGCCTGTAGTAGCAGGTAGACCTATTAAAGGGAGGATGGGCTATGTACAACAAGGCTACTGTGGTAGCCAGCCGGCAGGCACGAAATGCTTTCTGTAAATACAGCTTAGCACGTCCCCATGCCCCATGGGAGGCTAGAACATTACGTTCCTGGACGTTAATCAATACTACTACTACTACTACTACTACTATTCTATTATTCTATTCTATTATTCTATTCTATTTCTCTATTCTATTATTCTATTCTACTACGCTATTCTGCCGTATATTCTATACTATACTATTAATCTATTTTTTTTTACCCTCTATACGCGACCTATATAAAAATGCTTATTATAAAAAAAATATTATCTTGTAACCCTATATTATTCTTTTACTACGCTGATTAATACTAATCTCTTAAACATTATTATCTTCTCTACTCTACTACTAATCGCGTTATCCAACAAAACTCTCCAGCTAAATAATTACTTTCTACTGTTTCTAACACTTGCTTCTTCCCTAAAAACTCAACTAACGTCTGCCCTACTCCCGAATTGTCTATTCCAAATCCCTCTAACCGCGCCCTCCACCGCTCTCCTACCCCGGTATACCCTAACGCCACGCCTATTAACCCGCCTACCAACACCCCTCTGTACTGACAATTCCCGTCTTTTGCTCTCTGATACCGCCCGTAACTATTCCTCTCCCACTGGTTACATATCTCCTGCGGCACCCCACACTAAAAACACCCTGAATAACTCTTAAACTTAATCTGCTCCTTAATTGTCTTAATCGCTTCTTTTATACTTTGGCTCTCTTGTCGCTAACACCGCCGTACATTATGCTCGCTCTGCCTATCCCCCGCCGCCTCGCATATCCCGCATTAATTCGCCCACTATACTAACTGCCTACGCAACCACTCTACGTCCGCAAACTCCTGTTGCCGCTGCTGTATTAACGTCTACCGCGGGCCTTGTCGCTCCTGCTCTTGCTGCTGGAACGCTCGCTGCGCCTCCTCGCCTCTTGTCTTAACCACTACATCTATCTTGTTGTTATTGCTGCTGTCTTTGCTGCCGTCCTTTTTTGTCTTGTTATCTACTTCTCTGCACATGTTACATCTCTCCTCCCCTTCTTTATATCCCTCTTAGCCCTCTCGCCTGTCTAAATACGCGTCTAACACTCGCCTTTAGCACTTTATTATTAACTCTTCCCCTTCTATATACAACCGAACTAATTGCTGTTCTGCCTTAGTTGGCTTGTTATCATACGCTCGTTCATCCCCTTCCTGCCCTATGATGATGGCCTCGCTCCGCAATCTATCTTACCCTACCCTGCCGCTCTCTTGTGCGTAATCCAACATCGTCCACGGCCAATCTATGTGAATAATACACCAGATGTCGGGTATATCCACCCCCATCCCTAATGCGCTCGTCGCTACAATTACCCGCTGTTTGCCGGCCATGAAATCCGTTAATATGCTTGCTTTGCCTACCGCGTCGTGATAATACGCGTTGCATGCCAACTGCTCTGCCAACTTCTTGACCTTCGGCACGGAATTGCCGTATATCACCACCTTGCCGGTTCGGTACTGTCTCAACTTCCGCCGCGCCATCTTTACTACAACGGCCTCTATATCCTCTTTCTTTAACGCCTTATCTACCTTAACTAACTGATATGCCACGTTTGTCCGTGTTGTCCTTGCTCGGAACATCTTAACCTAATCCCGCTCGAAATGCATCTATCGAAACAACTCGCCCTCCTCGCTTAGCGGCAACGTCGCCGTTAACAACACCATCTGCGTTTTGGCGGCTACTAACTTGCCCAACTGCTGCATCTGCTTGCAGAACGTGTACCGCCGGTTCAACACGATATGACACTCGTCGATCACGATCCAGTCCAACTACCGCGTCGCCTGCAACCGGTTCAAAAACGTCGCAAACTCCTCTCCCACCGCCGACTCGGGCGTTACCAACACCACCGCGGCTGCGTCGGGCGGACGGCGTCCCTCCCACGCTGCACACAATATCCCTAACAACTTGCACTACTACATCATATCTCCCTGCAACGCAATTAACAGAATTACGACAACGGTAGTCCCGCCCTACTCTGCCCACGCCGGCAACATAAACAACAAACTCTTCCCACCGCTTGTTAGCATTACGGCCACAATGGGGCTCTCGCCTGCGATAATAGCGTTAATGGCTTCTTTTTACACGCTATAGAACTCCGCTGTCCTGCTTATCATCCGCTTTAACTGCGCTGTCGTGTCCATCTTCCTCAATCGCCCCCATCGATCGATCCTCGCCTCGTCTGCTTCGCTCTCAAACGGCGCTCTCTTCCGCTTCTTGCTCGTCGTCTCCTCCACGTCGGCTCGGAACCCTAAAAATCGATGCCAATCCGTGCTTGACGTCCGGAACTGCTGTCGCTTGTCTGCCACCGCCCCGGCTTGCTCCATAATCCCTCGCGCGTATATTAATCCTACAACGTGCGCGCTATGTCCTGCCTGCTCGTCGGCAATCGACGCGCCTATATTCTCCTCATCCCACTCCTCCTTCTCGTCTCCCTCTTCTGTCCAAAATGCTGCGGATCCACATAAAAATCGCCGGCTCATGCCAATAGCAATCTCGCGGTACGCAGCAATTGTCAACTCCTGTCCTATCCCGATCCGGCTCTCGCGCTTCAACGCCTCCCGCAACCTCTCTGTCGTCCACTTGCGTCCGTTGGGGTCCGCCGGCCACATGTGTGACGACACGCTCTCCTTTTCCCATACCAACGCCTCTAACCGCTGCTGGAACGGCAACACCAACCACATATATAACACCACCAACTCGCCTACCTCGCGCGGCAAATATTGGTAAATAATCTTGATGTTGCTGCTAACGTTGTATCCCTTATAGTAACGCGTCACAAACACCACCATGCCGTCCTTAATAAATATATTGCGGTGCCCCCCTTTCACAGTATTGCTGTGCCGGACGCTTAATATTTCTGGTCCTCTTGCTAGCTGTCCGCCTGCGATGTGCATTAACACGGCCAACTTCTTCTAGAACTCAACGATGCGCCCTATGTACCGCTCGACGGCCTCTCGGTCTACCCCTAAACGCGTTCCTGGCTTCATGAACCTGTCCTGGATGCTGGCGTCTCTCCCTACCCGCTCAAACAACCACCTCTCTCCATCTACGGGCATGCGGGTGCGATGGTCCTTCAAAAAATTCCACCCGGGCCGCTCGTCGGTCGGGTTGTCTCGCATGCTCTCCCACGGGACGCTGGGTATGGGATCGGCGGCCTTGCTGGTGCCGAACATCAACTCCTCCACCAACAACCGCCGGCTTTCGGTCGCCAACCCGTGCACCATGCTGCGGAACTGGGCCATGTTGAACTGCAACCCCTTGTACAACAACTCGTCCCCGCCCGTCCACTCAACATGGCCGCGCGACGTCGTGTTGTAATAGATCTTCAACCCGTACGTCCGCAAATCCAACATCCACTGCATGGGTCCGTGGCTGCCTCGCACCATGAACTTGTCTATTATTTCCTGCACAAACTGCAAACACCCCTTGGGCCGGCGCGGGCGCGGGCGGCTGCTGTCGCTCTCGTACGCGCTGTCGTCGTCGAACTCGTCCTCGTTCTCGTCTAACGGCTCGGATAACTCTAACGCCTGTTGCACGACCATAAAACGGGCCACTTTAATAACTGCTGACAATATCGGTGGATACTGCTTAGGGCCCTTCTACCTGTCCTCCTTAACGCCCAACACCGCTAACGCACACACTAATGGGCTGTTGTACTCCTTGCGCGTAATAGACTGGTTCAACAACGCAATGCAAAACTCCAAACACGCCTTCTGGATTTTTAACAACTTCTTGGGCTTGCTGCGCTCCGCACCTTCTGCCTAACGCTGCTCCTCCCTAGCGTCTCCCTCCTCCTCATCTACGTCCTCTGTCAACTCCTCCATCATCTCCTCGTCCCTATCCCCTGTCTCTTCTTCTTCTTCTTCTTCTTCTGCCGCCTCCCCCTCTACTTGCCTCTCTGCCTGTTGGACCAACGCCTCCCATGCCTCCTGCTGCCGGCGCGTGAACCAATATCGGGGGCTCTTCCACGTATGCTCCTTCTGCGTGCGTGCAAAAAACATCAACATCTTCTGCCACAGCCGCGCGTGCTTGACAATAGCCTCCTTGTCTATATACAGCTGCAACAGCTAGAACCGCGTCTAGTGCTTCTCTGTCCGGATCGCCTCTAATCGCACAAACACGCTAATGCGGTAGATAACAGACGCCTAGCTGAACCGCGCTAACCCATCTATAGCCGCCCAAATCGCTGCTTCTACTGGCTCTGCCTCCTTGTCTTTCCTAGGATCGGCATCAGCAACGGGCTCTTTAACGCACGCTAACAAATTAGGCCTCTCTATATCTACTAAATACGGCAGCCACTGCGTCTACTCTAACCACGGGTTTACCTTGTCTCTTTCGCTGTCTTAGATAATGTTCTGCGCCCGCCTCTTGATATTCTCCCACGCCTCGGCTATCTGCTCGCCTACCTGCGCCTATGCTGCGTCACCGTCTACGGGTACAGTGTTGGGGCCGCCTTCGCCGGGCTGCCGCACCTTGAAATACTGCGAACCCTAGCCCTGGACGAAAAATCGCTGGCAATAGACAATCTAGGAACTATTGCTGATGCGGTTGCGTATCTTCTTCGCCTCTAATCGACTTAGACGGCCACCTTTGTCCGTCAGCGACCAATCATGGGCGTCTCTCTAATAGTTCTTCATCACGCGCTCGCTTCGGAATATCTGACGGCAATGCTTTGGCTCAATTCGACACATTAACCCGTCTGTATACACCGGTAACTGCTGTATGGGCTTAATAATCTGGCTAGGCACCTCCAATTCGCTGGCATACTCGATCAACCCGGCCTAGCTGCGGACCTCGTCTGCTATTAATTTGGCCTGCTTGCGTCTAACGGGGTGGGCACGCTGCAAATAACTTGCTACCTGACTAGGCAACACCGCGTGCCTGCACTCTTAATATATGGCTAATAAATACTTAGCTAAATGCTTAAAATAATTGTCTGCAACAGGTTTCTCTGCCATGCTAGCGGCGATAGAATGGCTTGCGGCGGACTGGTGCTAACAACGGGTAACAACAACGGGTATAATAATAGGTTACGGGTGCGCGCGGATAGGAAACGGCTATATATATATAATATATTAATTCTACAGCCTTATTTACTACGCATACTATATATGGCCCTAGCCTCCTCTATCCTATTGTGCGACTAAACGCATATTTGGGTTTCGTGGTTGCGACTTATTATCTCGGAACGTCCTCCGACCCCAGACGGTTGACGCTCGCTGCATCCTCGCGGCCTCACTAGCTTAACCCTAACCACGAACACTAAACCCTAATATTCTTAACTACACGCATCCTATACGCGAAAATAAGTTGCATAATACAACCTGCTATGCTAAATAACATACTTAAATTTTAGCTCTATTAGCTTATAGGAACCTAATAACACTAACCCCTTAAAGTTAATAATATAGTGCCTATATACCTGTATCTATGCAGAGGAACAAATATTTCATCACTAACAAATCTGAAACAAAAACGACATGGAGGGCTGGATATCGTTAACGCCCTGGGATAGGTTTCTATAAATTCTATAGATAGTGCAGCTTATTAGTGCAAAAAACATTTCTAATTTTAGAGCAAATCTACTAATAGAAACTAAATCTACTCTACCTATAAAATAATAATCTACTATACCCCCTAATCTTAGAAATACACGCTATACGCATAGTTTGTGTTACTAACAAAGTAATTCACCCTTATAATAGTAGATTTAGCGCTCTGGATTAGGGCAGCACCTAATTAAATTAATAAATACCCCGCTCCCCTAGCAACTTATACTCTCTCTACATACTTAAATCTTCTACTTACTAATTATATATTACCTATAGAGTAAAGTAGTAGTTATATTTCACAAATAGCTTCTATTTTACTATGCCTATTTGCCTATAGCTTGCCTCTATAGCTATAATCTACTTCTCGCTTACTATTAGGCATACTTTCTACTTATAGTTTTCTACTTTACTATTTACAGCCATACAAATAGCATATATATATAGCTAGCACTATAAATACTACTTTATATGCTCTAGCTTATATGCTATATAGTTAGTCTTCTTATACTAAATAAGTTTAATAGCCTATTCTTTTACACTCAAAGCCTACTTAAGCCTATATTACTTTATATTACCTATAGCCATTATATTTAATAGCGGCTTATCTTCTATCTACCTCTTTATACTATAGAGCTGTACTTTATATAAGTTATACTATATTTTACCTACTTTATAATACTATTAATTCTTATAATTATTTATTTACTAGTTAATAGCAATATACTAATATAGTCTTATTAAGGTAATTTTTTACTTACTATTCTAGACAGTATTCTAATACTTTTTCTCTCTTTAACTCCTTACCCTAGTATACTTATAGTATAATAAACTTACTTTTATTTTTTTCTTACTCTATATAGCTACTTTTTTATACTAGGTTTAGTAATAAATTATATATAGTTATATAAATTACTACCTACACGTCTAGAGTATATATACCTAGCGTTAGTATAGTAGTTACTATATATAGCTTTTTTACTCTAACTATAAAAGTCTAGACTATATAAGACTTCTTCTTATCTATAGCTATTTTATAGTAGTATGTGGTATATTATAATAGTTTGCCCAGGCGCTTTATTTCCCTAATAGATAGATAGTAGATAAGAATCTATATTTTAGGGCTATACTTTGCTTACTTTATTATAATAAGGTTAATAAGTGCTATATCTAGCTTGCCCTACATATATTTCTATACCTTATACGCAATATTAGGCCGCGTAGTAGATTTATTACGAATAATATTAAGCTTTTTTATATTAAGACCTATAACGTCTAAAAAGACTAGCTATAGTATAGGTAGTAGTATGGCTATTAAGTATACTAGCTGTGTACCTTTATCTATTATCTCTAATAGCCTTAGCACGTCTAGTTACTACTAATTATTTAACTTAAGTATTGTGTGGCACTTATTAATAACAATATAGTTTAGTTACCCAAGTATTTACTTCTTATTAAGGAAGCGGCTAAACAACTTAGTAGCTACGCCTTCTAGCATTATAAACATAATTCTAGCCTAGTATAGTAGCTAATAGCCATCCTATTTTGCGCTAGAAATACTAAGCTAGTTATAGTAGTCGAGTATATTATTTTATAATAGATTAAGCAGCGTAATAATAATTATTATACTACTAGGGGATACTAACACTAGCAGTATAAATAATATACTCTTTTCTATGCCTATAGCTATTATAACTAGTAAGTAAAGGCTATACTACATAATCGCATTTAGGCTTTCCTACTACTAGCTATAATACTTAGCGTTAGGATAGCCTACTATTTGCCTAAACTTAGGCTTTAGGTCTAGTATAGCAAGTAATAACTATTGCTCTTAAGCCTACTTCTTTTACTATACTATTGCCTTAGTATAGTCCCTAGAATAGTACCACTTTCTATCTAGCACTAATATAAACTAGAGAATATAATACTAGTCTATACTTATCTACTAAAACTTAGCCTACTTTACTATAGTCTAGAATAGCAACTTAGTAATACTGCGGCCATAGTTCTCCTTTTTTATTTAAGCTAAGTAGCCTAACTACTATACTTGCACATTATCTTTATTTAGTTCTTTATTAAAATAGAGTATATTAAGCTAATCGCGTGCCTTTTTATTATTAGCTAACTTTTAGTAAATTATAAAATAGGCGTGTTACTATACTTTTATATTAAGCGCAACTACTATATACTATAAGATTTACTTTTTTAGCACGTGTTAAATATAGTCTATACCCTAGTATTTCTTTAAATTTATAGGTATCTATTTCCTACCTTTTTTTCTACTATTCCTATTAGTATTATTCCCTTTTTTATTACTATTATCTTCTTTCTTACTATTCTCCTCCTACTCTTTAGGCGCTAGCTTCTAGAGAAAGGTAGTTAAATCCTCTACGTTATAGTGTATTATCTAGAGGTTGTTAATAAAGGATCGCTCTAATCTAAAAAAGTATACTACTAGCTTACTTACCTTCTAAGGCACATAGTAGTAAATAGTCTTAAACTTCTTAGTAAAGTTATACCCCTTATAATAAGTAATTATAAATAATATAAGACCCCCTTCTATAAATACGCCCTAGTGCCCAATATCCTCTATGCCGTTTTTATACTAGATTAACGTAATTTTAGTCCCGCGAGCTAGTGCGCCCCCTAATAAATAGACTAGCACGAAGAGGGTCTTTTTAAAATAATATATAGCCTTTATATAGGCGGCCATAGCTATATTATACTATAGCGTATAAAGAGGCTATTATATAGTATCTATACTATATATAAATCTATTCTATAAGACTAGCTCTTTAATAACTCTATGTAGTAGCCATGTGTACTATAACTCTATATTATTATTAGAATAGTTAAGGAAGCTATACCTAATTAACCTCTTAGCTAGCTAGTCTACAACCCTATTAAGAGAAAGTTTTAGTAGTATGGTTATGCCTAGCTATATCTAATCTTACGCGTCTAGATCTATTAATAGTATATTTTTTAGTAGTTATAGTCTCGCTGTCTTATATAGGCGCTTAACTATTAAATATAGGTCTTCTAGCAAAAAGCTCTACTAATTAATTAAGAGCCAATTACTACTTTATAATAGAATACTATCCGCGTTATAATATCTAGACTCTACTCTCGCTAGTACCTATAGATAAAGTAGGTAGTTTATAGAAGTTACTATATAATTAAAGTCTAATAGTATTATAAAGTGTATAGCTATTTCTTTTACTAGCTTACTTATTATAGGCGTAGAGTCTACCCTAGCTAGTATTATCTACTCTTACTAGTAGTAAGTATAGTATATAACTAGCGCCTTAGACATAGTAACTAGGGCTAAAAGTATTAAAGAGAACTCGTGTATAGGTACCTATTTACCTCTATAATAGTTAGGCTTAAGTCTTAGCACTATAACCCTACTAAGTAGCTCGCTTTTATATTTATTAGCAAGCAGCGTATAGTCTAATAACTATATCTAGAACTATTAATAATACTTTTCTAGCTCTATAGTGTTGCCCCCTTAGCCTACACTCTACTATGTCTATAATAGAGCCACTTATTAGAGGCTGCTTAGCTTACAGCGCCTCGCCAAAAGTTTGCCGACACTTTTGCCCCACCAAATTTTCAGCCGAATCCTCCACCATCAACGCCAACCCCACACCAACCACCAATTTTGAAGCGGCTATTCGATCTGTATATAATGCGGCGGCCACTAGCAGAAATATCTGGCAATCGTAGGGCTAGGTTTGAGCTTTCTCCGCAGGTGCGCTCTGCAATCCTTGCCCAGGTAGAGAACCGCGTACCGAAGGCCAAAATTGCTCGAACCTTTAATGTGAGCCGCCAAGCTGTGTACGACACAATTAAACGCTGGGATACCCATGGAGAGATTCGATCGCGCCCCCGGATAGGCCGGCCAAAGCTTCTATCACAGAGAGATGAGCGTAGGGTCTTGCGGATAGTCCGTAGGAACCCCCGGGTTGAATACGCTGAATTGCAGCTTCTTGCGCGCGGCATTGAGTGCTCAAGGACTACACTCTATAGAATGCTCAAACGCCATGGGATACGTAACTGGGTGGCTAGGAAACGCCCAAAGCTTACTCCTAGAGACGCTCAACAGCGCCTTGAGTGGTGCCGGATCTATCAACACTACGACTGGGCGTGGATTAAATTCTCTGACGAGGTCTCTGCTGAACGTGGGAGTGGCAAGAAGCGTATCTGGGTATTTCGTACGCCTCAGCAGAAGTGGGATAGCGAGATGATTGATCAAAAGACGCGGCAAGCAGTACTTAAGCAGATGTTCTTTGGAGCAATTTGGAAAGGCGGCCGTACAGACTTAATAGCCATGGAGAGGGTAGGTGGCCGACAAGGATTCTGCTCAGAATCGTACACCAATGCCCTTGGAGATTCAATTCTCCATGGAACGCTGCGTACGAGTTTCAAATGGATAACGCGCCTATACACACCTCTGCTCACACACAAGCATGGCTGGATGATAAAGAGGTCTACTGTATTGACTGGCCTCCCTACTCACCGGATCTCAACCCAATTGAACACCTCTGGTGGCTGTTAAAACAGAAGATTATTAAGTTATTTCCCAATCTAGAGGGGGAAGGATTCAGCCAGATAGCTCGTGAGAGGTTTATCGAGTGCGCACAGGTGGCATGGGATGCTATCCCACAGGAGGCTATTAACAACCTTATCGAGAGCGTACCACGCAGGATTGAAGCCTGCATAAAAGCCCGGGGTTGGCACACAAAATACTGAGCTATTTAGGTGCATTTTAATGCAATTGGGCGTGGTGGATACCCTGTAAATAATGAGGGTTGAAGAACTCGGCTAAAAATTTGGTGGGGCAAAAGTGTCGGCAAACTTTTGGCCTAGTACTGTATATAGCAGCTACTCTATCTAGCCATATATACGCTATAGGTAGTAAAACACATATAATAATTTATAGCTATACTTCTTAATAGTTTAAACTCGTTGCCTAGTATAAATAGACTTTTTATTTAAGAGTATATTTATTTTATATTATTTAATAAGCTTTAGCGTATATTATCCCACTATCTTAGAATAGTAGTTTTAGAAAGCCTTGCGTATTACGTCCCACATAGCCTTATAGGCAACGCTTAGTTTATATTTCTTATTAGCCTCTAGTAACTCTAAAGCCTTAAGTAGGGTCGCCCTTAAGCAGCCCTTAAGATAGAGCACCCATACTATTAGCTCTAGCCATACATCTATCTTAATATAGTAGCTATCTCTAATAATTGCCTATACTTATAGTGCCTAGTATTTCTTCTAGTTACTCTACTAGCTAGTAAGAACTTTTTGCGCAATGTCTATTTATTATAACGCTACGAAATAGGCCCTAATAGCCATATACGCAGGCTAGCCAACTACTTAAAATACTTACTAGTAAGTTTGGCTATTTTACTATATTTAGTTTCTTAGCTACACTTTTATCTTCTTTATATTACTCTTATACTACTAGTTATCTATCTAGCTATATTTACTAGAGTAATAGGTATATATTTTCTATAATATTATATATATATACTAATACGCTAGAAATATATATATAAGGCTATTACTAAAATAGTCTAAGTATATAATATAGTCTTCTATAGGCTTTAGAATATATATATTATATAGGTTCTATACTAAGTTAGGTAGTGTATATATAATTATAGCAATATTCTTATATAGTATAACTAGTACCTTAGAGTAGCATATTTTAAGATAGGTAATAATCTATATAGGCAATATAGTAATAATATAAAACTAATAGATAATTACCTATAGCTTATATTAGTGTTTAAATAGCTCTATAAAGATATTTATAGTGTATAGGCTAGTAACCTACTTAAGAGAGGTATATATTTACTTAAAAGAGTAGAAGAGTAATTCTTAAAAATTAGTAGTACTATATAAGACTACTACCTAATATATTATCTTTTTATACTATAATATATTAATTCCTCTTTATACTATATATTCTAATATAATTGTGTTAGTTATAAGCTTAAAACGCTATTATACTTATTATATAAATACTATTCTACTCTTTTATATCCTATTATATATCTCTAGCTATACTTAATTTAAGTTTAATAAGAATTAGCTAACTTTAGCGCTAAATTAGGCTTAGCGTAATATATATTTAATTATAATATAATTATTTAACTCTTATTACTATCTTCACTATCTTATACTACTATAGTCTTAATAGCTTAAAAGGCCCTACTAGCTAAGTCTACGCGTAAATTTAATAGTAGTGCCTATAGCTTTTTTCTAGCGACTACTATCCCTATTTATAACCTACCTAATATAGAGTATAAGCGCATCTTCTTTAATATAAAATTCTTACAAGCTAGTATTCTACCTTAGAGTTATAGTATAGACTAAATTATACTAAACACTAATAGTATATATAATCTAGTCTTTATTACACACTTATTACTATTTACTATCTGGCTAGTACGTAAAACTCTCCCCCTTAACACGCTATCTAATAATGCCTAGACGTGCCTTACCTATACAGCTAAAAAGCTTACTTTTTCTAAAGGAAGTATGCTACCTCTATTAGCATAAAAAGTGCTATAGAAACGCGCGTTCTTACTATAGGTAGAAGCACTAGTACCCTCTTTTTTAGTCCTAGAAGGAAAGCGCACTAGCTCGCTACTAAAATTAGCATTGCCTAAGCACACAAAACTAGATAAGTCTAAGTCTAAAAAGGTAGCTAGCTCTATTATTAGTAAAGTAGACAAGCTAAATAGTATAGTTAAGCTAGCTTAAGCCAGTGCCCTCTCCCCTAAGCATATCTACTACACTAACAACACTATAAGAGTAAAAAAATAATAAATAAAAAAATAAAAAACTAGATAAGTTTAGAAGTAATACAAACTAGAATTACTCACACTAAGTAATAAGGCGCCACACTAAGAGTAAGCTATATACATATTTATTATATAGCTAGATAAAACCCTTATAGTCTAAATTATTAAATAACTATATATAGGCGACACTAATTTCTTTATAGGCGCTAAGATACTATATTACACAGCCTACTTATTACTTAAAAAGGCCTACGCAATAGGTAATATATTCTTATAGGTCTATACTACTTAGTTTCTATAGGCCTAGTATAAATAAAGCTTACTCTTTTATAGTAAATCTAACACTATTATAGTAAGTAGAATTTTAGCAACACATAGAGTTAGGTGCGTAGTAGACGCTATATAAATATAGCTAATAATACCTTTTATTTTGCCTAGAAGATATACAACTAGTCTAAAAGCAAGATAGCCACTATTTATATTATATATCGCTAGGCGGCTACGCTACTAAAGCGGGTATACTAAAATAAATTTAAAAAAATTTATAAGAGTAATAAGAATATAGTAATTAGTACTATACATAGTTATAATAGTAATAGTAAAGTACACACAAAAGTAGTAAATAACTTACTAGCCTTATTATATACTAAGCTAACTAAGAAAAACAGGCGGCATTTTAAAAACTATATAACTTAAGAGATGCGCTAGTACACAATAGGCCAGACGCTAGGCTAGAATAGTTTCTACTTAGTACTACACAATATTATCTCTAATACTTAACTAGAGTATATGCTACACGTCTCTAAGTTTAATATCTAGCTATAGCTTATTAAGAAGGTAAATTTAGATATCTTTAAGGCAGCACAGATTCTAAATAGCTAGCTTGGGCCTAAAGAGATTACTAGTAGGGCTATTAGTAAGAAAATATCTCTTAGTATTAAAGCTAAGCCTATAATAGCTATCTATAAGATTAAGAAAATCTAGAATAGTAAGAATAGTAAAGACAATAGCAACAGCATAAAAGCGTCGCACTCTTAAGTATTACTAAAAAGCCACACGCCTATACAATAACTATATTAATTAATATTATTAGAGTTATTTTACCCTATATAATAGTATAGTTAGCTATATTATTAGCATTACTATAAGTATTTGTAGTGTGGCAAGGCGGCCTACCACTACGCTCTACTTAACCTACACTTTTACTCATTTTACTAATAAATATCTCCTCTATATTAGACTTTATTAGCTTTGTAGTAATTATTTTAGCTATTTAAAATATTCTTAAGTATATCTTAAAGTCGTAGAGTATTTCTACTCTTAGCAATATAGTTATTTTTAATTATTCCTACACTATAATAGTATATATTTATTATATAGAGTTATATCCTAAGAAAATTTATAACACTACCTACACTTATTATAGGCAAAATTAGATAGTAGTATTAAGTTCCTCGACCTTTTCTAAGTTATCCTAATCTACTTAGAATATATTTCTTATTGCTAGTTATAGGTTTAATTTCGCCCATTCTAGCTATATCTATATTTTAGTGTTTACTAGAAATTGCGTATAGTCCTCTATAACTATTCTATATAAACTTTACTACCCTATATCTTACGCCTAGTGTACTTAATTATACTAGAAATTGCGAATTATAATTAAAAATTACTCTCTATAGACTATATAAAGATTATATTAGATTTTAAAGTAAAATAAGTAGTTAACTTTAGTGTAAAGAAGCAATAAACTATAGTTAACTATCTATACGGGCGCTAAATCTTTAGGTATAAAAGTAATAAACTATAGTGTAGTTTATTATAGAATCTATAGAAGATTCTTATAGTATTATATAGGCTATTAGTCTTACAGCCATCTTAGCTTTAATAGTAGGGGCTGTATCTTTATATTTAGCTTAAAGCCTATTTACAGAACCTATATTTTTCTTAAAATATACTTAATTTATAGTGTTACTTATTTTATAATAAGACTTTCTTATTAGCGTAGGTAGAGTCTAATCCTTAAGCTTATTAAGCTCGTGTTGCAGTTACTTCTAATCTACCTTATTTTTTTAGCTGCCCCGCCTTCTCTTTACACTAGATATAAGGTTAAACTATTTACTAGCTTTATAAAAAAGTCTGCCTTTTAGCTTATAGTTATTATCTTTAAAGTAGTCTTATTTGCTCTTTTGCCTAGTGTGTTACTACTAGCAGAACTAGGTATAAAAGTAGCTACCTTATGCGGTACACGTTTTAAGTAGGTTCTAGTAGTCTAAATTAGACACTATACGTAGAGGGCGTAAAAGTAACTACCTTCTTTCTAACGCTACTACCTATTTCTTGCAATCTTGTTGTTTTAAGGAGCTACGCTGCAGAGAGGAAAAAGGGGGAAGGAAGGTCCCTTAATTACTAATGCCTATCTATACTATAACTATATATATTATTAATACTACTAATCTATTAACTATTAATAGCTACCTTAGACAAGTGTATAAGTAATAATTACGTATCTTGTAGGTGTCTTATACGCAACTTATATATAGTTAGGCCCTTACACTTATATATAAGTTACGCGCAGCTTACTTTTATATTGCCTAGCGCGTAGTTCTACGCTAGCTAGTAGGGGTTGCACTCGCTTTGGTGGCAACTAAGAACACTAACTCTATTTCTAACTTATTACTTTTTATGCGCAATCTATCTACAAACTTTCTATAGATTATACATAATATTGCTATAAGTGACCTACACGCTGCCTCTAAGTTGCAGCCGTTTTCGAGTTTAGGAAGAGCAAAGAAAGGCAGTCCCTTTCTTCGTGTAATAGAGTGAGGCTTAATCCGACACATTAACCCGTCTGTATACACCGGTAACTGCTGTATAGGCTTAATAATCTGGCTGGGCACCTCTAATTCGCTGGCATACTCGATTAACCCAGCCCAGCTGCGGACCTCGTCTGCTATTAATTTGGCCTGCTTGCGTCTGACGGGGTGGGCACGCTACAAATGACTTGCTACCTAACTAGGCAACACTGCGTGCTTGCACTCTTAACATATAGCTAATAAATACTTAGCTAAATGCTTAAAACAATTGTCTGCAACGGGTTTCTCTGCTATGCTGGTGGCGATAGAATGGCTTGCGGCGGACTGGTGCTAACAACGGGTAACAACAATGGGTATAATAACGGGTTACGGGTGCGCGCGGATGGGAAACGGCTATATATATATAATATATTAATTCTACGGCCTTATTTACTACGCATACTATATATGGCCCTAGCCTCCTCTATCCTGCTGTGCGACTAAACGCATATTTGGGTTTCGTAGTTGCGACTTATCATCTCGGAACGTCCTCCGACCCCGGACGGTTGACGTTCGCTGCATCCTCGCGGCCTCACTAGCTTAACCCTAACCACGAACACTAAACCCCAATATCCTTAACCACACGCGTCTTATACGCGAAAATAAGTTGCATAATACAACCTACTACGCTGAATAACATACTTAAATTTCAGCTCTATTAGCCTATAGGAACCTAACAACACTAACCCCTTAAAGTTAACAATATGGAGCCTATGTACCTGTATCTACGCAGAGGAACAAATATTTCATCACTAACAAATCTGAAACAAAAACGACATGGAGGGCTGGATGTCGTTAACGCCCTGGGATAGGGTGTACGGGATAATCGTACGAGGAAAGGAAATAACATAACAGAACGACTTTGGTATTGATTGCTTGTCTCTAGAGAGGGTGCGGATGGAAAGGAGAAGATCCTGCGGCGCACAGGCCGCGGCGCATAGGCATCACGTGATCCCCACGTGATGCCATCGTGCGCCAATATTGAAACCTCAACACCCTCAGGTGCCCTTGCCCGTACGGTGTACGGACACTAATAGCTATTTTTTTATATAGCTTTAATTTATAATAAGCTTTCTAAATTACTATTTCTAGCTTATTTTCTTTCTATAATAGGGTTAAGCATTAAATAGGCATGGCTTCGCACCGTTTAGCAGCCTTTGAAACAAGACTGAAGGGGAGTGTTGTGGCTCGTGCTCACCATGCATGTATATAGTCCTGCCATAGCCCATAAATCTATGTCCATCATCTGCCACAACAAAGGTAGACTAGTAAGTTCCAAAGTAGGCAGCCTTTAGCGTAAAACTTGCTTGATTAACAGCCTGGGGACGAACATGACGAGACTCAGTTTTCAATTCATGAGAAGTGGAGTGGCTGCATATGTATATTCTTGTCTTGTGTACATGCTTATCAGAGTTGATCGGTGGCCAAGTCCCACAGAATTTATAGCCCACGCGACATTTCTAAAGCCATAGCCGCCAAAAGGGTGAAGGTGTAAACCGAGTTTACTGTGCCGCGATTAGTTTGTGTTCAACGCCAACCTACTATTGGCATCACTTACAGGATCGCAAACGCAGGTGGCCTGGTCATTGTAGCCATTGAAGACTTGCTCGACATGGCATGTCCCCGCTTTGCTAAAAACGCATTGGGCGGTATTTCCCGCCCCCTCGCATCGGCAGGAACCGCCCGGTGAGGCAACTCCCAGAGGGCGCGAACCGCCTCTGCCTCTTTGTGGGGCCGCGAGCCCGACGGCGAGAAGACATGTGAGGGCGGCGGCAACGGAGAATTTCATGATTTGGAAATAAGAGCGGCAATCAATGCGCTATGGACGAAAGTTAAAAAGTTGGCTAAAGAATAGAAATTGTAGAGAGTGGGATGGCGCGCCCTTTTCGCAGCACAACAGGCAAGTTATATACAACAAGGCTCAGAAGGTCCTGAAGCGCTCGCCAAACGGGCCCCCGCTTCACAGCACCCAGAATCAGGCATGTAGCTCGGCCTCATCTTTCTGGCACACGTTACTGTACCCGGCCCCTTGCGGTTTACTGCGTAAAAGGCCGTGCTACGCATAGCACACGCAGGTCCTAAAGCGCTCGCCAAACGGGCCCCCACTTCGCAGGACCCGAATCAGGCAGATAGCTTGGCCTTGTCTTTCTAGCACAAGTTACTATACACAGCCCTTTGCCGTCTTTAATTTTATTATATAAAAGGCTATATTATATATTACCTACTTAGCTTAATATTATACTGTACTTAGTAATAATATTTTTATAAAAACTACCTAATATAGTATTAATTTGTCTACCTAGGAGTAGGATAATAAAGGCTTTTGTCTTAAATAATATAAAAAAAAAGTAGAGCCCCTTACTTAGTAATTAAAAAAATGTATAAAAAGGTAATAATAATAAAAAACTACCTAATAATATTAAAATTTAATTTTTTTGCCCTAAAAATATATATAAATATACTAGGTATTTTGTTAAATACTTATTTATAAGTAATTATATTATAATAGTAAAATTATAAAAAATAATATTAAATTATACTTTAATACTATATACTTAGTACACTTATAAAAGTATATATAATTATAAAAGCTTATAAATAATTTTATATAATAAAAAATAAAATTAGCGTTTAATTTATTATAAAAAAAGGATTTATTATTAGTAAGCTTAACTTATTATTAAGCTAAGTAGGCTATATATAGCACAGCCTTTTACATAGTAAAATTAAAGATCGCAAGGGGCTACTGTGGTATCCGGCCGAAGTAGTGTAGGTGGGTCGCGCACAGCAGGGGTGCGCATCCTATGTAATTAAATGCAACCTTTCTGTTTCTGTCTAATATTACATACAAATTTCAGTACTTTGTATAACCGCCTTCGGCATCAATCACAGCCCGGCATCAAGCTGGCATGCTATCAATGAGCTCCCTTAACTGTTCTACAGTGATCGACTCCCAGGCTTCCTGTACTATCCTACGCAGTTGATCATATGTTGGCTGCCTCCCACCTTTTTGATCAGGGTAATTCACCTCTATATAGTCCTTCATCTTGTTCCACACAGCTTCAATAGGGTTAAGATTTAGGGAGAATGCTAGCCAGAAGATAGGATAAATCCCTCTTTAAGAAAGCTCCTCTATTGTGTACGCAGCTGAGTGCCCTGGTGCCCCATCTTGCATGAAGCTTAGGTGAGGATTTAGACGTAACCAGCCATCAATAAGGGGTACAATCCGCTCACAGTAGCTCTCCTTATTAATTGACTTCCACTCCTTCTCCCAGAACAGATGAGGACCTTTAGACACGCCAGAGAAGCAGCCCCAGAACATCCACCCACGCTTTCTGCGGATCTTCTCTACTAGGCAGGTATCCTCTAGCTCCTCTCCTGGTCGCCTTGTTACCCATACTTTTCTGTGACGTCCACCCGTGATCCATGTTTCATCGCTCCATAGGATCCTCCACCATTGCCAGGGTTCCCAGTTGATATGAGCCTCTGCCCACGCAAGGCGTATCTGCCGATTTTGCTCAGTAAGAGGAGGCTTAGCACGGGCTACACAGCGTCTGTACCCTCTCCTTCGTAGAGCACTCCTAATTGTATATTCGCCAACTCCCCAGTGCTCAAAAGGTCCCTTAGCAAGCTGGAGATAGCTTAGCTGCCTATTACTACGCGAGGATCGTATATATGCCTCAAGTTGATCAACTTGGGCATCCGTAAGGCGAGGTGGGCGACCGGAGCGCTTCTTGGGCGTGACGCGATCCTTAGTAACTGCGTAGCCAACTTGTCTCTCTGTACATTGAAGCTGGTTGGCGATAAAGTCGTAGGTATGGCCTGCTCGACGTAGGGCGCGTGCCTCTACAGCCTTATCGCGGGTAAGGTATCGATAGCGAGGTGTAGAAGGTGGTTCGGACATTATGCGGGTGACGTGGGGATGAAGAAGCGCGACAAAGAAACACGTATCTCTATACAAATTGGGTGACGCTAAATGTGGATTTGTCAGAAAGTCGTATTTAATTACATAGGATGCGCACCCCTGCTGTGCGCGACCCACCTACACTACTTCGGCCGGATACCACAGTAAGTAGACCCCGCTTTCGCACGCGAGACACCTGTAACCAGGAGGCGGCAAGCGTCGGAATAGGATGCGACTGTCTTTGCATCGCCCATCGCCAAGCTGATTCTGGAACTTCTTGGCAGTTTGGATGCCGCGGCTGTGCAGGGCAAGAGCTGGGCCCTCTTCGGTGAATTGCGCATGATGAGTGAGTGGGGTTTTTTTTGTCTGTTATGCTTCCATCAGAGAGTCAACTTCACCGGCACTCATTCAATGCTTCGGCTTCGATGATTTCAGCTCCCGTGCTCCACGACAAAGGTTCCATCATCACAGTACTAGGACACGAGGGATTCTGTCCGCTTTGAATGGCTGGCTCCCAAGCTCCCAAAGATGCCTGGGTCCCGATTCCAACCTTCTTTTCCGTGAGTTGCGCGTAGCTTTCTGCATATGTCTTCTATCTCCGTCATAGCCGCACTACTGATTCTGGCATAGCGTCCTGATCTTAAAAGCCCATCTCTCAATGTTTCGCTACTTGATGATCGTGCATCAGGTGACTTTATATTCACCGCGCCCTTCTTCACACAGCCTTACCGACCTGACTCAGGAGCGTACATTTTCGATCGCAATGGGGTAAGTTTTCTCACTGGGTACGATTGCATGAGGCTCACGCTGCTTAGGTGCTAATATGGAGTGGACTCGACGCCGTTGGTGCAGCAGGCAAGACAGACGTGCAAGGCCTTCATCTCTGCCAATATCGAGACGAGGACCATCTGTGCGTCTGGCAAGGCGAGCAACGTGGCATGCATGGCAGCGGGCACGGAGTGATCGTGAATAAGCACTATCAGATCGTTAAAACAATTCAAGCAGCCAGCGCTACTTCCTCCGTCGACCTCCATGAATTTCAACTCACCTCAATTGGCACCGCGTTATTGACAGTCTACCAACCTCGCTTCTTCCAGGACATGTGGATACTCGACTCCTGCTTCCAGGAAGTAGATCTCGAAGACAACGGGCTGCTTTTCGAATGGTGTGCTCTCGACCACATCGACCTGCACGAAAGCCATGTTCCCGCCGGCAGTTTCGAATTAGTCGGCAACGCCAAAAGCAGACACAGCGCCTGGGACTTCTTTCACCTAAACTCCATCGACAAAACCGCCGACGGGCATTTTCTCATTTCCGCGCGCCACACAGACAGCATTCTAAAAATATCAAGTTCCAACGGAACCATCATGTGGCGCCTCAACGGAGACAAAAGCAGCTTTGAACTGCAACGTCGACTTTCGAAGACAGCACGATGCGCGCATGATTCGAGAGACTTCACTATCTGCCATCGTCTCCGTCTTTAACAATAATGACGGCTTCACTCACTCGGAAATCCCACAGGACTCTCTCCTAATCCACCTAGACTTCTCCGCCAACAAGGCGCAGAAACTGTCCGAATACAGACTCCCGCCATCACTGCAAGCTGAGGCGTACGGGATGGGGAGCCTCCAAATGCTGCCCAACGGCCACGTTCTTCTCGGCTTCGGAAAGTACTCAACTATGGTAGAGTATCTGGGCGACGGGACGCCGGTCTGGCAAGCCGAGCTGGGCTGGGGTTCTCTCAATTATAGAGTGTCGAAGGGGCGTTGGAGCGCAGACCCGCTGCAACCCCCGGCGCTCTGGACGTATTCGAGATCTCGCGACTCGGCAATGACATTCTACGTCAGCTGGAATGGGGCGACTGATGTTTCTACTTGGCGATTCTATACGTCTGACGAGGAAAACGGAGTATATGAGTTGGTCGGATCGGTCGAAAAGAGCAGCTTCGAGACAAATTTCACGCATGGAATACCGAAGGCCTGGGCTTTTGCGGAAGCTCTTGGACTCGATGGGTCGATGAGAAACTCAACCCACGTGCGGACGTATGTTCCTGGACTCAATCTTGCAGGTAGCTGTGGGCTCTATCATTGCTTTCCAGAGGGAAACCCGGAGGATATGCTGTTGCCGGAGGATTGGGCTACGGCTACGTCCAATGTCTATGATCATGCTGTGTCGGCACCGAGTGTAGTCAACAGTGTATTAGGCTGGACAGAGCATGGTTTTGCCGTCTTTGGGCTAATTGCCGCCGCGCTGTTCATTTGGAGCTGGGCTTGCAATCGCCCATCACCTTCGTGGAGATATTCACGGATGCCGATAGATGATAATCGCATGGTAGTATAGAATTGAGCTAATAATAAGGGACATCTAACCTGCGCCAGTGGCCTTTGTTCTTACTCTCGTCTTGCTCCAAGCCAACAAGACAACCGCTGCACAAATCAACAAACAACCACAAAGAGACATCGGCTGGGGAATAGTGTGAAAGACGAGGACATCTAGCGACAAAGCAAAGATGATCTGCACGTAGACCATGTTTACCGCCACGGTGGACTTTTCCGCCTGGAGGGAGAGGGTGATGAAGAGTTGCTGTAAAAGGATAAGCTACGATGCCGTTGCACTTGTATTCAAGAGCGACATACCATGAGAAAGCCGCTCACACCACTGAATATGAGGAGGAACCATTCCCAGGCGTCAGCCGGCATAGTGAATTCGAGTCCTGGAAACACTGCTAACAAGACTGCGCTGACGACGAAGCAAAGCGCGGCGAAGTAATTGAGCACAGTCAACGGACTTTCTGATTTCCCAATTGCTTGAATGCTGAGAAAGGCAGCCTGGAGCTATGTGATGAGAACAGGTCGAAATGTAGAAGCCATCTTAGAGGGCCAAGCTTACTGCAGAACCGCACACTCCCACGAGACCAACGGAGATGGCTCCAAGTCGTGTCAAGTTGGACACGTCTTCGACTTCCGTCTTTTTTGCCACAAGACCTGCTTGCGGCAAAAGCGTATCTGGGCCTGCCACAAGTGCGACCCCAACGAGAGCAGTAATCGATAGTATACCTTCTTGCCATGAAAACGAAGACGCTAGGAGTAGATGGGCCCCAATGCTTACAAAGAGCGGAGTGAGAAATGTAACCACGGTCGCCTCGCTTAGTTGCAGGTATTTCAAGGAGTCTGCGGATTAACGTAAACAATTTGTTGACGGGGGCATGTGTCCGAAGGCATACAGTAGAGCCCGAAGACACCCAAGAACCCGCCCGAGGCCCTTATCATCAAAAGCTTCCGATTTTGCTTTTTGCCAAATACAGTTTCTGTTTTGCCTTGTCTCCAGAGGAATGCGGTGATGGCCAGCGTCGTGATGCTCATTCGAGCAAAGAGAATCTCCACAGGCCCGTCAGCGACAATAGGGTTCAGGTGGGTTTGAGAATTAGGTAAATCATACCTGCAATGGATTGAGATGGCTTTTTGAGTTTTGAAGCAGCCGAATTGCCATGCTCATGAGCGTGCTGCAGACTTGGGCTAGAAGCATACAGACTATCGCGTAGGAAGCAGATTTCAAGGCGGGTGGCGGTGGACAGAACTCAACTTCCAACGCCTCGTGGTGTTGATTCGAAGCCCCTCGACGCGCATCGTTCATGGACGGAGCATCCTCAGCAGGAAGGTCAAGAGACGCATTCCCACGTTGGACTCTCAGGTCGTGTTTGTTCTCCATTTCGGAAATAGACTCGGCTTGCAGAGCGTTCATCTTTGAGCTTCTCACTCGGAATTTCCTCCCATCTCAATCTGCATTTCGGCGTCTGTGCTCACACCGCTCTCCAGGGTTTTCAGGCAAGTTTCGCACGGCACAAGCTAATGTCTCACAGTTGCTTTAAGAGGCAACACAAGGCACAACCCGGAAAATGTGAAACCTAGTTACAGATGTCACGCGTTTGACGCTAAGGTGAAAAATTGTCGGCAAGTCGCCCATTACCGAGTGTCACCGTAATCCAAGCGGCAAAATCAGAATCCACACTAAAACGTCAACATTGTGCGATTTAATAACTATATACCTAAATTAAATAGATAGTATATTAAATTAGACCTTACAAAATTCCTAATTTTCTTAGTCCTAAAAGATTTTTATTTATACTATATTTAGTAGTCTAATTTAATACTTTTTTATAATACTTATATATATTATTAAATTATCTACCTAAAGGTAGAATAATAAAGGCTTTTATCTTAAAAAAAAAAGTAGAGCCCCTTACTTAGTAACTAAAAAAGAGTTTAAAAAGGTAATTAAAAAAGCAATACAACAATACTTATAGTATAAGATTATTTAATAAAATATATAACTATATTTTTTAGATAATTAAATATATTTATATAGTATAAAAGTAACTATTTATATATATGCTATTAATTAAAAAAAATTTCAAAAAAGATTTTACTATATTATTTTTATAAAGGTGTTTATAAAATATTAAATTTATTTATAATATATAAATTATAGGTTTTAAAATTAGCTTTTTTATAGATCTAGGGTGTATGCTCTATTCTACCTTTATGTTAAGCTTTATTTATTTGTAATTGTTATTGCGCATAACATTATAGTAGTCGTAGTTGTAGTAGTAGTAGTAACTAACTTTACGCCCTAAAAAAGGAAATTATTACTCTAAATTATGTAGGTGGTTGCGTTGTTACGCTATGCGCAATGTTGAGGTTGATTTTGTTTTGCATCGCTGGGGTGACACTCGGTAACCGGCGCAGGGCGCAGTAGTCTAGCGGGATGAGTGGATTACTCTTGTCATCCGATATCATCAGGTACTCCTCTCCGCGATGCAAAGTTATTGTCTTTAAATTCCATAGAATGGCTGGCTTCAGGATGAAGGGCACTCCGGTTCTGGCGCAAGATGGCACCGACATCGACAGACGAAAATGCCTTCGCATCGTTCCCATGAAAGTCCTTGTCCTGGGCCTTTGCAGGACAGGAACAATGTGTGAGTTTTCGCATTATATTCAGGTTCGTAGCTGGTTGCTTCGCACACAGCTGACTTTTGAATAGCCGTTCGCGTAGCCCTACGATCGTTCGGCTATCTCGAGACGTATCATATGCGGGCAGCTAGTACGGAGACGCCGCGGGACTGCGAAATGTGGATGCAGGCCCTACGCGCGAAATACGACGGAGTCGGCGAATTCACCAAAAGCGATTGGGATAGCTTGTTGGGTCACTGCCAGGCTGTCTGCGATTTTCCGGCCGCCGCATTCGCGAAAGAGTTAATTGAAGCGTATCCGAATGCGCAGGTTATATTGACCAATCGCGACGTAGATTCCTGGCATGAGTATGACTCCGACTAGACATGACTGGAAACGGATATGGGAATGCTGACTTCAGACCAAGCTCAACAGCCAAAACCATATACACAGGCGTCAAAGATCCAACGTTCCATTTCCTCTCACACTTTGATTGGGCGTTTCGGTTCTATCGACCAATGCTCTTGATGCTTTGGGACCGTTTCTTCTTGGGTGATTTCGAAGGTCGTGGAAAGGAGATCTACCGCGCACATTACGATCTGGTTCGGCAACTCGTGCCACCTAACCTTGAATATATTCGGTTAGTGAGGGTTGGGGGGTGCAAGGGGAGGAAATGCCGGATCGTCCGTTTCCGTTCACAAATGCAGCGGACGACTTTGTCGCAGGCTTACGCGGGAGGAATCAGAAGAAGATATGGGATCTTGTATTCACGGGGGTTAGAAGGCTGTTTATGATCGCATGCATGTTGATTAGCTTGTGTTGGCTTATATCTTGACATATAGAATTAAGAATCCAATGACTTACCAGTAATAGCTGTGCTTTAACATTGTGAAATAGGGCAAACCCTTTTGTCTGTATCTTGCAATTTTGGCAGTGTAGACTAGAGGTGTTATAAAGGGAATTAGCTTTGCTTTCTTTGTTTACTAATAACAGGAACTAAATATACACGCCACGTCTTATAATATTGTTCCCGCCTTAGGCTTTACCCTACCTTAGGTAGTTTCTCTTTCTTACAATCCTTTAAATTACTTGTTCGTATACAGTTATCTGGCAAGTACTTCTAATGCTTCTTTATTAGATAAGTAAAATAGACTAGCCAAGGTTAATTCGCTCCTAGTAAGATATTTCTATTTAGCTAAAATCTCCCTGAATTGAGCGGGCGCAAAATACCATAGAACCGCTTTGGGGTGCCTTGAACGCGAACGCAACGTTCCGCCCACAGCGCCATTTGGGCTTGGCGGTAAGTCTGCATGCGGCGCAGCATGATAGAGACACTCACTTTTGGTGCCTTGCGTACCCACAGTAGGCACGCTCAATTTAATACAAAGGCGAAAGATCCCAACTTACAGAAAGACTGTTGCATAACAGAACAACCAATCTCTCAAAATCTGAAGATATGTTTGGCACAATCCGATATGACTCGTCAAGCCGCCTTTCTTCGTCAAACAGTCGCCGAGGGATAGATACACTCCGGCTACAACCCGCGCAAGCAACGGCAGGCTTCTTCCCGCCCCATGCAGCCTGTGACACCTGCAGAACGAAGAAAGTATGTTCTTGAAATTGTCGTTTCACCAGAACGCCGCTGACCAAATGCTGTTTAGCTAAGGTGCAGTGGCCATAAACCTATATGCAACCGATGCCAGGCGACCAAATTGCGATGCAAATACACCTCTGCCACAGAAAAGAAGAAACTAAAGCCACACACTCGGTCGGCCTTGCCACCAGCGCAGGCTAAGTCTCGGTCTCCGGTTGGTGAAGAAGAGCGCGTGGAAGATGTTTGCAATGAAAATGCTGAGGTTACCCACGAACCCAGCGTAGCTGATGCTGTTGGCATGGACGATATCCTTTGGAACATTTCCTCACACGAGGAAGCTCAACACAACAGTCAGGAAACACTAATTCCCGAAGCGGGTGTGTTCGAATATAGTACGTATCAAAACACGTTGCCTCAGTTTGCCATAGCGCCAGCGTCTGTTACATCAACTGTGGACGTTTTCAACTCTACATCTGATGCGATGGTCTACCAAGAGACCTCGAAAAACATTTGGAGTTTGTTTGGTTCAGCGGAGCTTGCCATGATGAGTTGGGACGAAGTTACGTTACTCACTCCTTGCTCAACCCGTATCCAACAACTGGGTGCAGGCGATATACAAGAACCGGGGCAAGGCGATCCGCCTCAGACGATCGTCAATAAAATTCAGCCAACCGGATCCGTGTCGAATCCAGCGAACCACACCACATTCTACCACCAAGAGCTTGTTTCTAATGCGCAAGTTATGGTGAAGGATGCACGCTTGGGCCATTCCACTATCACTCCGTCGCCCACCCCAAATGTGTACGAATCGCCGGCTTCAACCGCCGCAAACGCTGCAGTAGATCCAGCAGGAAATAAATCTTGAAAACAGCAGCTACCGTTACCCGCGGACAGTCTCACGTCTGAGAATCGGACCACTAGCCCTCAATGCGCATGTTTGCAGGACATCGCCGCACTTTGGGATGAAAAATCAAATCGCATATATAAAGGCTTCTCGTCGGCTGCCTTCGACACTGCTCTCGTGTTTTTGAAATCTGCTCTCCACAAATGCAACGCCGGCTTCGTGTGTACACGGTGCATCTGCCGCCCGGAGTTCTGCATGTTACTCGCAATCGTGGCTGAGCGTCTTGTGACACTCAGTGAGGACGTGGCTGTGGAACATGCGCTAAATTTACAGTCCCATCACCTTGAGGAAAGTCCAGAAATCAGACAGAGCGAGGAAATTATCGGTAGCACTTCTTTACGAAGGCTTGGGTCTTACGATTTATCCTCCATGGAATATGGAGTTATAGCATGCAGCCTAGTAACTCTACACGTGCAGTGCTGTAGGATACTCGTCAGAAAGTTGATACATGTCGCGCGGCTGTCGAATCGAGAAGCGCAAATACAGCTTTTGGTCCTAACAGATCAACAGATAGACCATCTTTTGGTCAAGTTGGGAGAGAGAGCGAGTAATAATGGTGTCTAGATCTTAACCCTCAAATAGAGATCGCATGTCTGTAACTCGCTGTTGCTTTTCTGTAAGCTCTTCATTTGCCTCTCCCCACTAGCAAGAGCGGCATTGCATCAATGGCTCTTCCACTTCTGTGAACGTATCTCCAAGCGTCATTATGACGCGCCCGTTCCATCTCTCGCTCTCCCCGGCCGCTAGTATGACATCTTTGCCATAGGTTTCAACCCTTGATGACTGCTTTGCTATTGCGGAGTAGACAAGGGCAAGTCCAACATGCCGAGAGTTGGTGACTGGGAGACCATGAGGCACAATTGGACTTGCTAGGTGTTGAAGAAGCATGTTGCTAAGCGTTGCAGACGGTGCGACTCCCGATATAGGAATGTTGTGACGGATAAGAGTTAATCGTAGTGTTCGTATGAGCGTCGTTAGCTGATAGAAATTAGTGCCTACGGAGTAAACTAGGGGTAAAGTGACAACCTCCTTTCGTAGCACAGTATACAGGCATGCTGTGTTCCGGCGTGTATGCTGTCGAACTTGTAGTGACGACAATGCTCCCTCCGGTGCCCGATCTCTTCGTCATCCTTGAGGCCAACATGATGAAGTTTGAAGTTCCTTTCAAATTCACATCGGCGGTCTTCCACAGTGACTCCACTTCGACTTCCTCTTCATTTAGCTTATTCCATTCTGATGTGGTTTGTGGTGCAGGTTCCAAGGATTTAATTAGAATTATTGCATCGCCACCTAATCCGGCATTGGCAATCGCGATGTCAAAGGTGGTATGCTCTGTGTCGATCGTGTAGAATGCATGCACCAGCGAAGACCATGATGATGTATCTGTTTCGATGTATCTCAGTCTATTGGAGAGGAAATCGTTTTGTGGTGGTGACACGAGATCGAGTACCACAACGTGAGCTCCGCGCTCGAGGAGGATTTGAACAGCGGACAGCCCAATCCCGGATGAACCACCAGTAACTACCGCCACGAGGTTATCCAATGACGTGATATCACTCTCCTGTATTTTCAGTGTGGCCATTTCGCTGAGAACATGGAAATACAGTGATTTTATGAGGTGCGCCCCCATGACTATATATCCTAGTCCAAGCTTCGGATATTCCTTTTCTAGGACAACCACCTGTCTCAAAATCTAATTTGTCATCGTGCACGAGCAAATCATGCCCCGGAATATGGTAACCGGCATGGCTTGGAGAATTCAAGCCGCCCGCAGTACTGTACCGTTACCAGATAACACTGATTTGATTTGAAAAACAAGAAGATTTCCTTTACTGTGAACTAAGCATCTATTCTATGATAACGCGGGGTAGTCTTGCTCCAAAGCTCGTTCCTACTCATCTGGAACTCTAGTACTTCCACCTAATGGCTCAGCGCTTCTTGCCCTTCGTCTCTGGTTCCAGCTCTGAAAGCATCCATGGCTAGTACACCATGAACTCTTTCCCATTCCCTGACCATGCTCCGCAATACCCGTTTTTCCGCCTCAGTACCCATACCCGCTTCGTCGCTCACTAGTTTAACAGCAGAACAAAGCACTGCACCTTCCGCGTTCCTGGTTAAGGAAGCCTTTAGCTCCTTCTCAAAAGAGTATATGTCGTTGACAACCGAGATTTGGCGGGAGCAGTTCTCCTGCAGCTTTTGAACGAGTTCTTGCTGTGAGGTCGATAGCCGAAAACCCATCGAGAACTTCATAAGCGCAGACAGTAGCCTAGGAGTTTTGGTAAATCATAAATCAAGATGCGGTGCCAATAATAACCTACGCTTTTCCCAAGTTCCGCTCTCGATACTTTAAATAATTTCCCAGGCCCCTCATACTAAGACGTTCTCGGTCTGTCTATGCTCTCATAAAAGTGAACGTAGGTTCCAGAGCAGAGTTCGCAAGTTCGAAGTCATGCGCACGCATGCTATCCCAGATTTCTAATAAGATAACTTGTGCTGGTTTTGAGGCTGCGAGAACATTAGCCGAAGCCGCTACCATTCTTCAGAATAGCTCTTACGATCAGGAGGGATCTCGCCCTTGCTTGTGGAAATGTGAGACTCGTTGTATGTCTTCCCTTCTTCCTAGCTCATATCTTCCAACGCATCTGTATCACTGTTATTTCAACAAATTCGACGACTCACAACAGGGTTGACCTGCCGTCAACAAGAAACAATAAGGCGAGAAGCTTGCAAGCCAGCCCGATACGGTCATTTCGCGCAAGTGGAAAGTACAAGCATGTCACGCGCGAGAAGCCCGCAGCGACAAATACTTTTTTTGATCTTTCGTCTGGCCAGTTTCATCGAGACAGGCAGTAATCGTCAACTTCCTGGGAGACTTGGTTAACGAGTGGATGGCAAGAGGGCGTCCACACTGTAGGTGGGATTTTCCAACTGTCCACCACGGAATAGGGCGAGTCTGGTTGTGTAGCCACGTGACTTACGTCAGAGGTGGTGTGTGTAGAAGGTTCCATCCAGGTGCACAGACCACTACCCTCAAGATAAAGCTCTCGCCCTCTCCTTTCTTCCTCGGTAGGCTCCTCACTCCACACTCTTTTCTGCAAATAGCAATACAGCTTGTTGTCCTCATATGCCTGCCCGCCCACAGGTTGCCTAGGCTGCATGATAGGACCGAGTCTCCTCAGGGTTGGGGGTATGATGATAGGCGACCGTGGCGCGTAACGAATCCGCTCTTGTCAGACGATATTTGATATTTCTATTCTATTTGACCAAAAAATCGGGTTTAGTGGTTGATTGGCCAACAAAAGTCCCAGAGCACTGGCCTGGGATAGTCGCCGACATCTTGGCGAAGGCAACTCGGCTAATCAGACCTGGCGCAAGCCTATTGGACATTGAACGTATGGTAAGCGCCATAGGGCTATTTCCAACTGATGAAATGGACCACCCAAGCTTAACAGTGTCAACTCCGAAAGCTAGAGTAAGGCTGCGATTTGCGTATCCCGGATACAGGGTACCGGACCTTTCCTAAATAGGAAGAATCCCGACGAGGCTACGAGCTACACCACATACCTACAGCGTCGACTTGCCGCAGAGTACCGTCCTTATCTACGAATACTGCTGAAGTTCCTTCTCGGTCCAATCCCGCAGGTGGTCTCGGAGCTGAGCACTCTCCGAGTCATTCGTACCCTTCATGGGTACGCCAACCGGCTCGTATATGCCCCCAGACTTGAGCTGATCAGCGGACGACGTTGCCGCACAGCATGTATTCCAAACACCCTGATTCAAAGGTACCACCTGTCCGAACGTTGCCAATTTGAGAAACCACCGATCCATCTTGGGCTTATCCTCAATGAGGCCAGTGTTTGACGACGCCAGGGTGCAGTGCGACCGTTGTCACTCGCGGGTGACACTGTGCAAGGTCTTGTGCCTGGAGTACGACCGCTAGCTTGCTTTGGCCGTATCTAAGCCATTTGGCCTGCATGATACCCATGGGCAGGTTGGTCTGGTCGGACATGAGAGATTGGAAGACAATGCCGCCTGTTGGGGCGTATCTGAAGCCGTTGGACGACAGCAAGACAATGCGAACATCCTTGTTGGATGACGCGGTGCGCTCCAGGGTCGGTAGCAGGAGCTTGATGAAGAGGGCATGCGACAGATAGTTGATGGCGAACTGAATTTCGTATCCGTCCTTGGAGACCCCGGGGCTGCCGCCCATAATTCCAGCGTTAGCAATAAAAATGTCCAGCCTGTCTGCAAGCTCAAGAAACCGCTGCGCTGCTTTCTTCACGGAAGTAAGAGAGCGTTAATCGCATTCAATGAACGTAACCTTAACCCTCGAATTGATGGCCTTAGTCTCGCTGATGACGTTCTTGGCAGCTTCCGCATTACGGCCCGTGAAGACGACATGTTCTGGGTTATGCTTTGCAAATGCGGCGATTGTTTCCTTGCCCAAGCCGGCAGTACCTCGAATGGCAGTCAGCGGACGTTGCGCATGCCCATGTGGAGTGTTTCAGGCAGAATACGTACCCCCAGTCATGAAAACGACCCTGCCTGAAAGATCAGGAATATCTTTCTCCGGATTGTAACAATTTTTTGGTGCCATCGTGGGACATTGTGTCGGTTTGAGGCACAGTATGAGTTCTGGAGCGAAGTGCCGGTGTGGTGTGAATGAAAGACCAAGAATATATATGCACCAATGCAATACCGTGCAGCTTTCCATGCCTGCGGCGGCCTGTTCAATCACTATCAGCTGCCGGTGATGCCTTGTCAGTGGATGCAGCGAACCCACTCCGCCGCTAATGGGCTCGCTGCAACCAGGACAACTGCTCAAATGTTTCGGAAAACGCCTATATTGGCAACAGCCCGGAATTATGTTTAGCAAGACGTTATTTGGACAAGTCATCAGAGCACTCATCATGTGACGAAAAATTGTCAAGATACGTTGAGCTCTCCGATGGCCCCACACTTGCACGTCGTGGAGGCCTTATTTTAATTCATTCATATCCGTTTATAGTCGACCTAACCTTTTACAAATTATAAGACTTAATAGTAAGCATAACTAAGGTTTAATAGCTGAAGTATAATATAATAATTATAAGGGCTAATTATATAATAGCTATAAAGTAATTAAACTATAAGATAGTAACTTTAGAGTTACTATTTAACTATAAAACTCTAAAGGGCAACAAATATTAAATAGTAGTTATAAAAAAAGTAGAATAAAAGCTAATACCTTTGCCTATTCTTATTATAACCTACTATAATAAAGCTTAAATATAGTAACCTTAATTCTTCCTATTAATAAAACTATTATAGCTCTATTAATATACTATAGTAGTATAGGTAACTCTTAAACTTATATCTTTTAACTTCTTTACTTTAATAACTACTATACTAGAAAAAGTTAAATTATAAGTAAAAGAATAAAGGTATATAGTATTACTAATACTTAAGTCCTCTAGTTACTCAAACTACACTTTAAATTCTTAGTAGAATAAACTTATAAGTTTAACTATCTTTACTTAAGGTATTTTTTATAAAGATAATAAGTAATTAATACTAAGGTATTAATTACGTGTATATCTAGAGGTAAAAGGCCGCCCTTACTATATTAGAAAAGTTTTTTCAAAAAGGCTACTTAGACGTGCGCAAACGTGCGCAAAGTTGCACATTTATACGCCTTTTTATATAAGCAATTTACTAGTATAAAAATACTTAGAGGTATATAAATATACGTAAACTTACGCAAATATATATAAATAGTCTAAATAAGTAATTTTTTAAAGCTTTATAACTCTTTAACTAGTAAACCTATAATTTTAATTTTTTAATAGATTTATAGAGAAAATACTAGTCTTTAATTATTTAATTTAACAATGCCATTTTTATTATATAATTAGATAGTAATTAATACAAAACCTATTATCGTACTAGATATTATATATATTAAGTAATATTATTATATAATAATATAGTACTAATAATATAGTATTTAGACTTTTAAAAAAGTGTTAATAAATATAAAGCAGTTAAAAAGTTATTAAATGTTATACTTTTTAAAATAGAATTTTTTGCTAAGCCACTAATTTTTGCCTAATCTAATTCTTTTAAATAATTATAAAACTATATTTTTTCTATTTTTAAACTTATAAAACCTAGCATTTAGGGTTAGGCAAAAGTTCCATATAATACGCTAGTAATTAATACTATTATATTAACTACTAATTACTATCTAGTAAGAGACTTTAACTTTATACTTTAAAAATTCTTTTTTAAAGGCTTACTAAGGAGCTTACTAAGTAGCTTGCTAAGCTTTTTTTAAATTTCAGCTAATTAAAGAGCTTTATTTGCTTATTAATTAGCATTATATAGGTAGTATAAACACCTAGGGTGCCCTAGCTACCTTAGCTACCCTAGGTGCACTAATAGTATAAGCGCATATTTTTATATAATCTTATGTATACATATACTAAAAAAAGTAGTATTACTAGTGCGATTTAAGCGTATTTAGTGCGTAGGTGTGCGCAGCCTTGTATAGAGCTGCTTAGATGCCCTAGGTGCTTATGCGCGCACAAAACTTTTCCTAATGTATTATTATTAAGAAGAATAAGGATTATAAGCTTAATAATAAGGAAAGAGATATTAAAGTAAAGATCTATATATAGAATAAAAGATAGATCTAAGATATACTAGACTAGTAGTAAAGGGAGCCTAAATAATTAATATAATTATTAAGTTTAAACTGTGCACTGTGTAAAACTTAACAAAGTACTTAATAGGTCTGCATCGAAGACCTTGGTGGAGGCCTTACCTACGTAGGCTATTTTAGGTTTCCTAGAGATTACGTGGGGCAATTTTGTAGGTCGACTTCGGGATTCGTTGATTCGCAACTCTAATATCGTACGAGGTAGTATTAATGGTCTGAATAAGCGGAAATTACACCAATGCCAGCACCCTTGTCACTTTCGGGCACCTTCCCGCTGCTTCACTCTTGCCACCAAAGGTGGACTTTCCCACATGGTATCCATCTTCGAATCACGGTGCAGTTCCATGTCGGTGTTTACCCATTCGAAGTCGTAAAGATAGATCAATTTCGCAAGGATTGTGTTCATTTCCATCCATGCCAGGCTGCCACGATTACCCTAGGTAGCCAAGATCCTCGGAGTTTGCGTGGTTGTGGAAAGTGGCTTACTTTTGGCCAATGCATCCTCTCGGGCCGCAGGACCACGGCTGCGATGCGTCCAAGTTGTCTTTGTTTCTCCTGTCCGTCCATCTCTCAGGTTTGAAGACCCAAGGGCTGTCGAAGTTCTTTGAAGAGAGACATGCTGCGTAAGGGTTGACGGAGACGATCGTACCCGCTGGTATCCAGTGCCCATCAACAGTGTCACCTCCCTCATGCACAATTCGTGGAAGGCCTAGTGGTAGAGAAGGGTACATTCTGAGAGCCTCCAGTATGAAGCCTCGTCCTAATGGGATGTTGCCGGTTGATCTCGCCGTGATCTCGGAGTATGCGTTGTATCTTGGTCGAATCTGCCGCTTGAGTACCTCCATCAGGTCTGGGTGCTTGAGAAGGTAGTAGAGTAGCGAATTCAGAGTTGTATTGCTTGTATCGCTTCCGGCCTGCAGAATATGGGCCGCGTGTGCCGCCAACTGAATGGTAGACACGTTCCCATTCCCTTTCTCGGTCAAGCTTGTCAAAAAATAGGGTCGACGGTTTTTGTCTCTCAGGCGCTCTAATATTGTTGCCATAGTGTATTCCTCATGAACTCGATTGTCGTCAAGCAGCTTCTGAACTCTAGACGACATGAAGACCATGAAGATCCTCGAAAGCCATCGAAACCGTCGCATTGTATCCAAAACTGAGATCTGGCGTAGTGCCTTGTGTATGAATTTAACACTCGGATGTTTGCCTCCATTCTTCACGGCGTCAAACGTACGACCGAATGCGAGACTGCCAGTGATGTCGAACATGCACATGCGCAGCCAATGCCCTAAATCCACCCCATCTTGCCGACTGCCTACCTCTCTAATCCTATCTACAAACTGTTCCACGATCTCAGCCACTAGTACTTCTTGGTTCCGCAGAGCGTGCTCGGAAAATGCATGCGAAAGATATCGCCGTTGACGAGCATTCTCTCCTGGGTCTCGACAAGTTGCAAGTTCATGTGCTCCCTGGTCAATGAAGCTGCTTCCGCCATAGAAGTCGCTTTTTATAAAGGTTCGATGGCCGGGGCGAAATCCGTATATATCCTTCCATGTAGTGGCTGTGTTGAACGAGAGCTCGTTAGGGGCGGAGCGTACCACAGACCCGTATTTATCGTGAAAGTCTAGCATAACGAACGGCTGTCGACCCGTAAGGAACGTGTAGAAAAACGGCATGTTGCTCCATGCTGCGAAGCGAGAACCTGGAAACTTATAAAGTGGATCGCGGATGTGAAAGTAGATCTTTCGACCGAGGAGGATGGTAATCTGAATGCTATCGTAAGCTTGTACTCCGGAGAATAGGTGGAAGCCTCAAACCGAGATAGAGAGCGCGAGCCACCACATCTCACGTAAAGCTTGATGCTCGCTACCTTTGTCCGAAGGCCAGCTCAATAGCGCACAATTAGCAAGTGAAAACACCATCTTGTTGGAAGCACGCATTCGCAAAGAATTTTCGGAATGTGCGATGTAGGCTACTTCAGTGGGAAGCTTCGGGATTTTCGCTATTTGGCAGTGCCCCGGAAAGAGGCGCTTCAATCAACTTTGCCGCAGGACTCATGCGGAATCTGACCCACCGACTTCTTGCAAGCCATTCTATAGAACATGTACTCAGGATCGTGATATCAGTATTGTATCTGTTCATAATGGATCTTATTTCAGATGTTAGGGTATACTACGGAACAGCAGTAATAGTAGGTTATTGAGGGCTATTTTGCTGTGGTCGAAACGAGGGGAATACCTATCTGATTTGCAGGTCTATGGCTACTTCCTGTTTAATGTCTTCAGGAACATATACCTGCATCCTCTTTCTGGCTTTCCCGGGCCGATTCTTGCAAGATGCACCTTGGTGCACGTACCCGCTCTATAGTGGTTTTTGTTACTCAAACGCCACACAGTTATGGCGCTTCAAGTCGACTCTCGGTGGTACTTTCCATAAAGACCTAGCAAGGCTGCATAACAAGTATGGTAAGACTGTGGGTGCACGTTTGGTCAATAGTTCAGCTCATTCACACGTCTTCCCAGGGCCTGTCGTTCGCGTTGCGCCTAATGAGCTTTCCTTCGGCGGCGCGGGATCCTGGAAAGATATCTACGGATTTCACACTCAGGATCAAAAGCCTATGCTGAAGAGCGATTTCTACAAGCTTCTAAGGTCGGGATTCGACTCGGGCTGCATCGGTTGTGAACAAGTCCCCGCAGTGGCAAAGCGTATGAAGGCAAGCCTATCTTCGGCATTCTCCTCGAAAGCTTTGCTTGAACAAGAACACATTGTGGAAGATGTTGTGAACCAGTTCATTCGAAGGATTGAGTTGGAAGAATAACATAAAAAGAAGATCGACATGGCCAAATGGGTGGAGCTAGTGGCTTTTGATCTTATGGGGGAAATGACCTTTGGCGAATCCTTTAATTGCGTCGTGACTGGTATGCTATTTCTATAAAACTGTTGACGCGAATCAGAGTACTGGCTAACACGATGAAAGGTGACAGACATGATTGGATTAACCTGATTCTAGACCATGTTTTCTTCGTTACACTGGCTGACAACCTTCGGCGTGTCAACTTTGTCAATTGCATGGGCGGTCTTATAGCACCCATCATTGAGGTTGCGAGGAAGAAACACATTGAGTATACGAGGAATAAGGCCAACGCGTAAGGGCTTGCCCACTCAACATTCAAGACATCAGTGCTCTAACGGAACCAAGTCGCTTGAACACATCTAACCGAAGAAGATTATTGATAATCTCATCAGCAAAGTCAGGTCGGGGGAGATGGAAACCGAAGAATTGGCAGCTCACTCGTCGACACTTGTGTATGCTGGCCGATGCCGTGCTACAACTTTATTGGCTGACCAATCCTAGTGTCGCGGGCGCGGAAACTGTGGCCAGTTCTATGTCCGGAATGCTGTTTTGGCTGCTGCGTCCTGGACCTAAGACAAGCTATTTCCGTCTGCGCGAAGAAGTTCGCTCAGCGTACTCAAGTTATGAGAGCATAAACTACTCTTCGACACAACAACTTCGTTATCTACAAGCCATCATGAAAGAAGGTTTACGCACATTTTCAAACGGTCATCACTGCCTAGAGTTTGTCCCGGTCGTATGATAGACGGATACTGGGTTCTGGCTGAGGTTTGCTGTCCCAGTCTTATTTCTGAAATCCACTTACTAATTACCTGCACAGACTGAAGTTTACACTTCCCCCTGGAGTTAATCATAGCAAAGAGTACTTCATCCGGACTTAGTCGTTCGAACCAGAGCGATGGCTCATGACTTCCTCAGGAAGTTCCGACTATGCTTCCGACATGCTGTGGGCCAGTCAACCGTTCCAGCAAGGACCCAGGGGATGTATCGGACGCAACTTTGGCTGGATGGAGATGAGTCTTGTGCTAGCGAAGCTGGTTTGGAAATACGACATGTCATTGGTTGATCCAGAGGATTCTTGGGATGAGCGAGTTAAAATCCATGTGTTATGGTGGAAACTGGAACTTGATATTCGAATCACGAATGCCTAGCAAAACGGAAACCTTCGCGAATAAGTCAATTATTAATATCATTCCCGATTCTCAGCTATATTGCCCTAATGAAGGCAGCTACTTCAGTGCAGCTAATGGCTTAAAATCCCATTATCGATACCCCGCGGTCTGTGACTACCACACTCCCAGTAGCATTAGAATCCACCATCAAATATATGTACGCTTCGGCAACTTCTTCAACGGTTGCCATTTCCCCAGTTGCACACCTCGACAACATCTTGTTGTTAGCCAACTCTAGAATGTTCTACTATGTCGTCACACAGTCATGTGACCTTGTTAATCTGGAATCTTCTGGATACTCCACTCCATGTATATAACCACTCTAGCTTCATTAGATAGCAATTAACTAGTTCATTATTCTATTGTTCGCCCACGGTTATAAGCCTAGATTACACTTGCAATTGACAATTACTAAGTTTATTTGTTATTCTTTATATAGACCTTATTGTCGATAGCTGTAATATTAGCATTAGAGACCTTATTGTCGACAGCCGTAGTATTGGTGTCGAAGACCTGATATAGACGACAGCTATAGAGTGGTGTTGCTATTAATCACGATGTCGCTTAGCGACTTAGGAGTCACACACGTGACTGTTATACTGGATAGACCAGCAGATTGGGAGTCTTGGTTCCAGCTACAACGAGAGAAGGCCGTCGTAGACGGTATCTGGAAATACTGCGACATCTCAAAGCCAAAGGATAAGCTACCAAAGCTCATTAAACCCACAAAACCATTGCCCAACACCATCAAGGCTAGAGCAACCGCGATTAGCCAGCTAGATGCAGGCCAGCAGGCGATGTACAGCGATCTCCTTCACGACTAGAGATACAAAAGAACAGAATATACAAACCTAAAGCGGAGAGAGGGCAAGCTTCTTATGGACATTAGCCGCACCATCGCGACTCGCCACCTCTACCTAATTAATGGAAAAGACGATATCTATGATCGATTGATCGCGCTTAAGCAGCAGCTTGCACCAACCGCAGCTGCACGCAGCAGAGAGCTGGTAACCAAGTACCGCGCTCTGCAGGAGAAGCCTCGAAGCCGCAACCTTAAACAATGGCTTGACGACTGGATTCACATTACGAATCAATGCATGGAGGCAGACCTTCCTGAGACGACAGGCTATCGAGCCCAAGACGATTTTCTGACAGTTGTCAGAACTATTGCTCCGGAGTGGGCCGGTGCATCACACCATGACCTTATTCTAAAAGAGACCACTGGGAAAACAGACGAGATTCAATCTCTAGCGGACTATGTTGCCCAATTCAGGATGTATCATCGACGAATCGGACTTACTACAGCTTCACCCGGAACGTTTGCTACACTAGGCGTTTCAGCACAACAGAACCAAGAACAGAAAGAACAATTATTAATTAAGAAAACACCAGAGTGTGTGTGCGGAGGCCGACACTAGTACAAGGACTGCTAGTACCTAGTCCCAGACCATCCGAAGAAACCAAAGAACTTCCAACCAGTACAGGCCACGCAAGCCAAAGTAACGGAGGCCTTAAAGGACCCAGAGCAAGCCAAGAGAATTAGCAATATCCTTGCAAGAGATGGGATAAGCATAAAGAAGACAGACAAGCCAATAAAGCTTAATAACAGAAAGACGTTAGTAAGTCGTGATCAGAGGTTTGCTGCCCACAGCTCATTCTCTATTATACAGCCGCAACAGGTGCAGCAGAAAGCGCTACCTACAATCATCAACCAATAGATTCTAGACCCTAGTTCCAACATTCATGTCTGCAACTCGACTCGTTTTAGATAGATAGAGACGCGCAAGGCAGAACTAGAGGATATTCTCTTTGCAGGAGGATCAACAGTACCTATACAAGCCTAGGGAAAAGTTACTTTTAATATAAACTTGCCTTATAGCATAGGTCAAATCCAACTCACAGATATTACTCTTATAAAAGGTTTCTTCACAAACGTTGTAAGCCTCTTAAGATACTAAGCAGTAGGCGTGCAATTTAACTTAGGACGAGATGTAATATACCAGCATCATCCATCAAACGTCATTTGCTCGCTATAGCACAAAGATAGCCACTAGATCATTAATACTAAGGACAACAACCGACCAACGCTAAGTAGTTTTGCTACAGCTCTTCGACGAACATACAAGGCCTTAAGAGAGGATTGACGTCTAATTACAGCATCTTATATTGAAGCGCATAAGCTATTTGTCTATGCAAGTAAAGAAGCAATTAATTATGTAAACGAGAACATAAGAGGGATAGCCCTGGATCTAGATACCTAAGCACCTCGATTACAAGAATGCGACACATGTATTAAAGCAAAATTAGCAGCTTAAGTAAGCAGACGCCAGCCTAAAGAACAGGCTACAAGGCTATTCTATCGCATTGTAATCGATCTTATGTAGCTTATCTCTACAGGGGAGACCTGCTACAACAGAGACTGATACTTGCTACACGCTGTGTGCGAGTACTTAAAGTGGCATGAAGTAACCACACTCACAGACAAGATACTGCACTTAGTAGTGCCAGCGCTAAAAGCATTAATTAACAAGATCCAACGTCAGTATAGGTATATTGTAGTTGTACTCAAGATTGATAGTAAGTAGGGCTATAGCCTTGAGCTCTATAACATTGCGAAGCAAGCAGGCTTCAAGATTAAGCTACAAGCTCTAGATACTGCTAAGCAGCTTGGTACAGCGGAAAAGGCAGGACATGTCATCATCACAAAAGCAAGGGCGCTTCGAATTCAAGCAGGACTACCAAAGTCACTATCAAATGAGCTAGCTATCACTGCGGCTCGAATCGCCAACGTCACACCAACAAAAGCTATCAATTGGAAAACGCCGTACGAGCTTGTTCACGGCAAGCAGCCTTCAGTTGCTCATTTTGCTCCGATTGGATGCAAAGCTTACGTTCTCAACAAAAAGTTAAAGAAGGCTGATAAGCTTGAATCTCGCACCTTTGTTGGATACTTGGTTGGATACGACTCTACCAACATTTTTCGCATTTAGCTACCCAAAAAGGACCAGGTGATTCGCGTACGAGACGTGATTTTCAAGCGCGAAAGTCGTTTCAGTAATGACTCAGAGAGGGAGGCTGTGACGCAGGAAGAGATCGAGGTTTTAGATATACCTCACTCTTAAGACACACAGGCCACTTTAACTAATCTAATTAAGCTAATACAGTTACGGCTTCACACTATACCTAATCGCAAGAAGGATGAGCCTTATATGGCCTATCTACCGACGCCAGAGCCATTAATTCGTGGCAACACAGCGCCGCCTCAGCAGGAGGAAGGCGAGGATATCTTCGACATAGGCGCGCAGGATGCGCAGGATAACTAGCAAACTACAGAAAAGCAGGACACTAAGCAACAGTTGCAGGAGCAATTGCTCCAAAAGATGCAGTCTAATTAAGAAAATAATAGCCCAACAATCTATCCTAGAGTACCGCAGCAGGAGAGCGTTACTAGTCAAGAACAAGGGCCACTCACGCCGATCGCATTAGGCCACCGTAGCCAGCCTTAAAAGGCACCTTCAACTCTACCCAAAGGATGGGCGAGTTCGGGCGAATATATTCCAGATCGACAGAGAAACAACGCACCCAGAATGGCTAATCCCAAGGTTGGAAGCAGCAGCAACATTGTAGCAGGCAAATAAGCAAGGAAGCCACTAAATCAGGCCTTAGCTACATACTATATAGCTTTTACAGCAGCTACAAATCCGACAGCCCTAGCAAAGCTAGCTAGAGAGCTACTAAAGATAAGGCTCCATCGCGATCAGCTACCGCCACCGCCGAAGCGCTGGAAAGACCTTAAGAATCATCCATTCAGCGCAGAGTTTACCTAGGCAGTTCAAGCAGAGTTTAAGAGCTGCTAGGCAAAAGACTGCTTTAAGCGCACTAAGGCAACTTTAGCTACAGTAGATGCTAAGATACTACCCCTGATGTGGGTCTTTACGTACAAGTTTGACGAAGATGGATATCTATACAAGTTTAAGGCACAACTCTGCGTACGAGGAGACTTACAAGACACGTGGGAAGACACATACGCTGCTACGCTTACTATAAAGGTGTTTCAAGCACTTATCGCTTTAGCAGCAGCCTTCGGTCTGCTAATATTTCAGTTTAACACATTAAATGCCTTTCTCAACGCTCGACTACCACAAAAGATGTACTGCCGTACCCCAGAAGGATTTATAGACATATTCGGTGAGCTTCTTAAGCTGCAACAAGCACTCTATAGCCTCAAGAAAGCACCGTTGCTTTGGTACCAAGAGCTGTCATCAACCTTAAAGAAGCTCGGCTTAAAGCCAGTACCAGGAGTTCCATGTTTGTTCACAAACAATCAGTTAATCGTGTTCTTTTATATCAACAATATTGTCGTCCTCGTACATCCGCTCAATATAAGCGCCTACCAAGCGTTCAAGCAACAGCTGCTTAACACATATAACATTCGCGAGCTAGGAGAGCTCAAGTGGTTCTTAGGGATTCGAGTAATTCGTGAAGAGCTCACAAGATCTATCTACTTAATCCAGGACTTATTTATCAACAAGGTCGCGACAAAGTTTAACCTCAAGCTTAATGGACGATATCTAGACGTACTATTAAAGGAAAACAATCTCATGCCTTTAACGGAGGAACCAAGCGCAGCTCAAACACACAGATATCAGCAATTAGTGGGCTCACTAGCCTACATCTCGACCTCAACGCGCCCAGACGTCGCGCGAGCTCACTTAATGCTGGCACGTCATCTTCAAAACCCAGGGCAGAAGCATATGTACGCAGCCTAGCATGTCTGGCGATACCTAATTAGTACAAAGAACCTTGCTATTCGTGCATCAGCAGATATACAAGGCGGAATCACGAGTATCTCAACACCAGAATCAGCCCAACAGGAGCTAGAACTGTTATTTTATGGGGCATCAGATGCGGCCTTTGCAGATGAGCCACAGACTCGTCAAAGTTCTCAAGGCTATCTTTTTAAGCTTTACAGCCTACCTATTAATTGGAAAGCGACAATTTAACAATCAGTTACAAAATCTACTACTGAGGCTGAGCTGCTATCTCTATCACTAGCAGGAGGAGAGATGGAGTGGTAGCAACGCTTCTTTCAGGCAATCCAATTCAACCTGGAGTTTACACCAACGCTCTAGTGCAACAACCAGCAAACTGTCTCAATTGCAACTAAGACAGCCGATAAGCTTCAGACAAAGCTCAAGCACGTAGACGTGCACCACCACTGGATACGTCAAGAAGTATCAAAAGGCAGATTGCAGATTAAATAGAAGCCTACCACAGAAATGCCAGCAGATAGTCTCACAAAGATCTTTCCACGCCAAAAGCACACAAGCTTTATACGCCAGCTTGGACTTAGCAATATTTCAGCAAGACTAGAGCCTCAAACAGACTCAGAGGATATTGTATTCAGCTAAAACAAGCTCAACAGGTGGTACTAGAGGTACACACGCTGAGATCACCAAGAACAAGAGCTCAGAGTCACTCATTTTCAGCTTTCGTTTCTGCAATTCACTCAAGCTAGGGGGGTGTGTTAGCCAACTCTAGAATGTTCTACTATATCGTCACACAGTCATATGACCTTGTTAATCTGGAATCTTCTGGATACTCCACTCCATGTATATAACCACTCTGGCTTCATTAGATAGCAATCAACCAGTTCGTCATTCTGTTGTTCGCCCACACTTGTCCTCAAGAGGCGTCCTAATCTCCGGTGGCACATTTTCCCAAGCCTCGGTAATCACTGGGCCCGGACAAATAATACTTACACATAAATGGCGGTACTCTAATGCTAGACCTTTCAGCGCGCTTTCCATGGCGGCAAAATAGGCTCCATGCAAGATCCAGCCGGTCAAGGGTATACTGGAGTTGATGCCGCCGGTGAAGATGATGGATGATTTTGCGGTAAGATGCATATGCCCGGGAGCATTCTTTGCTATAACTAAAGCAGCGATGAAACGAACCATGCCGGAGTCTAGCATGCTTCGCGTTGTGTGTTCCAGAAATGGTGGCAATTTGACCTTGTCCCCGGCAGCATATACTATGTGGTCGATATTTTTCTCCTTCGTCTTCAAGCTAAGAAATAGGATTCTGACATTTGCATCCAGCTCTTCAGGGTTCGAAAGGTTGCAGACGGAAGTGGATATTCGAGCGTTGATGTTGAATGGTTGCAAACTTTTTTGCGTTCGAGAAGACGATTGTTACATCTAAGGTCTTATGAGATAAGGACGTCAGAGTAAATAGCAGAAATACTCACCCATACAGCCTGCTTCCAGAACACTTTTCGCGACTCCTAGACCTATCCCGCTAGTACCGTCAAAGACCAGCACTTTCTTCCCGTTGAGCCGACCCATGAGTAGGACTAGGAGGATAAGACAAACTGCGTGCGCCGGGGAGGTGAGCCAGACCTCCAACGATGGGTTTCTTTATACTGGAAGTTCAAGGCAAATATTATTCGGCCGGAGTGATCTTGGTAGAATAACATTCTCAAGGCAGTAGACAGGCACTCGGTCTCATACGGACGGGATTCCCAAATAAAGGAAAGATCCCACTGCCGAATTTGCCCCAACTTTAGATCCACGTGGCCGTTAACACAGTGTTCGAAACTCCATGCGCTTTTTGGTGCGGAGCTGAAGCCTACAGTCAAAAGTCTTTTAGAACGTTGATAACGGTGTGAAAGTGTGTATTCTAGGTGGTATGCAGCGCATTTCACCCGGGCGCGTATAAACTTGACTCAGCAATATCAAACACAAGATACATTGGGCGCGTTGAGGCGGGATGAGGAAAGGAACAACGCGAGGCCGGAAGAATGCGTCGAATCCCTGCAACTGATGTTGTGTAACGTCGGCCACATCCTGAAAGAAGAAAGTTACCGAAACAGTTGGCATACCCTAGTCAAGGACATGGATTGCGCTCACTGCAGGACTCTGCCAATGGTAATTCCGGTGATGATTTGCCGGTATCTTATCTCTGTGAGACTGTTTACTCAGTCACGTGTCAATAAACTCTCAACGGGTGCCCTGCAGCTGCTAGCGCTTACCGAGCGTGCCTGGGTCGGCCGCCGTCTTGCTGCGCCGCGAACGTTTGGTAAACATCCAGCACCAGCATCATCACCACGCTGAGAAAGCACGAAATAGGCTCACAGCTCGCCATGGCATTGCTGGACTACTCCAAGTTCCTGTTTGTCGCCGCAGCTGTTGCTACGATTATATTTTGGCCTCCAAAGAACGGATCTTTCCTTCGCCGCGGCATCGATCCAGGATTTCTGAACCTCAAAGTTTGGCCCGCTCGAATATGGTTTCTTCTCAAAGGCTGCGACATAGTGGAAAGGGCCTACCTGCAGGTATTTTACACAACTCCGTTCGCAGATCATTGCACTCACTACGAAATACCAGGAGAAAAACAGACCATACTTACTACAGAGTCTCAACGAGGATTCCGTAGTGCTACCGCCCAAATACCTCCCTGAACTTCGAATGCTCCCCGATAACAAACTAAGTGCTTCACAAGCGCTCGTTACAAGCGTCCTGGGGCAGCATAGCGGCGTGGATGTTATTCTTAAAGATCGCCAGCATTATGACATCGCTCGTGTACAGGTGACGAGGAGCTTGCGTATGGATTAAAACTCCTTTGCCTTAGCTGTATTATTGATAATGTGCAGCAACCTTGGTTCCGATTCTCTCTCGAAAAGTCGATAGTATTCTGAGTGAAACGCTTGCGGCTTGTTCTACGTCAAAATTCACTACCGTGAAGATCAAGGAAATTGTCTCCGCTTTAGTCCTGCGGACCACCCTATTGACGTTCGTGGGACCCGATCTGTGCGACAACACCGAACTTCAACGACTCGTAGAGGAGTTTACGAACATTGTCCGGGATATGGCTATTCTTATGTTGTTCATTCCAAAGGGTCTAAGATCAACACTCCGGCCTATCCTACCGCCAACCGCGCGTATGAAGCGCCTCCACAAGCGCGTTCGACAAATTTTGTTCCCGAACAGCAAAAGCGATTTCCCGACCGTAATCAACCATTTTCTTGCAACATCTAAGACGATGGATGAGGAGGAGATTGTCGCCAAGTTCCTTGTTCTTCTGGCTGGAGCCGTAAGTCCCGGCCTCTTGAATGTATACAGGCTACTAATCCCATTAGCTACATACCACCAAGATGTCCACATGCCACGCGATAATTGATCTGTGCGCATCATCGGAATGTGTTCAAGACTTAAGGAATGAAATACTGGCACAAAAACCGAGCCAAGACGATTCACCGTGGCAGCTCGATCAAGTTGGACAGCTAAAGATGCTCGATTCCTTCCTCAAAGAGTCACAACGATTCAATCCGCCGAATTATGGTAAGTGCGTCTGTATTCTCGTTTGAGATTCTTCTCACGTCTGAAACAGTGAGCTTCGATCGCATCGCCAGGTCAACATTCTCACTTCAAAACGGAACAGTGATACCAAAAGGTACATTGATCAGCATGGCTGCAGGACCGATGGCAATGGACTCCGAATACTACCATGAGCCTGAAAAGTTCTCGGCGACTCGGTTCTGTGGGACTGAGGAGTCAGCCACAGAGTCAGGGACCGAGAGATCACAAAGAACGCACGAATTTGTCAGCACGGAGACCGGGAACATACACTGGGGTCATGGCCGGTTCACTTGTCCGGGCAGATGGTACGCGAGTGCCGTAATGAAAGTCTTCATTGCACAGATCATCAAAAAGTATGATGTGTCGTTTCCGGAGGGGCAGAAGGAAAGGCTTCCTAATGTGTACTTGGATCTTATTGTGGAGCCAAACCCAAAGCAAGTAGTAGAGTTTAAAGCGAGGGAATAGTCATCAAGCTACGGCTTCTCCTTCTCAATACGCAGCAATACCATCTCTAGCTTCTTTTATCCAGTAATATTTGCTCATAATGCTATGGAGTACCATTGGCGGGCAACGGCAATATGTAACTACCATAATTACGGCGACAATTATTGCAACTAACACAATTTTGTTACCAGTAGAAGAGGCTAAATTTTTTTATAGATAATAGTAACTTTTAAAGAGCTAAACTAAAGTTTAACTAAATGTATATATACTATAACTATACTTCTATTATATATAACTATTATACTTTACTATATTATAAAAAGTTTTAAGTAAGCGTCTGTACCTATAGTACCTACGCGGCTTTGCGCACGCCTACACATATCTATACACTAAATACGCTTAAAACGTACTAGTAATACTACTTTTTTTTTAGTATACGTATATATAAGGTTATATAAGAATACGCAACTATACTACTAGTGTATCTAGGGCTTCTAGAATATCTAAGGTACCTTAAGTGCCTATACTACTTATAAAATACTAATTAATTAGTAAATAAAGCTTATTAATCTACTTAGTAAGCTTTTAAAAAATTCTAATTTTTTTAAAGTATATACTTAAAGTCTTTTGCTAAATAGTAATTACTACTTAATATAATAGTATTAAGTACTAGCGTATTATATAGAACTACTACCTAACCCTAAATTCTAGATTTTGGGGGTTTAAAAATAGAAAAAATATAGTTTTAAAATTATTTAAAAGAATTAGACTAGGCGAAAATTAGTTGCTTAGTAAAGAACACTATTTTAAAAAGTATAAACTTTAATAACTTTTTAACTACTTTACTTTTATTAAAACGATTTTCAAAATTTAAATAACATATTCTTAGTACTATATTTTTTATAATAACTAGTAAAATAAAGAATTTTTGATTAATTACTAACTAATTACGTAATAAATATAATATTTTTAAAATAAATAATTAAAGACTAGTATTTTCTCTATAAATATATTAGAAAATTAAATTTATAACTTTACTAGTAAAAAGGTTATAAAGCTTGAAAAAATTAGTTATTTAAACTATTTGTGTATATTTGCATATTTTTAAGCATTTTTGTGCTAGCAAATTACTTGTATAAAAATACGCAAGTATGCTCATATTTGTGCACGTCTGCGTAAGGTTAAGGAGCCTTTTAGAAAAAACTTTCCTCATATAGTAAAAGAAGCTATAGTAATATTAAAAAGTAGTAGGCTAGTATATTTTTAATAGCTGTATTTACTTACTAGTATCCATAACTAATATTTTAATAATAACCTATCTAGTTTATTATAGTAAGTTCTTAACTTTACTATACTTATTAATACTTATATAATATAAATAAATTTAAAATTAATACCCTATCTATACTATTCTAACCCTTTACTTATAATATCTACTAATAGTAAATACTATTATACTTATATATAGCTATTTAAAAAAAGGAAAAAAAGAAGAAAAGAAAGGGTAATAATAGAAAAATAGATGATATTAAAAATTTTAAAAAGGTAATAGTAAGGTGTTATGGGGCGTTATTTTATCTACCTAGGGGTAGGACAATAAAGGCTTTTATCTTAAATAGTATAATAAAAAGAGCAAAGCCCCCTACTTAGTAATTAAAAAAGGCGTAAAAAGGTAATAATATGGTAAGGAGTTATAACTTACTTAAAAGTATACTTATTAACTTACTTTTATATAATTACTAATATATAGCAAAAGAAGCTAAAAAGGATATAATCTTTTATTAAGTGTATTAAAAATAGTAAAATATTATAACGTGAGTGTCAAGCGAGTGGCCATGCTAGGCGAGTGGCCACCCCCAATGAACTTTTAGGCCTTCTGCACGTACTTACTCAACACTACAACAACCTACTGCAATGCGTAATATATAGAATTAATCGGTAACCTCTACTCTATCTTTTTCGCACGTGCGCGAATTGTGTCCTGTCTCCCTGCAGCGCTTACAGTGCCTTTTGCGCTGCTTACCTCCACCTGCTCGCGCTCTACCTTCACGCGTTTCCCCCTCTACCTGCGCCCTAACGTCTAATTGGGCTACTAAATCCTCTGCCTCTTCCTTTGATAGGTCTCCGCCCTCCTGAATCCGCTTTCTTTTGCGCGATTTGCGCTCAGAAGCTGCTCTGTTTGACGCTTCAAGCTGCAGCACTCGGGCAGCTAGCAACGTCTGTGAATGCAGTATCATCTCAGTGCCCTTTCTAAGTTGATTAACCATCTCAACCATAGGAGAAGGTGAGGAACCCTGATGTTTTTGAATGCGATCGCGAAGCAGCGTAGATTGAGCCTCTACTTCAGCGGCGTTGCTTGGTGTTTTGGGGTTCCATTGGGTGGTCCCTGGTGCGGGCGGTGTTGGCGTGCGAAGTTGGACTTCAAGCTTCGATAGCACCACTAATGGGTTATAAGGCACTAAGCCAGTTGCTCTAAAGCTTAATGGGATATTTGTCTTTAAGAACGCAGGCTCAAAAACCTTTGCAAAGGAGGCAATAAAGGCCTTTTTGTCAATTCGGCCAATATGGTCTGTTGCTAAGACTCTAATCTCTTTACTGTATGCCTGCTTTAAGGGGGCAAAACACCCAACATTAAGCGGCTGCAAGATGTGCGACGAGTGTGGAGGCATACAGAGGGTAATTATCTTGTTCTCCTCGCAGAGATCCTGGAAGGCAAGCGACTTGTGGCTCTTGTGGCCGTTAATAACGAGCAGCACATAGCTACTTACTCTCCGCTCCCTTATCTGCTTAATAAAGTGCCTTAACTAGGCTACACCAACCTTGTTTGTAGTCCAGCCGTTGTCGCTGACCCCAATGCGCCATTAGGGCTTCAAATCAGGGTACCAGGACGCGTCGTGGTTCTTTGCTTTGAAGATAAGGTAGGGCGCGATTGCCCAGCCCATCGCGTTGACGGCGGCGATAAGAGTCACCCACTCACGGTCTCCCTGCTGGACGCCAATGGGCTCAGTGCGTCTCTCTGAAGCAGTAACTACTTTAACTCGGTTTCCGACGCCCATAGTAAAGCCAGTCTCGTCAAAGTTGTAGGTATCTTCGTCCAGTATACCGTACTTGGCCTTGATATTCGGTACAAGGTTAAACCAGGGCCTAATAACCTCTGGATCGCTGCACAAGACTCTCTGACGATCGCGCTGTCGATTCAAACGGGATTTAAGCTCGCCCTCGCGTTTGACGAAGTTTGAGGCCCATCTTAGGCCAACAGGCTTGTCACCACACGCAGCACGTAGTTGGTTGGCTATACTGTGTCCGTGCACTCAACGCCCGGATTCAGTCAACGCCCGCCTTTTACTAGGAAAATCAAAGAAAATAAGCAACTTCACAGCTATATAACTCTTTAGCTACTTTTTCTTCTTAAAAGCTTTCTTAATTAAAGTTATAGAGAAAGACTATCTCTATAACTCTAGAATTTTGGTTTTCTAATAATAATTAATTTTAAGAAAAAAGTATAAAAGTACTAAAACTTAAGTCTCTAAATTTAAAAATAAATTTTTTTAGAAGTAAAGTATGCTGTTTAGAATATAGTTTATATTAAGTTCTTTCTAATAAAACTATTAACTAGAAAGTTATATATCTTTTTATTTTTTTAAATAAAAAAATTAGGAAAGATACTCTATCTTCTTAAGTAGTCCTTTATAAAAAAAAGTCTTAATATAAACTATATTCTAAACAGCATACTTTACTTCTAAAAAAAATTTATTTTTAAATTTAGAGACTTAAGTTTAGTTTTATACTTTTTTCTTAAAATTAATTATTATTAGAAAACCAAAATTCTAGAGTTATAGAGATAGTCTTTCTCTATAACTTTAATTAAGAAAGCTTTTAAGAAGAAAAAGTAGCTAAAGAGTTATATAGCTGTGAAGTTGCGTATTTTCTTTGATTTTCCTAGTAAAAGGCGGGCGTTGACTGAATCCGGGCGTTGAGTGCACGGACACAGTATCTTCCACGGAACGCAGTGTTGGCGCAAATCCTTACGCATCTAGCTTCTTAATATAGTGTCTAAGCGCCTCCTCTTCAGTCTTTTAAAGGCTTAATAATTTAGGATAAGTATCGCGTGGTAACATCTTCCCAACACGTCGGCGGCGGAGGGTCGTTCAAGACACGTTGTAGATAGTAGCAGCGCGTTGCACGCTTAGTTTTTCAGGCGATTTAATTGCCTAGAGGGCTAATTTAATCCTATCTTCTTTTAAGAGCTGTTCAAGGTTGGGTGGTTGAGACATTGAGGTTTGAAGTTCAAAAGCCCCAAAAGTTTATTGGGGGTGGCCACTCGCCTAGCATGGCCACTCGCTTGACACTCACGTTACTTAAATTATATAGTGTATATTAAGACGCTTTATCTAGAAGAGAAATATTATAGACCTTTTAGTATATACTATAATACTATAAAGGAAAGCTATAACGTGTTTACAAGCGTGCCGTTAGTACAAGCGAGCCGTCAACCCTACCAACTTTCTACACTTAAAAAGCCACGTAGTTTAACAACAAATCAAAATTCTATTAATATAATAGCTTTCCTAAATCAAGCAGTATCTATAGAAGCCTTCTTGCACGTACGTGAGTTGTGCCCAGGCTCCCTGCAGCGCGTGCAGCGCACTGAAGCCTGCCGGCTCGCACCTGACCGCGCCTGGCTATACCGCGTTTCTCCCTCTAGTTGCTGCTCAACAGCCTTCTGAGCAATAATATCCTCTCCCTCTGCCTTTAATAGAGTGCCTCGCTTCTAGATCTGCTTCTTTTTACGCTATTTACGCGTTATAGCTGCCTTATTTGCCCTTTGTAGACTAGCTATCTCATCGCGCATAATTACTATTAAATGCGCCATTCTCTCAGCCCCTCTTATAAGCCGATCAAGCGACTAGATAACTGATGTAGGAGAGGATCCTTAATGCCTTTAGATCCGCTCACAAACTAGAGTTGACTGAGCGCCTAGCTCGCGCGCGTTGCTTGGTGTTGCAGACTCCCATAGGGTCTCTAGTAGGGCTGCTGGCGACGGCGTACGAAGCTTCATATCAAGCTTTAATATCACCGCCTCTAGATTGTGTGGGACTAGCCCAGCGCCTCGAAAGCTTGCGCAGATATTCTCCTTTGTAATTGACTGGTCGTAGGCGGCGCGGAAGGCTGGTAGGAACTCAAGCTTAGTGATATGGTTGATGTGGTCGCGTATCAGGCCCTCGACCTGGCGCCCGTACGCCCGCTTCAACGGCGAGAAACAGCTAACGTCAAGCGGCTGCAGAAGGTGTGACGAATGTGGCGGCATATAGAGAGTATAGATCTTGTTCTTCTTGCAGATCTCCTGGAATTCGAGCGAGTTGTGACTCTTATGGCCGTTAAGTATTAGTAGCTGACGCGCGCCTACTCTACGCTCTACTGTATGCTTGATAAAATGCCGTAGCTAGGCAACACTAAGCTTGTTCGTAGTCCAACCATTGTCGCTGAGACTAATAGCCCAGTCACCTGGTATATCGTCGCCCTCGTACGAGGCAGAGAGGTGGTACTGGCCAGCGAAGATGATAAAGGGCGGGATTGCCCACCCAGCAGCGTTGATTCCGTGGATCGCCGTCACCCACTCACGATTGCCTGGCTGGATCGCTTTTGGCCGGCCACGCCTCTCTGAGCCAGTAACGACTAGCTGGGAGGATATTTTACCCATCAGAAAGCCAGTCTCGTCGAAGTTGAAGGTATCCTCGTCGCAGATACCGTAGGTGGCCTTTGTACGTGCTACTAGCTCAAACCAGGCCTGTATAACCGTCGGGTCCTCGCAGAGGGCTCGCTGTCGATCGTAGGGTCGATTAAATCGCGTTGTGAGGCTGTCTGTTCGCTTGACAAAGTTCCTAGGCCACTGCTGGCCAACGTGGCCTGCGCTGCGCTCAGTGAGCAGCTTATTCGCCATATCTCGTACAGCACCTAGAGTGGGCGCAAAGCCTCGCGAATCTAGGTCAAGTATTTGCTCAACAATCACCTCCTCTTCTAGCTTGGTAAGCTTCTTTGATTTGGGCTGGTAATCGCGTCGCGCAGCAATTCCGGCGCGTCGGTCGCGCAGCGTTGATCGAGGGACGTTAAACGTTAAGGCAGCGCGATTTTCGCTCTGAATCTGATTTTTATTAATAGCTGAGATAGCAAGGAAGATATCTCCTTCGTTATAGGGCAATTGAGTTGTAGTTGGTTGAGGCATTGTAGTTTGCTTATCGCGCGTTACGGAAAGTTGGTGGGGTTGACGGCTCGCTTGTACTGACGGCACGCTTATAAACACGTTAGGTATACTAAAAACGCTTTAAAAAAAGTAAAATAGCTTAGAGATAAATAGGTTAGACTAGAAACTATATATTAGCATATATAAATTAGGCCCTTATACTAATAAGGTAGTTAATTCTATAGTTTATAAATATAAGAGGCTTTGGACTAAGAGATTAGAGTTGCCTAAGAAAACCTATAAATTTAATAGAGTTTAATAGTTACTCTGGCTATAGGCTAAGTAACTATAAAAGAGCGCTTAGCCCCTTATATTATCTCTCTCCCCTCTAAAAACAAATCCAGTATTATATTTTATACTTTCTATAGTAGTAGCACTAATCTCCCTTCTATGCTCCTAAAGTCTTAAGAATAAGTCTAATACTATAAGAGAAAGCTCTAAGTATGCAAAAAAAATATTAAAAAAGGTAAAGTAGGAAAATAGGTTAGGCTAAGAACTATTTATTTTCTACTAGTTAGCATATGCAAATTAGCTCCTTATACTAATAAGGTAGTTAATTATAGTGTACTATAGTCTATAGGTACTAAAGTTAAAGATAATAATATAATACATAGTTGCCTATATAGTAATATAGTGGGCGGGCAGAGTGTTATTATTGTAGGTTGTCTTCGAAGCTAGGAGAGGTATTAGAAAAACTTTAATATACTCTATGCTTAGCGCGTATATAATATTATACAATATTATATAGGCACTATAATATAATAAAAAAACAGAGTAATTAAATATAGTAGAACTACTTAAAAACTAATAAGTAGGAGCAGTTTATACTTCTGCCTAGGAGGGCTTTAATAATAATAGCCTTTAGTTTCTTATTATCTATAGTCTAGCTAGGAGCAAAGTCTTCTCTAGCTAAATATAGATAATTTACTAAAAATACTAGGTAAACTCTAGATAAAATATTTAATTCTATATTATAGGAGTCTACTACTTATATAACTATAAATTTTATATTTTTCTAGTCTAACTTCTTATTAGAGTGAAAGTTAGATAGGTAGTTTTTATACTAAAGCTAGACTTTGTCTCTTTCCTTTAATATAGGAGTATCTCTCTAGTGCTAGTTTGCTTACTACTTCTACTCTTATTAGAACTTAGCTATTTTAGCTTAGATAAATATAAAATCTTTTCAAAACTTCTATAGTAAAGCTTTAGTAGACTTTACTAGCTATAAGTTTTACTAGTAATAGTTAATAGCTTCTATATTATATCTATGCTAGAGAAAGAATAGTATTACTCAAGTAGAGATAATTTTTTATCTATTAATAGCTATTTGCGCTATAGAGTAGTATAGGACTTAAGTCTTCTAGTCCTATTATATAAAGGCATAAAGATATACTTTAATTATGGAATTTATATATTTTATAATATTATTAGTCTCTAAGAATTTAGAGAAGGATAATCTTCTTTAGACTTTTATCCTCTTATATAGATACCTCTAAAATTCGCTTATAAATTAACCTCTATAATTAGAGGTTATAGTGTTAAGCAGCTAATAATAGACTATAATATAATAAAGGAATACTTTTACTACTATTTCTACCCCTAAGTCTAGTAGAGAAACTAAAACTATTCTTTTCTCTAGTCTATTATATACTACTATTATATTTATATTTTCTCTTTTTATAGAGAGTTTAGTAATAAAGTCTATAAAATCTCCTTTTATATCTAGTCTAACAAATGGAGGGATTTTAGTAGCCCTAATTTTATATTTTTTATAGCTTAGTTCTTCTATATATATTATAGGTCTTAATAAATCTATAAATAAAGTCTAATATTTTTAAAAAGAAGTATAATCTAGTAACTATTTTCTAAGCAATCACTCTCTCTAGGTAGCTAGATATAGGGGAGTTATAGACTATAGTAACTAGTATTATTAATATTATATTCTTATATAGTAACCTTTATATTTAGTAAGGAGAAAAAAGTGTATCTATAGTAAAGAATATACTTCTTTATTTTTCTTAATATAAGATTTTTTTTTAAGCTATAAAACTATACTTTTTCTAAGTTTAAGTTTACTAGAGAGCATATTTCTAGTTTAAAAGAAAACTCTTTTAGTAAATAAAAAAAAACTAGTAGTTTTTATATTTAGTCTAGCTCTCTTTTTTTCTAGAGAGATTAAGCCTCTTAGATAGAGCTTATATTACGAGAGCTATAGGTATTTAAAGCCTAATATTTCTATTTTTTTAAAAAAAAAATCTTCTTAAGGAGTTAGATTTTATAGAACTTAATTTAGTTATTTTTAATATTAGTAGGCATATCTTACTAGTATTTAAAAGAGTATCTGCCCTTAAGTAAATAGTTTCTAGTTTATATTAGAATGCTATATTATATTTACTAAAGGTATTAGCTTAGTGTATTTGTTTTCTATCTAATATTCTAGACTTTATAAAGTATATAAAATTCTTATAGTTAGTGTATATAAGTATATAGGGGAGAGTCTAAAGTATATTATACTACTTTTTTGTTACGTTAATAACTATAAGTATTTTTTTTAGTATAAATTATAGGGTTTGCCTTTATAGAAGTGTGTTTAGTAAAGAAGTAGGTAATTATCTTAAGGACTTTGTCTATATTAAACTATAAGAAGTAGGCTCAAAAGGCCTATACTAAGAAGTTAGCCTCTAATACTTCTTTCTTTTTAATATTAAAGTAAGCTAGCGTAGACTTAGTATAGAATACTTTCTTTAGATAGTTAAATGCCTACTATTATTCTTATCCCTATAAAAAAGAAGTTTCCTTCCTAGTTAACTTTATTAATAGAAATATTACTGCTAAAATATTCTTTATAAACCTTTAATAAAAGTTAGTAAACTTTAAAAAAACTCTAAATACCTTTTATATCTATAAAAGAAGGTTAATCCTAAATAGCCTTAACTTTCTTTAGGTCTATACTAATTCCTTTTCTATACTTTATAATAAATCTAAGGTACCTAGTCTTAGTAACTATAAACTTATACTTTTTAATATCTAAATCTAGATACATTATGCTATACCTCTCTACTACCTATTATACTTTATTTTAATAGTTCCTTAAAGATTTGCTAAAAAATTTATGAATATTATCTATATAGGTAGAGTAAAATTTATCTAAGTACTCCCTTAGAATATAGTTAGTATATCTTTAAAAAAGTACTTAGTGTATTAGCTAGTCTAAAGGGGACTACTAGCTACTTATATAATCTAAACTATATTTAAAAGACTATTTTCTATTTCTCTTGTTTTACTATTCTTAACTTATAAAAGGCCTAAATTATATCTAACTTTATTAGCTACTTAGCCTTAGTAAGGAGCTATAATATCTCTCTAATAAAAGGGAGAGAGTAGTAGTCCTTATTTAATAGGGCATTTAACGCCTTATAGTCTAAATAGAACTATAAACCTTCTTTAGATTTTCTTATAAATAATACTAGTACTATAGCACTAGACTTACATACCTAAATAAAGCTATAGTTAAGGTATTTTGTTGGTTCCTTATAGAAAACTAGTAATTTCTTGTTTAATATACTATATAGGGGGCTAAAAAAATCTTTAGAGTGTCTCTATTCTTTTTAAGAAGAGTAATTAAGTAATTAATACTAGGGCCTTATAATAGAAGAAGTTTATTAGCTTATTTTTTAAGAAAACTTCTACTTAGTCTAGGAGCCACTTAGGGAGATAGTCTTTTAGGTCTACCTTAGCCTTTAGAGCTAGGCCTTCTAGATATTCTTAAAAGAGGTAATAAAGACTATTAGCCTATTCTTTTCTATTATATTTCTTCTATTTATGGTTATAAATAATATAGTAAAGACTTTTTAACAAGGAATAAGAGTTTATCTCCCCTACTTATTTTTAATTCTTATATAGGCGGACCCTATATATACAGACTATTTTCTTAGGGCTACTAATATAGTGTTCTTCTTTTACTATAGCAACCTAAAAACTAATTTATAGTCCTCCTCTTTCTTATTAATATAAGCCTATATTATTTTAATATACCTCTTAATATCTACCTCTATATAAGTAGCTTTATAGACTAAAGATGTTATTTCTCTAAATTCTATTACTTAATAGGAATTATTTAAACTAATATATTATAGGTTAGCTTTTCTAATAAACTTCTTAGATATAAAGTTAATAGTTAAACACCCTAAATTAAGTATAGTATACGCAAAAGTAATATTATTAATAAAAGTATTTATAATAATTAGTATTATATCTAGCTATATCTTTCTATATATACTAAAGTTCTTCTTTAGTTCCTTTATAGCCTACTTTATCTTGTTCCTCTAATAACTTTTAGGGGGAGAAGCTAGTTTTTTAACTCTACTAAGCTATTAATATTCTTATTACTACTATTTATTTTCTAGACGTGACTAGCTCTAGCTTATATTAGGGGTATTATAGCTTAAAGTTAATAACTCTAGACACTATATTTCTTTTTACTATAGTAGAAGTATACTCCTTTTTTATAGTATTTCTCTAACTTCTTCTTAGAGACCTATTTAATATACTTTTTAGTCTTTAAAGAGTTTACTTTAGTAGTCCTTATAGTACTAGAATATATAAGTTTCTAATTTATAGTATTAGTAAACTTAGTAAAAAAGAAGGCTACGGCGTAAAAGTGTTTTAAATTTTTTCTTAAATATATTATCTTTGTTTATAAGTATTATAAGGTCTTAGTCTTTAGAAATTTTTAGCGTAATTAGCCTATGCTATAAGTCTATATATAAGGCTCTCTAGTAAATATTCTTTAAGTTCTTCTAATTATTTTTATTAGTCTTTGTAGCTAGACGTGTAAAGTTAGTATTAAACTTAGTTAGTAGGATTTTACTCTATTAGCTAAGGAATAGTTTATTTTATACTTACTCTTTTACTAACTTATTATAGAAGCTTATATATAGAAAACTCTAGAATTTATTTTTAAAATAGGTTCCTTTTTTATAAAGGCTAGTATAATATCTACTACTTTGCCTATTAGCCTACTTATAATATAAGTAACTATATTCCCTAAAAGGGAGTAATCTTTATAGATTTTAGTCTTTATTATATATTTCTAATATTAGTAATCCTAATAGCTTCTAGAGAATAACTCTAGATTAAGAAGTTAGGGGTGCTAGCAGTTTAGTAGCGCTTTAATAAGCGCTAGTATTACGACTATTATTTAGAAAGAAGCTAAAGGCATAGTCTTTACTCTAGCGTATTACTTTAATTAGGCAAGTTATTTAGCAATTGCCTTTAATAAGATTTAGAGCTACTAACTAGCACTTTATTAAGCTACTAGTATAACTTAGAATTATTTTAAGCTAGTAAAATAGTCTATAATTTACATTAGTGCATTTTAAAGAATGTCCCCTTTTATATTTTAAGCCTCCTTCCCCCTTTAGAGAGGTGCTTAGGGCCTTATTAATTTTTAGTTTTATAAATATTAGTAAACTAGTTTAATTATTTATATATACTTTGTCTTATAATAACCTCCTATATATAGTTCCTTAATAAAATTAGTAGTAATATCTACCTCTATAGCTTCTTACTATTAGAGTTTAGTAACTTATTACGCTAGATAAGAAATAAAGATATGCTCCCTTTTATAAGAATACCCTAGTGCTTTCTCTATTATACTTGTATTTATTCTATAGAGTTAAAAGATCTTAGTATCTAACTTATCTGCGTATTTATTTATAGGGGTAAGGAATCTTAATATTTAACTCAACTACGTGCTTATTTATAGGGTTAAGGAATTTTAATATCTAACTTAATTGCGTATTTGTTCTATAGGATTGTTCTTGGTATATTAGGGAGATCGTACGAGCTCCCTTACTATAAGAGGTTAATTAAATTTAACATAAGAGACTTTAAACTAAGAACTTAAGGTTGCCTAAAAAACCTATAAATTTAATAGAGTTTAATAGTAACTCTAGCTATAGACTTATATATACCGCTAGCTTAGTAGGAGGATAGACCTAGAACTCTAAAGTCGCAGGCCGAGTAATTATAGAACGGCGCTTTTCCCCTTATAATAAATACTAAAGTTAAGAATAAGAATATAGCGTAGCCTATATATTAAGTAACGTGTTTATAAGCGTGCCGTCAGTACAAGCGAGCCGTCAACCCCACCAACTTTCCGTAACGCGCGATAAGCAAACTACAATGCCTCAACCAACTACAACTCAATTGCCCTATAACAAAGGAGATATCTTCCTTGCTATCTCAGCTATTAATAAAAATCAGATTCAGAGCGAAAATCGCGCTGCCTTAACGTTTAACGTCCCTCGATCAACGCTGCGCGACCGACGCGCCGGAATTGCTGCGCGACGCGATTACCAGCCCAAATCAAAGAAGCTTGCCAAGCTAGAAGAGGAGGTGATTGTTGAGCAAATACTTGACCTAGATTCGCGAGGCTTTGCGCCCACTCTAGGTGCTGTACGAGATATGGCGAATAAGCTGCTCACTGAGCGCAGCGCAGGCCACGTTGGCCAGCAGTGGCCTAGGAACTTTGTCAAGCGAACAGACAGCCTCACAACGCGATTTAATCGACCCTACGATCGACAGCGAGCCCTCTGCGAGGACCCGACGGTTATACAGGCCTGGTTTGAGCTAGTAGCACGTACAAAGGCCACCTACGGTATCTGCGACGAGGATACCTTCAACTTCGACGAGACTGGCTTTCTGATGGGTAAAATATCCTCCCAGCTAGTCGTTACTGGCTCAGAGAGGCGTGGCCGGCCAAAAGCGATCCAGCCAGGCAATCGTGAGTGGGTGACGGCGATCCACGGAATCAACGCTGCTGGGTGGGCAATCCCGCCCTTTATCATCTTCGCTGGCCAGTACCACCTCTCTGCCTGGTACGAGGGCGACGATATACCAGGTGACTGGGCTATTAGTCTCAGCGACAATGGCTGGACTACGAACGAGCTTGGTGTTGCCTGGCTACGGCATTTATCAAGCATACAGTAGAGCGTAGAGTGGGCGCGCGTCAGCTACTGATACTTGACGGCCATGAGAGTCACAACTCGCTCGAATTCTAGGAGATCTGCAAGAAGAATAAGATCTACACTCTCTATATGCCGCCACATTCGTCACACCTTCTGCAGCCGCTTGACGTTAGCTGTTTCTCGCCGTTGAAGCGGGCGTACGGGCGCCAGGTTGAGGGCCTGATACGCGACCACATCAACCATATCACTAAGCTTGAGTTCCTACCAGCCTTCCGCGCCGCCTACGACCAGTCAATTACAAAGGAGAATATCTGCGCAAGCTTTCGAGGCGCTGGGCTAGTCCCACACAATCTAGAGGCGGTGATATTAAAGCTTGATATGAAGCTTCGTACGCCGTCGCCAGCAGCCCTACTAGAGACCCTATAGGAGTCTATAACACTAAGCAACGCGCGCAAGCTAGGCGCTCAGTTAACTCTAGTTCGTAAGCGGATCTAAAGGCATTAAGGATCCTCTCCTACATTAGTTATCTAATCGCTTAATTAGCTTATAAGAGGGGCTAAGAGAATGGCGCATTTAATAGTAATTATGCGCAATAAGATAGCTAGTCTATAAAGGGCAAATAAGGCAGCTATAACGCGTAAACAGCGTAAAAAGAAGCAGATCTAGAAGCGAGGCACTCTATTAAAGGCAGAGGGAGAGGATATTATTGCTTAGAAGGCTGTTGAGCAGCAACTAGAGGGAGAAACGCGGTATAGCCAGGCGCGGTCAGGTGTAAGCCGGCAGGCTTCAGCGCGCTGCACGCGCTGCAGGGAGCCTGGGCACAACTCACGTACGTGCAAGAAGGCTTCTATAGATACTGCTTGATTTAGGAAAGCTATTATATTAATAGAATTTTGATGTGTTGTTAAACTACGTAGCTTTTTAAGTGTAGAAAGTTGGTAGGGTTGACGGCTCGCTTGTACTGACGGCACGCTTGTAAACACGTTAACTAAATCTTACCTTTTACTTTCTAAAAGGGCTCTAGTAATACCTATTACTAATATAGCTAAGTAGTAGGTATCTAAACTAGTAGAGAAAGAGCTATAAGTTAAAATCTATAGTCTCTAAAGTACCTAGGTATTACCTCTTATAATAAGGTAAACTAACTATAATAATCTATTTACTTTATAACTTATACTATACTACTATATATTTTAAGAGGATAGTAGGCGTCTAACCTTAATAATACTTATCCTATATATATTTATTATTAGTGTCTAAGTTGTGCTTCTTATTATTATACTTATTATATATATATAGGCGCGTAACTACCTACTCTATAGAAAGTATATTATTTAGTTAAGGGAAGGCTATTAGATTATAACCTTAAGGTCTTACGTAACAATATACTCTATATATAAGGGTGAATAGATAAAGATAATCTATATCTAGTTATAGATTTTTATAAGATACTACGTAGGCAACTACGCGTTATATTATTATCTTTAACTTTAGTATCTATAGACTATAGTATACTATAATTAACTACCTTATTAGTATAAGAGGCCGATTTGCATATACTAATAAATAGTTTCTAGCCTAACCTATCTTACTACTTTACCTTTTTTAATATGTTTTTAGTATACCTATAGCCTTTTCTTATAGTGTTGTACTATATACTAAAAGGTCTGTAATATTTCTCTTTCTAATGCCTATAACCTATCACTAGGGTTATATAACTAGTCTATAATATTTAACACTTACTACTCTCTAGTTAACTACCTTAAGAAAATCTTACCTAAGATAGTATACTATAGTAAACTGCTAGCTAGCTCTTTACAGCTTATACTATAGGATACTATTAGTATTATTATAGGTAAGATAGCTTATCTTATAGTAGTATACTGTAAGACTGCCGCATGGCTGTATGGTCGGTCCTTGGTCACATGACCTCGGCCGGAATAACCTTATGCCTAGCCTCACCCATACACCTTCAGGGGCCTCGGTCCTCCATAGCAATGAACACACCTCTTTTCTGGTGGTCAACCTATATCACTATGAATTACTGTGATCTCCACTATCTTACAGTTATGAGCCCGGCACGACGCTTATTGCGCACCCTCTAAAACTCCTTACCAATTAGTCCTGCTGCCACATTATCGCTCGCATGGACCAGAGCAGAGTTTTCACAATAACAACAAGAAAAAGTTATCGCAAAACCACAATTACAGTCACTATAAATCACTGTAAAACACTATAAGACTCCGAATCACGACAAAAAGCCCACACCGGTGGCCAAACACGCGAAAAGTCATCGCAGACGCGTCATAATGGCAACGCCAAAAGACAAAAAAGTCATACTAAAAGGGATAGACAACTTTAAACCATAGTACACAGTTTTTAAACGTACCGCGCGCACACTACGCATCCTGAAATACGTCGACCTAGAGGCTACAAACCTTGCAGTGCCAAAAGACGGTAAATCTGACCCTAATAAAAACCTCGATATTGCAGTGTAGAAAGAGAAATACAAGCGCAAATAAGAACGCAAGAAATCGCTAAGCAAGCTTGAAAGCCACATTACAAGTACAGTGAGGGACAACATACTAATTTCTATGCCTGCCAACTACACCATCGCAGAACAAATTAGGTTCCTGTATAAGAACTACTCAAAACTAATAGTCACTAAACAAGAAGAAGCAGACCGTTAATACAACAAGGCGAAGAAGTACACGCCTAGTCGCTAGTCAATTAAGGACTGGATGAACGACTTCCAAATTCATCTCAACAAGGGCATTGAACTAAAGGTTCCAGCTGTCTAGGGTTTCGCTCCCTAGCAAGATCTTCTTAAGGTCTTTTATGCTATCGATTTAGGGTTTGCAGCGACAATAAACGAGAAAGTCCACAAGGCCCGTTCAGCATACGTTAACGCAGAACTTAATCCACTAGCTTCGACAGTCTACACTATACCAGCTGTCATCAATCGCGCAGGCGTCGTTGTTACACCAGAGCTACTTATTACAGTCCCTGCACCACCACCGAGTATACCCGACGAGGTATCTGTCGCGGCGCTTATTCAACACTACCGAACGACGCCGTACCTACACAGCTCAAACAAGGGCAACATACGAGGCACCGCCTATACTGCGCTTAACGGAGTATAGTCTCCTTACCATACAGATGCGAGAAATTAGAGCTGTAGCTCAACGCCTTCGAACAATGTGGGAGGACTTTAGAACAATAGGAAGCGCACTAACACTGAGATTGCTGGTGGTTCGCAAAGAAAGCCTTGTCTTTGTGGCAAAGGCGACGCCCACCTAGGTAACCTACGATGGGGAGCTTGTCCATACATCTGCACCTGGCTGCAAGGAATTAGGTTTAAAATTGACCTAGCTTGCGTCGAAGCTATTTAAAGATATAGTGAGGTCACTAGATAGGCTGAGCTGCTTAACAAAATACGAACAAGAGAGAAGGCGAAGCAAGATCGCGTTACACCTATGGGTTATATCGACGCTGGCAACTAAGCCTCTAATGGAGAATACAAACAGGCACACGTAACGAAATACCTTGTAATAAGCAATAAGCGACGTCCAACCTTAGTACTCTGTTACTCTTAGATCCTTAATTGTGGTTTGGACATACACGTCTATAATGAGCCCAACAAGTTCATATAGATTCGTCCTGTGATACTAGGCGAAAGGATTGGTTGTGGAGAAGACTTAGTGGAAATCGCCGCATAGGGCGAATGCGACATCAAAATCCAGACACAAGGTGGACCTATAAGGACTATATTGAGGAATGTTGCCTTATGTTTGGGCTTTATTACCTTACTGGTGTCGCTCTCGAGGCTTAAAGGAAAAGATATCTACTTTAACTTAGGGCGTGAATGCCTGTATACAAAGGATGGCACTAAGAATCCTATCTAGGCAATAGTTAAACCTATAGGCGGTCACTATGTTCTAGTAGACCGACGGTCTCCCCTAGCACCACTAGAGGACTACACTAACAGACCTTTCCTGGCGCTTGCTAATAAAAGGAGCTATAAGAAACCCTCTATTGTACTACTACCTAACCGCACGTTATCTGGTCTTCACGCACACGTCTTAATAGGCTATGCTAGAGCTAAATTAATAGAGAAACTAAGTCATAACGTTGCTAGCATAGCTCTACTTACATCTCCTCCCCCTAGTACATAAGACTGCGAACAATGCAGAGTTAACAAGGCTTTACAAATCATCTTATGGAGATCTGACAAAGAGCACCAACCTACGCGTGTATTTGAAGCTATTGCTATTAATATTATCGCACTTGACGCCAAATCTCTTGTAGGCAACCAGTACATCTTTTATAGTTACTGTCTTGTCTCTAAGACCCATATGGTGTATGGCATACCCGATCAATCTACAGATGTCCTGGATAGAGTCTTCAAACTCATGGACAGACACATTAAACGCCGCTACAACGCCAGCCTAGTGTTTGTACTAATAGACGGAGAGAGAGCTTATGGGTTTTAGAATAACCTTAGTGTAGTCGAGCACTGCAAACAACAAGGCATTACTATACAGCTCTGGTCCCCTAACACTACAGAACAATTAGGCCATGCAGAATGGTTAGGAAAGATGCTGATTACTGTGTCTTAATCACTTAGGACTACGTCTAACCTTCTACTTTACCTATGCGAAGAGATGTACGTCTATGCGGCATATCTACTTAATCAGACTCCTGTTAAATTATTAAACTAGACCACACCGTTTGAGGCTGCACACGGCAAACCGCCCTCCATCGCTCATCTACGCATCTACGGATGTAGAGCATACTACCTTCGCAAGAAGATTCCCCGAACAGACAAGCTTTCCCTAAGGGCGCTTATTGGTTACTTGGTAGGCGTAGACTCACGCAATATCTACCGTATATAGGTACCAAAAGCTGTATCCCGCGGACACAGAGGCAAGGTCATTTGAACAAGGGATGTTACCTTTAATAAAGAACTATTCTTTAGGTCCACTGATAAAGAGAGCCTACTTGGCATTTAGTTAGATTAAGCCATCGACAATATTAAGGTTAAAGAATTAGAAAGTGAGCAGGAAGATTCCGATAAGGAAGTATATAAAGATGCTAAGCTGTCTATTCTTCCTACCAAAACCCTACTCGCAGGCGAGAAATCAGGCCAAGCTCATAATGTACACCGTGGCAGAGATGCATACCCTTCACCAGTTTCTATGGTTAATCGGACCTCCGCGCCGCTAACGTCAGTACCAGCTACACCGCCAACGCCCTCTCAGTCCTCTGCGTCCCCTACACCTACATCAATGGGACCTCCTGCGCAAAGAAAGCGATACAGGACTAATACCTATCTCCAAACTACTAACGTGTTGCCTAAACGCACACGAAATTCTGCTGCCAACGCTATCTAGACTTATTGGAACACGTTCGCGTCGGCCTCACTACTAGACAAAGTGCCCCAATCAATCGCACTATCACGGCGAGTCCACAGAGACCAGCTTCCGCCCCTGCCTCAATTTTGGAATGATGTCCTGAAACTCCCTACGTGGTTCAGAGAAGGCTTCACAGCAGCTGCAAAGAAGGAGCTGAATACTATCGCCAGAAAGGAGACATACACTGAGATTCCGCTCTTAGAGCTCCTTCTAAACACTAAAGTCTTGCCACTTATGTGGGTCTTTACATACAAATTTGACTAAGGCTACCTAGCCAAGTTTAAAGCACGAATTGTAGTGAGAGGAGACTTGTAGATTGTTGTGGGTGACACCTATGCTGCTACTCTTGCTGTACGAATATTCCGCGCTCTTATGGCAATTGCCGCCTACTTCAACATGGACATACGTTAATACGACGCTGTCAATGCTTTTACCAACGCCAAACTCCCCGAACCTGTTTACACCTTTCAACCAGAAGGTTTCTGTGACGGCGGGCACTACTGGCAACTTTATCGCGCCCTTTATGGCCTTAAGACGTCACCACTACTCTGGTACGAAGACTTTACAACTACACTTAAGAGCTTTGGTCTATTACTAGTACTTGACGCACCCTGTCTATAGAGAGACAACCGCATTATCGTCTTCTTTTACGTGGACGATATTATTACTATGGCCCTTCTAGGTTATTTATCCTTCCTTAACGCCTTTAAACGCAAGCTTGTTAAACGGTATAAAATCACTAACTTGCAAGGCTAAGAGAACTCTACTTTCTGTGGTATTACCACATATAGAGACCGCGACAATAGTTATCTTTAGTTGTCACAACGTGACTACATCCAGAAAATCTACGCCAAATACCTGGCACCTCAAAAGTCGTCCTGGACTAAGGCACCTGCTTCACCTCTACCTTTTAAGGAGCTTGTACCATCAACAGAGTCTAAGAACAAGGACGCATCTTATCGTTACTCCCAGATAGTTGGATCTATTGGCTACGCCGCTGGTGCTACACGTCCAGATATCGCCAAAGCTCATTCAAAATTGGCTGAATTCCTTACCAACCCTGGCCCTAAACACTTATCAGCTGCATATCAGTGCCTCGCATACCTGTATTACTCCTAGGACCTGGCACTGCACTACTCTACAGACTACACTACTCCGCATCTCTATTGAAAAGATACCGAAGAGACCGACTTCTATGGCGCAACTGACGCGTCTTACGCCGATCATAAGGCAACCCGCAAGTCCTCACAAGGCTACATCTTCTTCCTATTCGGCGGTCCAATCGACTGGAAAGCAACGCTCCAACGCTGCGTTGTTAAGTCAACTACCAAAGCCGAACTCATCTCACTCTCTACAGGGTACACTAAGTACTAGTAGTGGTCCAGGATCTTTAATAATCTCCACCTGGACTTTAAGGAACAACCCTCTATGTACTATAACAACAAACAGATAATTTGTCTACTGGTTACAGAGTCCCCTTAGCTAAAGACAACCCTTTAACACGTGGATATACACCACTATTGGTTACAGGAATAGGCACTACGAGGAACTGTTACTCCCGCTTACATTAAAACTAACTCTTAGCCCGCTAACAGCCTTACAAAACTTCTACCTAAACAGAAGCATTAGGAATAGTTGAAGCTCTTACAACTTAAGCCTATTCTAAAGCAGATTATAGGTGAACAAGTAGAGCCTTTAAGCTCTTCTACCTCTACAACCTTATAGCAGAACATTGGCGGTTCAGGTGACCTATAAATCTTACCCCATCCCTGCGCCTATAGTCTCTAGAATTACTGTGTTTTACTGTGTTGATGAGGCCTATAGCTACGCGCTCCTCTAGTCCGATGCTCCTCTATCTCTACATGTTAATAAGGCACATAGCCATACGCCCCTCTAGTTTGATATTGCCCCTAAGCACTGCTTTGTTCTAGCACCCTACTTTCCCTGTGTTTTACAGTGACAAGACCTTACACGTGTTGTATCACAACTCTAGCGAGAAGAATCTTGACGTCCAACGCAGAGCACTGTCTATTAAGAAGTTAACAATAGCTGATAACTGTCTACACCTAGGTGGATTAGCTACCTATCCTGCGGATTAGTTCCCTTAGTACATACACACCTAAGGCACAAGTCTAGGTATTAGCAAGGAGTTCTGTCTCCTTGTGCTGGCGCAGCTATATAGAGTGGTTCCGCCCACTTACGCTAGAGTCAATCACACTGGAGTTAATTGAGACGGCTCACATTAATGACGAACACGGGCAGACCTTAGCACTAGACTAGGACCCACCTTTTCTTATTTTAAGACCAGACTCTCCTGTAAGGTACGCCCTTACTTGCTGGCCTAGCTATATGGAACAGTTACGATTGTTTACGCTAGTACCTAGGCAGACTGCTTTCTCATAGTGATTTCACATTGAAACAGACCCAATCTACTGTTACAGGCTATATGCTGAGGACACTCAGACGCCGACCCACACACAGACGGCTCAGGTGACCCATCAGTCTCACCCCGTCCTGGCGGTTCAGGTGACCAATGAATCTCACCCTGTCCTTGCACTCACAGTCCACAAAATTACTGTGTTTCACACTGTCGATGAGGCATATGGCTACGCGCCCCTCTAGTCCGACACCATGTCAATGAGGCACATAGCTACGCGCCCCTCTGGTCTGACACCTTTTAGCTCACTCACACTGTTGTCACAGTGTTTTAGGGTGACTTTTACGGCAAGCAGCCCACACAAGAACCTGCTAACGGCTCCTTTTTCTTCCCCTCACTAAGGTTGGGAGTTGTTTGTTGCCTGTCGCGCCATTTTGACTTCATCTCTTGTCGCCACGCATACCTGTTTTGACTCAGGACCTGGCATCTCTCAGATCACCACTGTTGGCAATCTGAAGGGGGTGTGTAAGACTGCCGCATGGCTGTATGGTCGGTCCTTGGTCACATGACCTCGGCCGGAATAACCTTATGCCTAGCCTCACCCATACACCTTCAGGGGCCTCGGTCCTCCATAGCAATGAACACACCTCTTTTCTGGTGGTCAACCTATATCACTATGAATTACTGTGATCTCCACTATCTTACATATACTATTTAGACTTAGTTACCTAGTTAAAACCTTATTATTAGGACTAGCTTAGTTATCTGCCTAATTCTACTAATAGTAACTATAATGCGTAAACCTTCTACGCAATTATAGGTCTTGCTACTTATAGTTAGACTAACTATAATAAGTTTATAAAGAAGTTAGTTAATAAGCTAAAAATAATAGATAAACTTATAGAGCTACTACTAAGTTAGTTATAAGTCTTAGTATTTTAACCTAAAGCAGGCTAATAAGGTAGCTATTCACTACCTTATTATTAATTATACTATTAATCTAGTTAATAATAAAGCGCTATGACCATATATCTACAGCCTTATATATTTAGAGATAATAGTAGTTAAGGAATATATTAATAAAATAACTATAAAGGGCTTCCTATAAATAAGTATATTTTAGTACGTATTATCTATTCTTATTATTAAAAACTAGAGGGTAAATTATATGTCTGCGTTAATTACTACACTATTAACGCTATTATAAAGCGTAATCGCAATACACTACTATTACTAAACAATATACTAGCGCAAATTAATAAAACTAAGTTTATATTTATTATAGATATTATTATAGGTTTTAATAATATATATATTAAGGAATATAATAATAAAAATTAGTATTTTTTATCTGCTATAGTCTATATAAATACACTATTATGCTATTTGGTCTTACTAGGGCCTTTAGTACTTTTTAGACTTATATTAATAAAACTCCATAATAATATCTTAATAACTTTTATATAGCCTATCTAGACAATATACTTATATATAGTAAAACTAAGGAGGACTATATTAGATATATATTAACTATTATTAATAAGTCAGGATAAGCAGATCTATATTTAAATATTAATAAGGGTTAATTTAATATTAAGAAGGTTAAGTACCTTAGAATTATCTTAATAACTAAAGATATTAAAATAGATTCTAAAAAGGTATAGGCAGTTTATAACTAGTAACTACTATAGTTACTTAAAAATATCTAGGCCTTCCTAAGCTTTATAAACTTTTATTAATAGTTTATTAAAGAATTTTGCTAAATTACTTGCCTATTAACTAATCTTATAAAAAGCGACGTATTAAAAGACTAGCCTATTAAGCTAGAATCTTTTCCTATAACTACGTTTAACGCGCTTAAGTAAGCCTTTATAATAGCGTCTATACGTATTTATTTTAACTTAAATAAGAAAACCTAGTTAGAGACTAACGTGTCTAACTTTATTACTACTGCTATCTTATTATAGAAAGATAATTAAGACGTATTATAGCTAATTATATACTTATTATATAAAATAAACCCTACTAAGTGCAACTATAAAATCTATAATAAGAAGCTTTTAGCTATAGTACAGGCGTTTAAGGAGTAGAGATCTAAACTATCAAATACCTAGGATTTTATTAATATTATTACTAATTACTTAGCCTTATAGTACTTTATAACTAGTAAGCGGCTTAACTAATAATAAGTATAATAGGTAGAGTTTCTAGGTAAATCTAACTTTTATATAAGATATTGCCTAGGTAAGTAAGCTATAAAACCTGTCG
>VOIT01000042.1:3107500-3320397 GCA_031010545.1 Laburnicola sp. JP_R_19
GTGATTTTACGATATATATAGAGCTCTGCAGCTTCAAAAGTAATAGTGGTGGCTATCCTCAAACTGTGCGTTGAGTGGGGTCTGTGCGTTGAGTGGCCGAATTCGGTAATTGTATTGGGAATGTATATAAGCTAGCGCAGCCGGTTGTGAGACACCCAGGGATATGAGACACCGCGCAGAAATCCTCCACCCCTCAAAAAAATCGCGATATCTCCACATCCACCCTACCAAAATGGCCAATCGTGAGGCAGCAATTCAAGCAGCTATTACCGATCTCAATGCTGGCGTTTTTCCTAGTCAACGAGCTGCTGCAAAGGCACACAAATCCCCCTAGCCACGCTCTCGAGCGCGTACGCGGTTCACAAAACTGGCAAAACAGCCACGTATACCAGCAACGATTAACTCCACAACAAGAGGACTTCCTTGTACAATGGATACTTGAAGAGGACGCAGGTGGGTATCCTCCTTCTCACGCTCGTACACGAGAAATGGCGAATCGAATCCTAAGGATGAACGGCGAGCCCACGTTAGTGGGTAAACACTGGATATCCCACTTCATCAAACGCAACCACGCGTCGCCTCTATTGTGGGTAGGAAGATTGAGGCTGCGAGAGCTGAGGGAGCAACTCAGGAGGCAATACGCGAGTTTCTTGAGCTCTATGAGCAGCTCCGCGTTGAGCTGAACATACGCAATGAGGATACATGGAATATGGACGAGACTGGCAAGGCCCTAGGTGTATGTGCAAACACCAGAGTACTCGCAGACAGCCAGAAAACAAAGGCTTACTATCAGTCGCCAGAGAATCGCGAGTGGGCGTCGATAATCGAGTGCGTTTCGGCAATGGGCAAGAAGCTGAGGCCTGCGGTTATTTTCAAAGGCAAACACCTACAGAGCACCTGGTTTCCATTAATAATACCTGACTGGCTATACGCAACCTCAGAGAATGGCTGGACATCTAACGCGATTGGCGTTGAGTGGCTGCAACGCGTATTTCTGCCAGAAACTGCGCCCTCGGAGGATCGCTGGAGGATGCTGATTTTGGATGGCCACGGCAGCCATGTGGACCTAGACTTCCTGTGGATCTGCAAGCAGAATAAAGTCAGGCTTCTATTTCTCCCTGCTCACTCATCTCACGTTCTGCAGCCCCTAGATCTCTCTGTTTTCTCAGTAGTAAAACAATTCTATCGCCAGCAGATCCAGGAGTTATCACACCTTGATGATGCTGCCCCAGTCAAAAAGGAACGCTTTATTACTGCCTACCACGTTGCCAGAGAGGGTGCAATCACTGAGAGAGTTATTCGCGCTGGATGGGCTACTGCAGGCATCTGCCCATTAAACATTGAGCGAGTAATTAACTCATCTCAAGTCGCTCGAAGGCCTGTTACGCCACCTCGCCAGAATCAAGCTCAACAACCAATCGAGAGCTATCTCTCTACCCCCCCGCGGCCCTCGTGATCTGTTTATAGCTCAGCGAGCGCTTCACAAAGAGCAGAGTATAGGCCGGAAGGTTCACCAACTGTTTGAAAAAGCTGGCAAGGCAATTGCAGTTGCAAATACTCGCTCAGTAGCGCTAGAAGCAGAGAACAAACGATTGCAGAGCCAACTTGAGGCTCTTAAGCCTCAAGCACCACGAAAGAGGGTTCGTATGGACCCAAATCAACGCTTTGCCAACGTAGATACGATTAAGATAGCAGTAGAGGCCTCTAAGCTTATAGAGCAACAAAACAATAGTCCTGACAAAGAAAAGGAGGCAGAAAAACTAGCAGCAGAAGTAGCAGCTAAAACTCTGCAATCTATGTGTAGTGAGTGGCAATTGTAATTACGCTGAATCAATTATCGCGATTTTTTGAAGGGTGGAGGATTTCTGCGCGGTGTCTCATATCCCTGGGTGTCTCACAACCGGCTGCGCTAGCTTAACGTGTTTATAAGTGAGCGGCGCATATAAGCGAGCGGCGCACCCCACCAACTTTTTGCGACGCGTTACCTATCAACTACAATGGCTCCACCAACGCTTGTTCAATTGCCCTATAATGAGGCAAATATCTTCCTAGCTATCTCAGCTATCAAACAGAATCAAATTCAGAGTGGACGACGCGCTGCTACTATGTACAGCATCCCTGAAACTACGCTCCGGCGCCGACGCGCAGGAATCGCTGCGCGACGCGACTGTGAGCCTAAATCAAAGAAGCTTACTAAGCTAGAAGAGGAGGTGATTGTTAAGCACATACTTGACCTAGATTCGCGAGGATTTGCGCCCACTCTAGGTGCTGTACAAGATATGGCGAATAAGCTGCTCACTGAGCGCAGCGCAGGCCACGTTGGCCAGCTATGGCCTAGGAACTTTGTCAAGCGAACAGACAGCCTTACAACGCGATTTAATCAACCCTACGATCGACAGCGAGCCCTCTGCGAGGACCCGACGGCTATACAGGCCTGGTTTGAGCTAGTAGCACGCACAAAGGCCACCTACGGTATCTGTGATAAGGACACCTTCAACTTCGACGAGACTGGCTTTCTAATGGGTAAAATATCCTCCCAGCTAGTCGTTACTGGCTCAGAGAGGCGTGGCCGGCCAAAAGCGATCCAGCCAGGCAATCGCGAGTGGGTGACGGCGATCCACGGAATCAACGCTGCTAGGTGGGCAATCCCGCCCTTTATCATCTTTGCTGGCCAGTACCACCTCTCTGCCTGGTACGAGGGCAACGATATACCAGGTGACTAGGCTATTAGTCTTAGCGACAATGGCTGGACTACAAACAAGCTTGGTGTTGCCTGGCTATAGCATTTTATTAAGCATACAGTAGAGCGTAGAGTAGGCGCGCGTCAGCTCCTAATACTCGACGGCTATAAGAGCCACAACTCGCTCGAATTCCAGGAGATCTGCAGGGAGAACAAGATCTATACCCTATGCATGCCACCACATTCGTCACACCTCCTACAGCCACTTGACGTGGGCTGTTTCTCGCCATTAAAGCGGGCGTACGGGCGCCAGGTCGAGGGCCTAATACGCGACCATATCAACCATATCACCAAGCTTGAGTTCCTACCAGCCTTCCGCGCCGCCTACGACCAGTCAATTACAAAGGAGAATATCTGCGCAAGCTTTCGAGGCGCTGGGCTAGTCCCACACGATCCAGAGGCGGTAATATCAAAGCTTGATGTGAAGCTTCGTACGCCGTCGCCAGCAGCCCTACCAGAGGCCCTATGGGAGTCTGCAACACCAAGCAACGCGCGCGAGCTAGGCGCTCAGTTAACTCTAGTTCGTAAGCGGATCCAAAGGCATCAATGATCCTCTCCTACATCAGTTATCCAGTCGCTTGATCGGCTTACAAGAGGGGCTGAGAGAATGGCGCATTCAATAACATGTTGGTTCAGCACTTGGCGCGGTTCGGCAAATGGCGCACCCCAACCAAATCACGCAGTTTACAACACCTCGTTACTGAGCCATCCACAATAGCTAGAATATTCTAATAATTCATTCAATTACTATATAAATTGCTGCGAAAAAGATGTACTACTGGAATTTCGCTGGAAGCTTGATGTTGCGGCCACGGCGCGTTGTTGTTGTGGGTGCTGGATCACGCCCCATTTCATCACCCCTATCCCCCCTACCCTTAGCAACCACCACACGTTGCTTTTTTTTCTGTTTTGGCGCTGCGGCAGGCTTTGAGGCCTTCCTCTTTCCCTTTTGGGAAGTTTGTATAGCCTTTTCGGAGTTTTCTTTCTCCTGAATCCTCTGTTGTTGCTCAGCCTGTTTCTCCGCCGCGACCCTCTCCTTTTCCTCCCTTTTCTTAACCCTTAACCTTTCTCTCTCTTTCTTCTCCTGCAGGTTACGTAGCTTAGCTGAGGTTATTTCTGCCTTCTTACGCGCTTTTTCAAGTTCTACTTTCTCTTTCTCCTTATCTACAACGCTCTCGCGTACTCTAGCCTCCCTCAGCTTCCTCGGGGACCAGAAAACTGCACCACCGTGGTACTCCCTGCGTTGTTGCAGGTCTAGAGGCTTGCTCTTCTTCTGCTGCTTCTTCTTTACTTGTAGGGCCTTTGTCAGGCCTTGTACCTTAGCGTGGAGGATGTCATTTTGAACAGAGACGTGGTGGAGAGAACGCTTCAGCTTCTGCACCTCCCTACTGCCCTCCTCCCTCACAGTATTACGCACGAGGGTCTCGATTTTGAGCCAATCTTTGCCGCTGAGTACAGAGGTACTGCTCTCTCTTGAATCCTGCTCTACTGGAGTTGATGGCCTGTATTTCTAAAGGATAACCTTAGCGTTACGGGGCCATATACTAGTGGCCTCAAAGGACTTTAGAATTGTTTTCTTCTTAAAGGAGATGGTCCAGGCTTCCCAGAAGAGAGGGAAGAAGTCTCCTTTCTTTACTGAGAGTAGCCCCTAGGCCTTGTGGAGATAGGTAGTAAGGGCTTTTGAGTAGGCTAATAAGAGAGGCTTAAAGAGTACTACATCAAGGGGCTGCAGCGTGTGGGTACTGTAAGGGGCGAATATCATAAGGAGAATCCAATTATGGTCACAGTAGTCGATAAACTCTCTCGTTACGTGGGACCCATGGCCATCCACAATCAGTAGTCGGTAGGATCGACGAGCTTTCGCTTTTGTGTACCAATCGAAGACCTGCTCGAGCTACGCAAGGCCTATATCGTTGTTGGTCCATCCATTAGGAGATGTAGTGACGAATACCTCATGCTTCCCAGCCTCAATATCCTCTACCTAGGCTGATTAGAGAGCGTTATTGGCAGCTGCAAATAGTAGCCCTAGTGGCAACGCAGTTCCATCAGCGCAGACGCAAGCTAGGATGGTCATCCACTCTCTGTTGCCATCTTAGAGGGCTGATTTCACTTCCCCGCGGTCCCACATAGCTTTGCTAAAGATCCTTTTGCTTCTTCCAATCACTCCTATAAGGAAGCCCTTCTTATCCATATTGTACGTGTGACAAGGCTCTATATTGTACTCCTCTATTTTCTCTAGCAGAAGTTGAAAGAATTGCTTATATTTAGCCCCTGAATCAGCTTAGTGGCGCGCGCGATCCATTCTAGTAACCCAATGGGGGGTGATTTCGACGTTGTAACGGTTAATGAATCGGGTAACCTAGCTTTTTCCTACTGGTTGTTCGCCGTTGGATTTTGCAATTGATGAAGCAAAATTCTGCAGCATCTCCCTTGTAGGTGGTAGATGACGGCCTGTAAGCTTTTCTATATAACTTACAAGCTCCAGTTCTTGTTAAGGGGTAAGTTTTCGCTGTTAGAGTTGTTGCTCTTTCATTGGCACGTTTTTGCCCTAGTGTATCCTCCTCAACGTAGTGTCTAGTACACTATATTTTTTTCGCTATTTTTTGATACAAGAATTCTTCTCCTAGTCCGCGCGATTCGATTTCTTCAATTGCCTTGTCAATTGGATCCATATTGGCTGAGTTATGGGTGGGTGAAGGATTGGGTGGAAAATGCGGGGGTGCGCCATTTGCCGAACCGCGCCAAGTGCTGAACCAACGTGTTAATAGTGCTTATGCGCGATAAGATAGCTAGTTTACAGAGAGCAAATGAGGCAGCCACAACGCGTAAACAGCGCAAAAAGAAGCGGATCCAGAAGCGAGGCACCCTATCAAAGGCAGAGGGAGAGGAAATTATTGCTCAAAAGGCTGTTGAGCAGCAACTAGAGGGGGAAACGCGGTATAGCCAGGCGCGGTTAGGTGCGAGCCGGCAGGCTTCAGCGCGCTGCACGCGCTGCAGGGAGCCTGGGCACAACTCACGTACGTGCAAGAAGGCTTCTCTAGATACTGCTTGATTTAGGATAGCTATTATATTGATAGAATATTAATGCGTTGTGAATTTATACGCGGCAAAAGGCTAAGAGACTTGGTGGGGTGCGCCGCTCGCTTATATGCGCCGCTCACTTATAAACACGTTATTTATAGTAGGGTGGAGGGTGTGGAATTGAAGTGATTTGTTTGGGGTTGACTATGGTTAATTTTGTCGTGTTGATGTCTATCTCTTTACCTACTACTTCTAGACTGCCATGTCTTACAAAGTCGGCGCTGGTGGAAGGTACCTAAACCGGTACCAGCACGTCGGCTACGTTGATCAGCGGTTGACGGGTGGCATGCATTCCCGCATTCCGCATTCCACGTTCCGCAACCGGGCACGTTGCTTTTTTATGCGGCTCTTTGGGGCGTTGGGTTCGGCTTGAGCTGCGTGGCTGGGGCTGGAAGCGAGCGGATGGGGAATGTGGATTCTTGGGGGCTGGGGTTTGGGATGGATCTCGGGAGATGGTGGGTCACGTGGTATTCTGCTGACGTGAATGCAGGTGGACCTTGATGAACGAGATACAGCTGGGGGTTGCAATGTTAATTCTTGGTCTTTGGGGTGTAGGTTTAATGCCTTTCTGCGCGCTAAACGAGTTGTTGCCTCTGACCCGGGCGCACGGCCGGGCAGATATTGTTCACGTGACATATGAATACGATGTCTTAGGCTAGGTAGTCTCAGTTTCGCGTGTAAAAAATCGCCTATCGCAGCCGGCCCTGCATGTCTTCTTTCATATGCGCTGCGTTGTTAACTGTACGAGACGGTGCTAGTACCTGGGTAAGCCAGGGGTCCTAGTTTCCGACACCCCCGTGTTTCGGACAGCCCCACAACCGCGCCTCCTTATCATGCACTACAACCGAATATAAGTTCTTAAAAATTCAATTCTTTATTAATTTCAATTTATCTTTTTGCATTATTTTTTCTATCTTCTAATAGCTAGATATATAGAGGGTGACGTTTAAAATGCACTCGCAGACCTTAAATTTAGGGTCGCTTTAGCTACTGCTGCTGCTTAGCATAGGATACCACAGAACACTCTTTACAGCCGCTTTAATAGTGCCTAACCTTACTAACACGCTTACGATAGTGAACAGCGGCTTACAACTGTTTAAGAAGAGCATCTAGAGCACTAGATTCTCTAGTAGGAGGCCCTTAGTTACGCGCTAACGCATACGCAAGTGTAAGCTATCGCAACTAGCGTGCTTAAGTAAGAGGGTGACTACAGGAATCTAGGGAGGAAGTGGTCTAATTACTTTTTGCGGCGCCACCCGGCTATTAAGACAAAGTTAGGCCGCCGGACTAACTGGGAACGCATAAATGCAGCCACTCCAGATAATATCAGGCACTTGTTCGACCTGTACGGGACCGTGAGCTGGATTCCCCCCCGACGGAGGTACAACGCCGACGAGGGCGGCATTATGGAAGGCCAGGGTATTAATAGGCTTGTCATTGGCTCCTCGCAGGAAAATCCGAACTCTATACTAGTTAAGATAGTAAATGCCTATACTTAAACCTCTGTAATAGAGTGTATCTCCGCGCTTAGTGTCGCTCTAGACCCCCTTGTTATCTTTAAGGCTAAAAGCATCTAGAAGTAGTAGTTTAAGTAGGAGTTTTTAGCTTAATATTCTAGCTAGCATATTACCTTCTCGCAAAATAGATAGACAAGCAACGAAATTGCTGTTAAGTGGCTAGAGAAGGTGTTCTTGCCCTAGACTGAGCCTGATAATCTATCTAAGGCACAGTTGCTTATTGTCGACAGTTATAGCAGTTATATCTTGGACGAATTTATAACTATATATTACCTAAATAATATTTACTTGCTCTTTTTGCCTGCCTATACTTTACATATACTCTAGCCTTTAGATCTTAGTTATTTCTTAAGTCTAAAGGCAGCGTATTGGCAGTTCCTTGGCGAGCATACAGCTCTAACAGATGCAACGAAGGTTAGGAAGGCTAGATTTCTTGAATTTTATGCAGAAGCGCGTAAAATCGGTCTTTGAGAGCAGTGCGTACGAGCTGGGTGGAAGGCGACAGGGCTGTATCCTAAGAGCGTAGATAAGCCCTTGGGTTCTCGGTGGGTCGTAGTGCGCCAACGGCCGTTGACACCCCCCTCTTCTACTATAGATATTAGGACGCTAAAACGCGGTAGCGACATTGTGAAGCTATTTTCTAGGAAGAATAGCTCTCTAGCTACACGACGATATATTCGGCTTGCTACCACAGCGCTAGACTATATCGCAATAGAAGTCTCTATAAAGGATTGTAAAATTGCTTCCTTGCGTGAGCATATTAAGCAAGCAAATCCACTAAAACGCCGTAAAGTCGCAATTAATCCAAACAATCGCTTTGCGAGTCTTGCAGAGGTTCTCTCTTAGACTAATTAAGAGCCCTCCTAACATATTCGCAAGGCGAGAAGCCTAACGCAGGAGGTGGAGGAGAGTTGCTCTAAGGAAGAAGAGGAGCAGGTATTAGTTCAACGTTCGGCACAGAATTAACAACTAACACAACGGTATCTTGCCTATAATTTAAGTGTAGACGAAGAAAGCGATTAAAGCTCTTTAAATGCAGTTTATTTTGTGTTTTTAGAGATTTATTTGACAAAGTTGTGAACACATTCGTAACCAGGGTGGTGACGGCGGCGGGGCTTTGCAGGGTGTCGGAAACACGGGGCTGTCGGAAACTAGGACCCTTGGCTTATGGGGCAGTATTATCAATATTACATGGATGGCGGATGGATCGGATTCTGCCTCTGTGGCATGGGGATACTGTGCGCAGGAGCATAATACATACCACGGGCATATATTTATGTATGTACCTACTATCTAGCCTATAGGTATGTACTTATACGGGGTCAGGTGTGTGATTATTAGAACTTGGAGAGAGCAGGCTTGGAACCTTTGATAAGGACTGTAACGTATCGTACCATCATATCGTATCCATGCATCGTATACGGGCACTATGTATCTAGATTACCACTACAAAGGCGACGGGCTAAGCGAAGCGAAGGGCATGAGAATCGGGTGAGGTTTCTTACTTTTCCCTCTACTGTACTGTACGGGCGTGTTGTTGAATGGGTGGGGTAGTCTACACTCACTGTGCCTACCGATTATGTAGGTATAATAGTGGTATTGCGTGAACGGCTTCCCACCTTCCCACCTTCCTCCCATCCGCACATCCCACCTTCATATACAGCTTGTACACTGTACAAATCTATGCAAGTCTAATCTAGCGTACCGATAAGACCCCAACCCAACCCAACGCACCAGATAAACCAGCCAGCCAGCCAGCAAACCTGCATATACGACCTCCTCTCTTCGCGTGGGGAATTCTGAATTGCATAGGCGAGCCTCGTGGCAGGTGGGTTTAGCCCACCACCTAGGCGGGGTTTCCGGTGTGGTCCGGAATCTGGATTTTTGGTGCTGGAGGTACATATACGATTGTTGGGGTGTGCAAAGGTCTTGACGATTGAAGCGAGTAATTGGATTGTATCTCTGGGCTACCTACTACAACGTGTGGTTGTTTGTGTAGACTGGTGGGGCCGAGGGTTTGGGTTTGGGTTTGGGGGGTTGGGGGTTGACGGAGAAGGGCTGGCTGGAGTTTGTGTATATGTGGAGGGGTGAGGGGTTGTGTTGGTGGGGAGTTGGACGTGCATGGTTGGGTTAGGTTGTGTTGTGTTGACGCGAGACGGGTGAGTATAATGGCTTCTTGGTAGTCTGAAGACTGGTTTAATGGGGCGGCTCGCTGGTAAGACGGTAAGTACTATATATAGATAGACAGGTCTTGGTGTCTTCCTTGTAGCATACTATACAAGTGGGGAGACGAGTGTATATCTAATTATAGGGTAGTCTATCTGTCTCACTTCTTTTACGCCCAACCTCTTAAATTGAACTGCCTCCCTATGACACTGTCCTGTCTACCATTCCCAATCATCTACCCACTGTTCAGCCTTCTCATCCACTCCTGCACACACCCAACTTACGCTCCTCCTCCCCTCACGAACTCCTCTTCCTATACGGCTCAAACGGAAAAACCGCCGCAATCCCCGCTATAACCACACACAGCGCCGCACAAATATATATCGTCACCAGTGTCACAGTCTATCTAATACTTTAAAATTAATAAATCTTTCTCTTGTATACAACTCCTCCCCTTTCCATCCCATCCTCCACACGTCGTCCTTCCCCCTAAAGTAAAAATAAAATAAAAGACTCGCATCACACACCGTCGCAATAACGGTGCTTAATATCCCCATGATACGGTTCCCACTAACAGCGAGGCTGTTCCCCGTGCTACAGTGCGCAGATGGCAGCACTTCGGGCGTGTACGCGTACAGCGTGCCGTAGTAGATGTTAAGGCAGAAGTTAATAGTGCAGGTCAAGGCGATATTTTATGTCTTAGTTTGGGCCTATGGGTTAGAGTAAGAGCGGGTGAGGTTTAAGGGGATAGAAGTCACAACATACCTGCGTATAAGCAAAAAAGAACACACATAACCAACGCCCTCCGCCCACACAACCACCCCGCTAACACGGGTCCCCAGATGGCACTAAAAATTAACAAGCGCATACCTAAGGTAGTTCCGCCACGCTAGCTAAGAAAATCCTATAAAGACAAGGATATTTTTGCTTATATAACTTAAGATCTTTAATAGAAATTTTAATTATAGATTTTATATTTACACTCTTTTTTAATTACTAAATAGAAAGCTCTACTTCTTTTATTATTATTTAAGATAAAAGTTTTTATTTTTTATCCCTAGGTAGTTAATTAATAACACCCATAGCTAAAAGATTAATAATAATAAAATTATAATAATAATTAACTTTTTTTAAAATAATAATTTTTTTTTCTTTTTTAGGCTAGTAAATAGGTTCGGGGTACCTAGCTTAGGTATAGGGTTGGGTTGGAATTACATAGACCCTAAGTATAGGTTAGGTTAGAGTCGCATAGACTCTAGGTATAGGTTAGGTTAGGTTATATAGACCTTAAGTATAGGTTAGATTAGGTTGCACAGACTCTTAGGTATAGGTTAGATTAAAATACCTATTTTGGTTGTGTAATTTATATTATATAAAATTAATAGTAATAAAATTAGTAACTTTAGTTACTCTCTAAAGGTGTATAAGAAAAGAAATTTAAGTAAATATAAAATTAACGCCTTTTTACTATTAATATATATATATATTATATTTTATTATTGCTAATATTATAGTAGTGTTAAGGCCTTAACTTTATTTATAGTAGCTACCTCTAGTAAAAAGAACTTAGTAGCTTACTATCTAAAATATTAGAATCTTATATAGTTTTAATAGTTTCTTTATTAGCTAGTAGCTTATATAAATTATTTCTCTTATTTAATAGTGCTATATCCCCTAAATTGCCCTTTCTTATATTAGAATCTAATAACTTTATAGATTACTTATTAGCTATTATAAATTTAACTATTATAACCTTTTAAATTATTTAAGTAGTAAGATTATATCTTTAATTTCTAATTATATCCCTACTAGTGTTAAAATTACGCTTAATACTAATCTATAAAATTTATACTACTAGGATATTCTTTACAACCTATGCAAGTTAAGACTAAAATATTTAATAAATTTTCTACTATACTAGCATATTAAACCTATTCCCCTTTTTAACTATAGAAGTACTTAGGTATATTTCTCCTTCTATTTAAGTTAGGCCTAAGTTGTAATTAATATCTAGTGTAGCTAAACTTTAGCTAGAGGTAAAGAGACTACTAGAATATAAACTAGATAGTAAGGAAGGCTTTTAAAACTATTTACTATCTTATAACTATCTTAGGTTAGTATTTAAGACTAAAGTAGGATCCCTAGCTATTAGGCTATTATAGTAATTAAGGTACTTTAGGAACTATTAGTAATATATATACTTATTCTAGGTCTTCTATATTTTATTCTATGTAACTATTAGTATATAACTATAATAAATAGCTATAATTATAAAACCTTATACGCTATAAGCTTTTGTAAAGAATCTAATATTATTATATAGTTAAATAAGAAACCCTTCTTTTTACCTATTCTTAAGTAATACTTACGTAACTTCTCTTATCCTATTTTAGCTATAGCGTATACAGCTTCTAGCTATCTAATATTATTTAATTTTTTAATAAGCTTATAATTTATCTTATCTAGAAAATTAATAAGCTAGTTATATAAGCTAGATATATAGAACCTACAGTTTCTAGTTCTTATTTAGGAAGTTTATAGCCTCCTTACACTTTTAAAGCATAGAGGTAATTAACTTAAAATATAACTATTCTGGGGCTAATAGTTAAAGTTTCTTAAAGTCTTTAAAGTCTGCCTTTATAGTATTACTATAAGTAGAAGCGTTCTATCTTCTAGTTATCTTTATTATAATCTTCTTCTTTAGCTATATATTAATATTTACTTAAAGCTTTATTGTGTGCTTATATATATTATAATTAAAGTTCTATTTTATTTAGATATCTTAAATTATAAATAATTGCTTCTTTAGTAGTTTATTACTCTATATTATAAAAAATTACTTAAATTGCTATAGTAACTAGTTAATTATAATATAAATAGCATAGAGCTGCGCGCTAGTTAGTTTATAATAACTTTGTATAATAATAGCTAATATATCTTATAAAGGGAATTTAGAATAGATATTTGCGCCTAGATTTTATTTATCTATTACTACTATAATATCTCTCTAAAGTTAAAATTAATAAGCGCTAATAACTTAAGGTAATAAATAATATCTTAAACTATAAGGTTTATAATATAAGTAAGATATAGAATTATGTTTTCTTTTTAGTTTTAGGTAATATTCTTCTCTAATAGTTTATGCTAGACGCTCTAAGCTAGAGTATTATTATTACTAGTATTATTATATATAATAGCTAGGAGCTTCTACGTAGTTTCTATATTCTTAAGAACTTATAGTACTTCTAATACTATTAATACTTTAGTGTAGCTGCTATATATTAGTATAAAGTTAAGCAGCTTTTTCTTAAGCTACTAAGCATTATTAATATAGTAACTATTAATAGCTAGAAAGCTAAGGTAATTAGCTATAGACTACGCGTTAAGTAAAATAAAGAGTTTAGTTGCCCTACTAATATTACTAAGGGTAGCTACCTTAGTAGCGCTAAATTTATTTAGAAATATCTAGTGGAACTTATATTAGCCAGTTATTATAGTGTTAGATCTAAGAAAATAAAAAAAGCGTTAAAAGGATAGTTACTTTACTATTTAGAAGGACTAGTTATTATTAATTACTATCTATATAAGTTTAGTTTTAAACGCCTATAGAGAGTATTTAGGATATAAAATAGCTATTTGCTTTTTTTTATACTAAGAAGTAAAAGTTATTTTATAAATATGCGTATCTTACTATATATATACTTAGGACCTTATATAGTTAAAAAGGTGCTTAGTACTAATTAGCTAGGTACTAGTAGAGTTAATACTTAGGTGTTATAGTGTATAGCTATAGTTAAGATAGAATATATATAAATAACTAAAGGGGTACTTTATGCCCTCTTTGAATATAGTCTAGATAATACCTATATAAAAAGAAAAGTTTTAATATAGATTATAGGTTTATTTATCTTTAGCTTATTAGGTATTAAACTACTATACATTCTATATAGCAAATGCCTTTTTTCCTATTTCTAACTCTTAAAAGTCTAAAGGGGGATATTAGATAAGATAAATTATCCTACTTTCTAACCTATTAGCTTATAGGGCTAGAATTCTATATCTAAGGAAAGAATCTAATAGTAAGGCAATTGGTTTATTAATATAGGGCTATATATTAATATCTAAGATAGGTGTAGCACTTAATATAGTGCTTAAGAATATTAGTATAATAAAAAGATATAATAACTAGTTAAATAGTCATTTAAGAGAATAATAGTTTAAAAAGAGAATAGAATAAACTAAATTCTATAATATTAAATATAGCAGTATTTAACTAATATTAAGGTAAGCTAGAAATAGCATATAGCGTATAGCGTACTAATAATAAGTTAGTTTTAGATTTAGACTAGTATATAGCTCTTTATTACAGAGTTAGTTTTAGGTAGCAATTAGCTTATTTCTATAACACTATAGGCAGTATCCTTAGCAACTAGTATATAATTATTAGCTATAATAATTAGCTATAGTAAAACTATAACTTTAGCTTATTTTATCCTATACGCTAATTATTATCTAAATTCCCATTAGCACTTAAGCCCCCCTTATTATCTAAAACCCCCTTATTATCTAAAACTCCCTTATTATCTAAAACCCCCTTAGCACCTAAGCCCCCCTTAGCACTTAAGTCCTTTTTATTATCTAAACTTCTTTTAGTACCTAAGCCCCTAAAGTTTAAAAAAGTCGTAAAGTTTATATTCTTATCTATAATATTAGAGTTGTACCTATTTAGCAGCTCCTAGAAATAAGCTTTAAGCTCTTCCCTATTATTCTTAATTTCCTCTTTATACTTATTATTATTATTCCTCTTAATATACGCCTTATTACTATTAAGTATATTATCTTTGCTATAATTAATAAGGTTAGTAAAAGAACTACGCTTATAGTAACTAATAATTATTAGTAAAGATATATAATAAATAAGTGTAATAAACTTATAACTATTTCTTATTAGTAACTATTACTAACTCCTTAGTAGTTAGACCTATATTGCCTACGCTATTACAGAAGTCCTCTTACTCTTTCTTATTAGTCTTAAGCTTTCTTAGGCCTATCTTATATATATTATATAAGAGCCTCTTAAATATACTACTATAACTAAATATTTATTTACTTATGCAACTTTATAGTGTAGAATATATAAAAGGACCTTTCCCTTTACTAGTAATAATCCTATACTTAGCTAGGGCAGCCTAGTAGGCCCTTAAATTAACTTTATTCTTAATCTTATCCTACTTCTTATATATAGCTATTAGTTTTACTTTTAACTAGTTACTTACTCCTTATTAATTAACTAATATATAATAATAGAATATAATAATATACTATTTTTTTAATTATTAAAGTAGAACTATATAAGCACTTCTTTTTCCTACGTAAGCTATTAATACTTTTATACTTTAGAGAGAAGTTAGTAATCTTTATTATTATAAAGCCTCTACTTAAGCTAATATTATGCAGCTTAATTAGCTAATTTAGTAGTATTTAATACCTTTTTTTTTACTATAGAGTATATTATAAGACCTTTACGCAATAGTATAGGTGTTATTACTAAGTGTATAACGGTAACTGCTGGCCTCCCTGCCAAGCACTCCCCATCACCTTTCCTTCACACCCTATTTCCCCTATCTGCGCCTTTTACCTTCCTAAAAGGCGCCTTTCCTAGTTAGTGTTAGCGTGGTAGTTAGCGTGGGCTCGTGCCCCACGCCGCCCTCTATATAAGAAAGGGCCCCCCAGGTCCCTTTCTTATCCACTGTCTTAGAATAGTATCAATTCAACTAGCTCTTTCAACTATTCTAGCTGTCCCCGATAGGTTAGCCCTGTAAGGAATTGTTCAGTCCTTACATTATTCTAAGACCAACCATTTTATTTGGCCGTGGACGGCGACATAATATCTACTCCTCCCTTAAGACGCTGCCCGGGCGGTCGAATTAGTGGAAGTTTTACCTTGTTAGTCACTAGTTGTGCTAGGCGGTTGCCTAAGGTCTGCGAGACCGCTAATACGACTCCTCTGCCCGCTGCGAGTAGGTAAGGGTGTATTAGTTTGTTAGTCACTGGGAAGGATCCCCAGCGCCAGGGAGTTTGTGTTTCACTGCCCTGAGGTCTATTAAGAGAGGCCGCTTCTGAGTCCCGCCTCTGCTTGTCGCACAAGGGTAGGAAGTTTGTTAGTTACTGGGAAGGATCCCCAGCGCCAGGGAGTTTGTGTTTCACTGCCCTAAGGTCTATTGAGAGAGGCCGCTTCAAAAAGTCCCAACGTTCTAAGAATAAACAAACAATCAACAAACAATTAACAAACAACAACCACCCCACTACTGCCCACACTATAGCCAACCGCCGCCCTTCAATCCAAGAGACTCCTGGAACGTTCCCTGCGTCCTCTGTACCCCCGGACAGCTCCAGGATCGAAGATACAGAGGTGGACGTTCGCCTGTACCCCGCCAATAATAGTCTACACGACATTCGCCTTAAGAAGATTTCCCTACTTAACCCTAGCCCTACAAAGAAAAAGAGCATTATTAAACTACTAGAAAAGGTCTACCCTGAAGGAATTCTTTACAACTCACAGCACGAGCACTACGTCGCTACACTCTAAGCGGACCAGCTAACTGACGAATTTGCGACAGCAGAGCTTGAGTGGCTTGCGCACCAAGGCGAAGCTGAACTTAAAGCTACCGGCAAGTATAACGCGTTTACGGGAAAATTCGAGCCAGACCGATCGATCTAGCACGGTTTGGAAATGAAACAGTTACTGGCCACCTGTCAGCTTTGGGCTCGATATCGCTTTTCTTAAAGTCTATTTTTAGAGATAGCACTAGATTTAGTGACCAGGGCTGTTACAAAGTCCAAAGAAGACCCCAAATAGGAGGTCCTCGTTCAGGCCTTGTGCGAGCGCGCTGATATGTTTAAACAAGCTTATGCTATACTCAAGGCAACAACACCTCACCACCTAGTGTACGCAGTCTTAGAAGATTCCAACTCCTAGTCCGATGTTGCCGATCAGGCAGCCATTGGACAAGACTTGTTCAGCCCCAAGAAAGTTCTCCCCTCTGTCGAAGATCGTCATAGTCCGAAACACCGCACTGAAGTCCCCTTAAAACCCCCCAGCCCAGGAACGCCCCGCCCTCATGCGGCCGAGCGGAGCTCATCCCGCCCAGCCGCGCCCCAACGTGCACCACGAAATCCGCCCTAGCTCGCGGTGCCCACTCCACAACAGGAGGACACCCTTCGCTACTCCCCAGTCCCCAGATACGTGCAAACCAAGCTCGCCAACGGCGCCTGGATGGACGTGCCCTAGGGCAGACACGCTTCCGCCGCCCCCTCTAGTATGTCTAAGCCAGGACGCTCCGCGAAGCTACCCAACATTAACAAGTACTACAGAAAAGGTCAACCTAGCCCTAGCATCAAAGATTAGCTAGAGGATATGCGCAACAAGATCCGCGTAAACGCAGACTATTACCAAGGCAACAACGACAAGGACGATTAAGACAACCAAGCAGAAGCCATCCTTAGCCGCCTTAGAGGCGCGCCTCGAGAGGCAGCGCGAAATTGGCGTCAAACGAATTAGGCCCTCTAAGAAGACTGTGGACCTAAAGCACTCTTTGAATTTCTAGAAGAGACTTACTACGACCCCTTCGCTCCCCAGCAGGCACGCAAGAAGTTTCACAAGCTCTTCCTCTCCAATAGAATAGACGCCCAGACATTCCTGCAGGCTTTTAAGAGCCTAGCTAGGAAAGGTAGACTAGACGCAAAAACCTAGAAGGACGAATTACGACTTAAGTTGACCAGGAGTCTCAAGTTGATGCTTTGGAAAGAGATGGAAGACTCTAACGTTGACTACCCAGCGATTAAACGCCAGATAACCGCCGCCAGCCGTACTCTCCGCGACAACAACACGACAAACCCGTTTCAGGCGCGTACGAGGACCCCTTACAAGGCATCACCCTCTGGATCAAAGCCCTCGTACACGGCAGCTGAACAACCAACGCCCCGCTCCGGACCCGCTGTTCCCTTCTCGCCCCTCCACAGTCACGACAAGACGTAGTGCATTCAGCACAACGCCTGTTTTCAATATAGTAAGACGGAGAACAAACACTCAAGCCACTATAACCGTTTCAAGAAAACAGCTACACAAGCGAATGTACAAGCAGTGGACGATCTTGATTTAACCAAACTTAGTATTGCCTACTACTCCAATTCGGAGGCAGGTGATTTATTAGACGACGAGGCTTTAAATGCGCGCTACTAGACCACTCCGACCTAGTAGCTTACATAGGGGCCACCGAACCAATTAATCTAGACAAACCGCAATTCCAATCACAAAACACAGATGTCAAACCGATATCGCTGCCCGCGGGCGGCAAGACACTGAGAGTTCCCGAGCTGTTCGGAGGCCCTTAGCTGGTCATGCCAGTGCAAATCGTATCCCAAGGGTTGGCTCTTAGGTTGCGAGCCTTGATGGACACTGGTGCTAGCGCTTACAACCTCGTCGCTTTAAGGTATATAAAGGCTGTCTAAAAACAGCTTAAAGCCAAACTACTCCGCCTAAAGACACCAATCCCCCTTAAGAACTTCGCAGGAAAGAGAAGCGCAAAAGTGGACACCTGTTTCACAGCCTAGCTCAACATTAACAGACGCAGCATCACCACATAGTTCGTTTTCTGTGAAATAGGGGACCACAATCTTATTGTTAGTAGAAAATTTTTTGAGCAGGCCAACTGCCTGGTTGACGCTCGGGACCGCCGCCTTTGTTAGAAAAATGACAAGAATCTAACCTTTGCCGGCAACCTCGTCCTACCGCGGACTTCTCCACCACCCGACCCCTCCCACCAGGACGACGCCACTCGACGGGATGGTCTACTCAAAAAGCAGGACCATACCTGCCAAACAACTCGCTTATTGAAAGCTGACCAGAGTATCTCTAAGGAAATCTCTGTTCAGCTTCCCAGCCCCACCATCTCGTTCATCAGCACATACTCACAGGCTTACTGGAAACCGAGCTGTGAGGACGACTTCGATGGAAATGGTAGCGTAGAGGCTGTCGAGCTGTCTTCCTCGGACGACGAGCCATCAGACGACGAGTCGCCTGTTGGTCACCCCGTCCCCGCTACCCAAGGAAGCCACTAGCAAGACCAGCCCCCAGGAATTGTGCGGCAGGATCCGGGTATTACCCCTAGCCCTAGACCTGGAGACTGTGATCCTACCAGAGAAGCTGATCCGAAGATTAGACAGCTCTTGCAGGAATTAACTATTCAATTCGACCCACCCTGGCCAAAACGACCTGGGATGACTCCCTTCCGCCCCACTGAATCACTGACGCGGTAGGAGAACTTGCGGAAGATGAACGATGAATTGCGTTTAGCAGACCCACTAGACCTATGGGATCCGGCCAACCTCCTAGAACTTATTCAGGCGCCAACACGGGAACAATTGTACGCTGCCGGCTTTGACGTCAACACAGTGAGCGCCGCAGCCTTTGCTTTGAACAGCGGCCACAAGTCCAACGCGATCATCGGTTGTACCAGCCCCTACGAGCTGGCCAAACTCATAGAGGACCGCGAGAGCGAGAGGCGCGGTCCGGAAAACAAATCCCAAGTCGACCTGCTCGCCGAGATGGAACAAGCGCTTCCCTGGCCCGGATACGCCGGAGCGGAGCCCGCCCATTTTTCAAAAGCAGATTCCAACGCCCTCCCGCCTTACCAAAAGGGCGTCGATCACAATGTCAACCTCACTGAAGACCCGTCCACGCTTACTACCTCGCCTTTGTACAGCATGTCCTTAGAACACCTCAAACTCCTCAAAGCCTACATCGACGACTATATTGAGCGCGGGTTTATCGTCCCTAGTGACGCCAGCTTCGCTTCGCCGGTGTTATTTGCTAAAAAACCAGGCGGAGGTTGGCGCTTTTGCGTTGATTACTGCTGGCTTAATGCTATTACTAAAAAAGACGTTACGGCGATCCCACTTATTGAGGAGACACTTATGCGCCTCTCTAGAGCGAGACTCTTTACTAAGCTTAACATTCGCCAAGCATTCTACTGAATCCAGCTCACCCTAGAGACTGAAGCGCTGACTACTTTTCGAACCCGGTATGGAAATTACAAGTACAGGGTCTTACCCTTTGGTCTCTACAACGGTCCTGCCACCTTTCAACGGTTTATTAACAGCGTCCTGGGCAATTATCTAGACGACTTCTGTACGGCATACATCGACGACATCCTTATCTTTTCTGACGATCCCCTAGAACACGAAGAACATGTTCGCAAGGTCCTACTTCGCTTAAGGGACGCTAGTCTCTAAGCTGATCTTAAGAAATGCGAATTCGCCGTAACGGAAACTAAGTTCTTGGGATACATTATTAGCACTGAAGGAATCTGTAAGGACCCCGCAAAGACCGCTGCGGTTCGGGAATGGAAAAAGCCCACAACACTTAAGGCATTGCAGAGCTTTTTAGGCTTCTGCAACTACTACTACTCTTTCCTTCCTTACTACAGTCAGGTTATTCGCCCCCTAACTAAACTACTAAAAAACAGTGCCTTCCACACTTTCGGAGAACAGGAGCGCGCCGCTTTCGAGGCCGCAAAGCAACTCGTCGCTAGCGACGTCCTAGTCTCCTAGTACTCCCCATTTCGGATCACCCGCATGGAAACCGACTCTAGTAACGGCGTTAATGCGGGCTCTCTTAGTCAACTGCAATCGGACGGCACATAGCGCCCGGTTGTATGGTATTCGAAATCACTAAAGCCTGCTGAGTTAAATTACGACATTCACGACAAAGAGATGTTAGCAGTTATGCGGGGCCTTTTAGAATAGAGAGCGCAGCTGATTGGTCTCTAAACCGCTGAGCCCTTTGATATTATTACTGATTATTGGGCCCTTGAATACTTCAGCACTAAGCGTGAGCTCTCTCCACGGCAAGCCTGTTGGTCTGAGAAGCTGTCTGAGTACTATTGTCGAATCACGTACCGACCAGGCACCGCAAATGTTGTGGCCGATGCGTTATCTAGGAAACAGGACGAGCTAAAGTCGCAGAAGGAAAAGGATCGAGAGGCTTGAACCTGGTTTTTTCTCCTACACCCACCGGATACCGCCGAAGCAGCCCTAGTAGCTGTCACGATCGCAGACTAGGAGGAAGGAAAAGTCGATATGAGCCCCAAAGGAGCCCATCCTCACATGCTCATTGATCGCCTGCTGCATGCATCCAACGACACACGAGGTGCTCGAATCGCTTAGAGAAGAGGCCCGTTCAGGATTACTAGGTTTCGCCCTTACCCCTTCTAGGTTGCTTCTCTACAAAGACCGCCTAGTAGTTCCCTCCGTAGAATTTCTCTAGACGCATCTGATTTAAGCGGTGCATGCTTGTTAGGTCACTGCCTATCCAGGTCTACGAAAAACTCTCCGGCTGTTACGCCAGTTGTATTACTGGAAGGGAATGAACGCCGACGTTAATAGGTATATCTCTAATTGCAAAGACTGCTGGTGGAGCAAGCCCCCGCTGGATAGAAAGCTAGGCTTGTTACACCCGCTTCCCATCCCTAAAAATGTCTAGCAGGATGTCTTGATCAATTTCAAATCATTTCCTAAAGATAAGAAAGGGTACGACAACGCGATAGTATCTTGTTGCCGTCTGTCTAAGCGCGCCTTTGCTATGCCCTGCTGCAAGACGGTCACCGCTGAACAAGCTGCCAATCTCTACTATTAGTACATATTTAGAGTCTTTAGCCCCCCTCGCTTAATCGTCTCCAATCGCGGCCCCTAGTTTATTTCCGCCTTCTTGGCTGCTTTATGCTAGCTCACAGGTATCACACAACTTCTCTCCACAGCGCGGCATCTGCAGACTAATAGCCAAACTAAGATTATGAATTAGTACCTCAACCAGCGTCTGCGTCTATTTATTAACTTTTATTAAGACAACTGGTCTGATTTGCTGCCCAGCATGGACTGGGCCCAAGCGATACTGCCCCACGACAGCACCGGAGTTTCGCCTTTCGAGATTGAGTTCGGGCATCAGCCGTACTTTCACTGGGACTGGCGCGAGCGTACCCAACCAGTCACCAAATCTCTGGACGACGTCACTTCAGAAAAGGCTAAGGCGTGGGTTAAGGCCCGCGCCAAAGCCTGCGAATTCGTCCGTGACACCGCCCGCGCCAACATGTCTACTGCCCAGGAAATGCAATCGGAGCAGGCCAACAAACACAGACGAGCCGTTGACTTCGACGTCAGGGACCAGGTCTTTGTCACCCCGAAGGGATTCATTACCGAACGCCCGTTAGTCAAGTTAGATCATCAAATAAAAGGACCATACCCAATTGTGGGCAAGCAAGGCCACTCCTTTGTACTCAAACTCCCACAATACATAAGAGTTCACCCAGTGTTTCACGCCGACAGGCTTCAAAGGGATCCAAATAATCCCTTACCAGGTCAATTGCAACCTCTAGAACCACCCATTGAGGTGGACGGAGTCCCCGAGTGGCCAGTTTCTCGTATCCTTGACAGCAAAGTAGACCGCGGAACACTGAAGTACCGGGCAGCGTGGGAGGGGCATGACCCCGACCCGACCTACTACCCTGCCGACAACTTCGTCAACTCTCCCCTGCTGATCGAAGCTTACCATCAAGAGTACCCCGAACGAGCCGGTCCACCCAAACGGTTGCCCATTTGGCTGGACGCTGCCCTCCGAGACACCTTCCTGGAGCCTATCCCCGAAGACAATGTCCCCGCGAAGACAGGGTCGAAGCGCCGCATCAGGCGTGCTTAGCTAGGTGCCTGTCGCTTTTCAACACCTGCACGCCCTTAGGCTCGCGCGCGTCGCCGGATACCTATGGCTTTTCGGTACCCTCAAACCCCGGACAAACCCTCACCCCCCGACAGACCCTCCACCCCCCGACTGTCCCCACTATCGCCGGCAGCACCTATGGCTTTGGAGCTGCCCTGCCCTAATTGAAAACCGCATGGTCGGGTCAACACGTTTTTCAAAACGCTCTCCTATGGTACTGGGGAACGTCATGCGACACGATTGCGCCCGCGCGCAACGAACCGACTGGAAAATTTTTGGCTGACCGCGTTTTTGTATGGCGTCGGAGCTGAGGATGTGCTCTGTCGGCAAAACGCCGAACGCTGAGAGGTGGTTTCTAACCAATTCCAAATCCACCAATTCACCTCCAACTACTTTCCTTAATATCTCCACTATATGGCAACCAAATTGGACACAAAGGCCACCGTTCGAACTGTAGGGGCCTGTTGCCCCTATTGCAACCCTCTTCGGCCCTAAAATAGTGCTGGTTACGTTGAAAATCCGCCAAAACACCCTATTTTCACGTACTTTCCTTCCTATTTTCGGACCTTAAAAGGGGGGTTATGTAACGGTAACTGCTGGCCTCCCTGCCAAGCACTCCCCATCACCTTTCCTTCACACCCTATTTCCCCTATCTGCGCCTTTTACCTTCCTAAAAGGCGCCTTTCCTAGTTAGTGTTAGCGTGGTAGTTAGCGTGGGCTCGTGCCCCACGCCGCCCTCTATATAAGAAAGGGCCCCCCAGGTCCCTTTCTTATCCACTGTCTTAGAATAGTATCAATTCAACTAGCTCTTTCAACTATTCTAGCTGTCCCCGATAGGTTAGCCCTGTAAGGAATTGTTCAGTCCTTACAAAGTGCACCTTTAAATAGCATTTTATAGTTAGTAGGTTGCCCTTTCTAAAAGCTACCTTATCTATAATATAAAAAAATAGTGCTAACCTCTTTATTTCTAGATATAAAGCCCTATCTATATTAGTATATAATATAATAAAAGGCTATAATTACTAGGTATCTTAGTAAGATCCTTCTACTTATTATGCTTAAAATTTGCTAGAATTTATAAGCTACTACTTAAAAGGCCCTCTAGAATATTAGAAGACTTTTTCTTAATAAATACCATAGTATAGAGTATAATAATAGTATGTAATAACTGTATCTGTCGAATGGGCTCTACAGCTAGCTGATTGAACAGAATGGTTACACATTCAATTAGCAAGAGAGAGGGTTGTACGGTGTACACAGCGTACGGAGGGTAGGTAGGGTGAGGCAAATAGATCTGGTTGTTACTTGCTTATTCTATCTAGAGGTGCGGATGGAAAGGAGAAGGTTCTACAGCGCACAGGCCGCAGCGCATAGACATCACGTGACGCGCACGCGATGCCTATCGTGCGATAACCTCAACACCATCCAGCTGCCTTGCCCGTACGATGTACGGACACTGGCAACTTTTTGTTTTTGAGGTTGCTGTCGGCTATACTTGGTTCTCCCTTCCTCCGCACGAACTACCTACTTGCCCCTATTCCCCCTGTGCGTACGCATGCTCTGTACGCATTGTGCGAGGCCAGATTTCTTCAGTTTGCAAGGAGATTCCATCAAGTAATGATTGTCATGATCGCGATCTGGCTTATCAGTGGCAGTGGGTCGATCTGGATGATCTGTTCGCGGTCAAAGGTAAGATTGCGCAGTTGAGGCTCAATGATTGCGCAATGAGGCTCTGTACAGAGGAGGGAAGGTATAAGATGCTGGCTTCTCTCCCTCTGTTCTTGTCTTTCTCACCCTCAACTTCGAACATCTCTTCGTACGTATGCCCTTCCCTGGCTCTTTTCTCTTTTTGTTGTTGTGTTGTCCCCTGTTTTATAGATAGGTGTTCTGGAATAAAAAAACTCTTCTCTAAAATGAATCTGCTAATCTGTCTTCGAGCGAAGTGATAAAGGAAATAAGTTCTTCTGGTGATATGTGCGTGCGGAAGATGAATGCGTGTATGCGCGAAGAAATAAATAAAACAATAAGGAAATGGTCCTGTACAAAGGCTAGATGGAGCTCGCGCGTGCGGGCTCTAAGCGGTTAACTGATGCTTCAACAGTGATCATTAGAGTGTTGGTAGAGATTAAGGACTCTAGAGCCTGGTTTGGAGCCTTCTTCGTACAGGCATCAGCAGGGTTGTCCTTCCCATTAATCCACCTGATCCTAGAGATCTCACGATGCTCGTATGATTCGCGGAGTGACATGATATCAATCATGAGGCGCTTCTTATTTGTGGTTCCCAATCGTACGAGGCAATCATAGAGAGACTTCGAGTCTGTGCAGACAACTACTGGGATTGCTGGTAGATTGAGCATGCGCATGATCTTCTGGAGAGTCGTGCTAATAGCGATAGCATTGTCAAACCCTCCTACCATGCCATACAGCTTACTGGCCAGGACACTCCTTGTCACCCTCTTGCACTTGGTTGAATTCCAGTGTACAATGTTGGCGCGAATCTCAAAGTTGTCGCCATCTCCCGTACGATGCTCATTGCCTAGAGCGATCAGGAATCCTAGCTGTGAGCTCAGGTCCTTGTTGTTGGCAAATGAGCCATCAGTGAAGATGAACAGCTTCGCGCGATGGAGGTCCAATGGTATGAAGGTGAGACCACGCTCACTGTTGCTGATCTGCCATTGGATTCGTGCGTTCAACGCCTTGATGTCTTCGTGCGAAGGTGCTGTAGTCTGAGCGGCGACAGACAGGTCGAAGGCAGCTTCTGGTTGGCACACAGATGCGATGTAGGCGCCTCTCGCACGCTGCTCCACATATCTCTGAGCAGCGTCCTTGTCTTTAGGATTGATCGTGCGAAGGCCTTTTGCTTGACCTTTCTGTGTAAGCATCACAGTGTCATTCACAAGTCGAATTCTTCCACCATTGAACTTAATGGGCTGATCCTCAGCAAGGATTGTCTTGTCCTTCGGACGGAATGCTGCTTTCTTGAGCTCCTCCTCTTCCCTTCGTGCGAAGTTTGCATTGACAATGCTGAGGGTATCATCTGTCTGAAGACCATTGATCCCAAAGGTGTGCTCACCTTCATCAGTGATGAGCAGGCATGGGTCGTACGATGAGATCCTCATTCTGAGTTTCTCCTTGTGATGGTTATGGTAGGTCTTGAACCAGTACAGGCCTGATTCAGCTGCACCATAGAGTGGTCGTACGATGCGGAAGATCGTGTCTGGCGGGAAACTCATGCTCAGCTCCTTTGGTGGTCTAGCATAGAGCGTGCTAGACAGCTTGTCAGTGGACTGAATGTAGGCCTGGGTGATGTCTCGCAGTTCGAAATGCATTCCGTATGTCGCTCGTAGACTTGCTCCTAGTGCGAGGAGCAGTCGCTGGCTCATCCTCTGGATTGTTAGTGATTGAGTAAGGATCTTGTCCTTCTCCTCATCTGAGTGACCAGCGAACACAAGGCGGGATTTCTCGTACGGTTGAGTAGTCTTGCCTTTGACTTCTCGTACAAGGCGGAGGTTGAAGACTCTGCCTACATGCTTAGATGGATCGAAAGAAAGAATCTCAAATGTGCCATTGGCGATAAGGGCGTCCATTTCCGTGCGGTCCGATTCTTCGAAGGGCGCTCCAGGTGTTGTGATTACACCTTCCGCACGGAGCTTCAGAGACAGTTCCCAATCGCTTGTTTCCTTCTGGGTAAGGAATGTAGCTGGTGCGCGAATGCGGCGGCTTCTGCGCGCATTGCCAGCTTCGTGCGCAGGATGTGGTTCATTGTCTGAGGGAGAACTATCCTGTGGCACTGGCTCGGGTTGTCGTACGGCGTCTTTCCTTGGGCGTCCTCTCTTCTTCTTCTCTAGAGGATTCCTTTGCACAGGAGCGACATCATCCGCTTCGTGCGAAGGCGGGAGAGTGTGATCTTCTTCGCGGTAGTAGGGCTTGACCTGCGTACAGCGGAACTTCACTGGACCATTCCCAAGATCAAGAAGCACATCTCTGTCCTCAATGCTCTTGATCGCGTACGGACCAGTCCATCCACCTTTCTCTCTCCATACCATGACTTCAGATCCAAGAGGAAGTTTGAGAACTTCGTGCGCTTCTGCTGGGCCATTGCGGGTGTTCAGCGCACGATTGATATTGGTGTTGTCTCTTTCCCTTTGCAGCATCTTCATCGCCTTTCGCACAGCATTTGCGCGTGCGACAATATCAGGCGATGGAGGAGAATCCGTACTAATCCTAGGGTATGCGCCAAAGACTAGCAGTGTTGGTACAAGGCCATCTGGGCCTGCGGTGTCATTAATGGCCTTGACAGCTATCTGGAGGATGTCCTCATCAACCGTACGGTCTCCTAGTTCAGCCTTAAGAATACTAAACGCTCTGCGGAGGGGTGCGTGCGAGCGTTCAACCTTCCCAACTGCCCAATGTGCCTCCACAGGCATCTGCTTACATGTTGCGCCAATAATCTTCGCACGGTTCCTGAACTCATCTGATGCGAAGTTCGTACCTGGGTCATGTACGATATAGTCAGGTGGACCTTGGTAGACATTGATCCAGCATCGACAAAGAGCTTCCCAGGTATCTCGTGCGGACATCGATTTCAGAAAGATGGCGGCTTGAAATGATGTATCTGCATCAATAACATGCAATGCATCCTTGGTTCCAATGCGTACGACATCAATAATGATCTCATAGTTGAAGTGGGTATCATCCTTAATAGTAAACTTGAAGCGACGCGGGGCTTGTGCGTGCGACTGGCAGTGGTGGCAAAACTTCTCAATCTCGTTTAGTACGGTAGTATCCACCTCATGGCCAGCGCTGGTAAGCATCTTCTGAAGTCTTTCCGTACGAGGGTGTCCAAATCGGCGGTGTAGGCGGCGGAGTTCTAACTCAGTGAAGAAGGACACAGTTTCTTCCTTGCTAACATTAAAGAAAGGATGTCCCCATTTGCGTACAACAGGTACAGTTGTACCGTCCTTTCGTACGATGACATTCAGAACATTGTTGAAATAGGCACCAAGCTTGTCAGCGTCCGCAAGTGACAGTAGGAACGGCGTTGGGGTGTCTAGGATGTGGTAGGTAACCTTGCCTATCGGGTTCTTGATTCGTACGGTTCCTAGAGATCCTTTTGGGCTCTGACCTCCAAAGCTGATATTGGTATTGCTAGGTGTCCAGTCAATGTTCGTACGAGGATTTTCTCGCACGTACGCTTCGAGCTGTGACTTGCCAACTGTGGAGATCCTTGCTGCACCTGTATCCCACAGTTCACCTTGGTATGTCGTACGGTATCGATCTTCGAGAATAAACTGTGCCGCACACTCCTCTGGCTCTGTTTTATAAACATGTTCGCCAGTCGTACGGTAAAGATAGGCGGCAGTGGTGAGGTAGGACACTTGGTTGTTGCCATCCTCATCATCTTCGCTCTGCTCCTCTTCTTCGTGCGGAGCAGGTTCCTCATCATCATACCCTTCAGAGTCCTGGATGTAGGACTGAACAGCTTCGTGCGAAGGCGTTTCATCATGATGCTCTTCACAGAAGGTGATGTTCTGTCTTGTCGCGCGCGTACGGTCTTCGCGCGGATGGTTTAAAGACCAGCAACCTTCCTTGTGGCACACAAAGCACTTCTTGGGTCTCGTACGGCTGTCGCTCGATCGGGGTCTGAATCGCGATGATGATGGTACGAATCGTCCTCGAAATCCTCGTCCGCGAGGGACTGGTAATCTCCCTCTTCGTGCGGGAAAGTTGTATTTGCGATCAGTGTAGTATACATCAGCCTCTTGCAAGTGCTGATTGGATTGGCGATCAATTGCAACTTGAATTGACGCACGAAGGTCAGCAAACAAGGCTTCACAGGTAGGTTTGAGAGTGAACATAGCCTGTTCTAGCTCTGGGTGTCCGCAGCATGCTCGTACGATAGCAGTATGCAGCTGGATTTCCCCTGCAAAGGCTACACCTAGTGCTCTCTGTGCGAGGGTAAGCTTGTCAATCATAGCCTCTAGGACTTCGTGCAGACTCTTGTTGGGATTTTCGTGTTTGCAGCGTGCGAAGGTTATTGTTGTCCAGTCTGTCCAGTACTGACTATGGTTGATAGTTGTATTGAAGTGGCTGCTAAGCTCTTCGTACACATACTTCCATGTGTGTCCAGGGCGGATATTGTGCAGGTAGTACTGGCCCGCACGGCCTGTAAGGATATCTGGAAAGATATCTGCGTACTGATTCTCAGCGATATCTAGGCGTTGGCATAGATCTATAAAGATCCTGACTTTGTCTGCTAAAATATCGTACGGAGCCCCTGTGTAGTTGTTCTCCTTGTTCCATGCCTTCTGGAATTGTATCATCTTGTCGGCTGGAACTCTCTGGGGGGTGAGATGGTTCTTCGGTGGGAGCTCGTACGGATCGGATTGCGGTGTGGGTTCAGGCGGAATTGATCGGTACGGTGTCTGCGAGTTTCGTACGTTAGGCGGCGGTTGCGTTCCATACATATCGTACGGTGTTTGGTTGCGAATAGGTGGGCGAAATGGTAGCTGGGTTTCATGCGCTAAGTGTGGTAGATCGTTCAGTGGTTCGTACAGACGATATTGTTGATCGCGCGGTGGTTCCCTTGGTACATTTATAGGCACCTGTAGCTGTGTAGGGGCCTGTGGTGGTAGCGGCTCGCTTTCTTGTTCGTGCGAAAGCTGGACTAGCTTTGGTGTCTGCGGAAGCTTCGGCTTTGGTGTATGCATACGCGGAGTAGACTGGGCTGGTGAACGCAGTGGTGTACGAGGTATATCTGCCTCGCCTTGGGCTATTGCGTACAGTTGGTGGGCTACTGTTGTATTGCCCTCTGTCCTTGCCCTAATCCCCTTTCCTTCTAAGGCTGCGATAAGCTCTCTCTTATACGCACGGCCTAGATCTGCGAAGTGTTGGAGTTCCCATCCTTCAAAGTCTTCTTGGTATGACCTTAGAACAGCTGCTCCCTTCTGATATGTCGCACGAAGGTCAGCAATAGCACATGCTGCGTACGATTGCATTTGTATCAGAGAGGGATCCTCTGCTATGTTAATCTCCTCATTCCAGTACTCTGGCTTTATCCCTTTTCGCAGTGTTGCCTCTGATATCCCTGTGTCCCTAGCATACAGGTCGTACGATTCGAGTTGATTAGGCATATCGTCTTTGTCTTCGCGTGCGGTGGTAGGAGCGGTGGGTTCTGTAGGTTGAGCCATTGCGTGGCTGGGTAGCGATCGATGGGCGGTTTGTACGGTTCGGTCGCGCGTTGTTGGGGTTTGTTTGTTTGTCTAACCGTGTGTTCGTACGGTTAATGGCGGCGTGTATAGTACACTATCTCCTCTTTAATCTCGTACAGCAGCGATCACGCTCACTAACTTAATAAAAGAGTTGATCTGCTATCCTTAGATAAGAATAGGTTTCGTGCGTCTCGCACTATCTCTCTCTCTGCTTTGTACAGCAGCGATAACGCTCACTGACTCCACAAAGATTTGATCTGCTATCCTTTTGCGTACGAAGGATAGGTAGCGAAACAAACTGCACAGCGATAACGCTCGTACGGTTCGTCTTCACTCTTGCTAATTTGTGGTCAGAACAGCCAACCACTAATTAGTGTCGAATGGGCTCTACAGCTAGCTGATTGAACAGAATGGTTACACATTCAATTAGCAAGAGAGAGGGTTGTACGGTGTACACAGCGTACGGAGGGTAGGTAGGGTGAGGCAAATAGATCTGGTTGTTACTTGCTTATTCTATCTAGAGGTGCGGATGGAAAGGAGAAGGTTCTGCAGCGCACAGGCAGCAGCGCATAGACATCACGTGACGCGCACGCGATGCCTATCGTGCGATAACCTCAACACCATCCAGCTGCCTTGCCAGTACGATGTACGGACAGTATCTAATATTATAGAGATAATAGAAATATTATTATTATTATAAAAAGTACCTATACGGGCCTATATATATAAGTGTCAGATTTGAGCACTATTTGAGCTCATTGAGATAGGGGGGTCTGATGGATAAGATGGATGAACTGTCGTGTTCTTCTCTCCTGTGTTCAGCTAGTTCTAACTTTTCAACTAGTGCGCCAAGCACGGTGGTCCCTGCTCAATTGTACAGATCCAACCTCAACGCGCTTGTTCTATCTGATAGCTGCATATCTGACACACCCCCTTAGCTTGGAAGATCCTTGCAAGCTGAACTATCTAGCAGCCTGTTATCCTAAAGTGAGGTTATTAAGTTGCCCTTGAATTTCCTTTAGAGGTACTTTATTCGCTACTTTGCGTTCTGTTACCTCAACTAGCCTAAGTTGGGTTAGGAATCCTTCCTACTTGTTGACTGGGAGGACCTTTGTGAAGCCGTCGGCGATCATCTCTGCCGATTGTACGTACTCTACCTTAATCTTTCTAGTAGAGACTTCCTGTCTTAACCAGTGATTGTGAATGTCAACGTGTCGTAGTTTGGTCTGAAGCCTGGATATCTCCTTAGTGACTAGTTGAATAGTTTGCTTGTTATCGCATTAAATGGTAATTAACGATGAGCGCAGTTTAATCTGTAGTTCGTCTAGTAGTCTTGATATAAAGATTGCTTCCTTGGCCACTTGTGATAGGGCGAGAAGCTCTGCTTTGGTTGTTGAAGTTGTGACAGTGTCTTGTTTGCTTGCTTTTTAGGCAATAAGTCTGTTAAATAGCTTAATAGCGTATCTTTGCGAGCTCTTTCTGTCCAGTGTGTTGTTAGCAAATGAGGCATCGCTGGCTACTTGAAGGTAGTTGCCTCCTCCGAGCTGCAGTGCTCTCTATCTGGTGCTGGATAAGTATAGTAGTACTCGATCAGCGGCATTGTGATGTTCTGAGCCCGGATTTGACAGGAATCGAGCTAGCCTTGAAGTTGCAAAGGCGATGTCCGGTTGAGTTGTTACTGCCGCGAATAGAAGCGATCCGATTTTGCGTTGGTATTTGTTGATTTCTGAGGGTGTTGCTAAGCCTGTTTGAGGCTTTAACTTGGTAGCGGCCATTGGGGTATTATGGCGACAGTCTTGTTTGCCAATTAGGCGACTGATCTTGTCGATGTAACTAGCTTGTGAAAGTTGAATAAGGCGCTGATTACGTCGTCTGATGATCTCCACGCCGAGAAACCATTGCAGGTCGTCTCCTCTAGTCATGGTATACTTTTCTTGCAGGAGCTTGACGGCTTGTTCCGCTTCCTGTTCACTCTCTTTGTGGAATGCGACGATGATATCGTCTACATAGAAGAAGATGATGATGCCGTCCTTGATTACGCAACAGGGCTCGTGAGGTACGGTTTTGAAGCCGATGGTCTTAAGGGTTGTTGTGAACTCCTTCTGCCATAGCATAGGTGAGATGTGTAGACCGTAGAGGGCCTTCTGCACCCTAAGGATTGTGCCCTTCTTCTGATATCCTTGGGGCATCCTTATATATACTTCCCTGTCTATTGTTGCATGAACAAATGCATTGGTTATATTGTATTGCTTTAGCTTAAGATTATATTTGGCCGCAATTGCTATAAGCATCCTGAACGAACGACTTGCTAATGTTGCAGCATAGGTATCTTGTGGTGCGATATTCCTTTGCTGATTTCCACGAACCACTAGTTGTGCCTTGCACTTAAGAAACTGATAATGCTTGTTTAGTTTGTAGGTGTATACCCATATGCAGTTAAGTATTTGTTGACCTGTTAGTTTAATAGATTTAAGAGATACTTCTGACTATAATCTTATTTGTTGATGACTTTGAAGATGGACTTGTTCTGCTTCCTTGAATAGTTCACCTATTGGATGATCTTCAAGCTTGGTTCGATATGTTGGTAGGGGGGGTAGTTGACTTCGATGAGGCTTCAGGCCTTTGGCGAGCATCCTTTTTATCTTAGCCTTATCTACCACTTCTCCTTCGTATGTTCTAACGTTGCTGGCTTGAGTTCCTGCTATGAAGGCGGCTGCCTAGGGGACAGTCTTGGATGACCCTTTTAGGTTCATTTCTGATTTATTTCTAGCTATTAACTGCGCAAGTAATGCTGCAGGTGGTGGTGTAGTTGGAGGAGTTGGATAGTTGTCCCTAATCTTCACTCCTTGGTAGTAGCCTGGTGGGTCTACTTCGCCTTGGGGATTTAATGAGCCTCTAACAATGTCGTCTTTATGGAAGGACTCTGTCTCTAGTTAATGACTTGGTGTTGGGAGTTTAATCGTTCTTATGTATGTGGCGATTTCCTCTAGTGTGCTGTGCATAAGGTTATCTATAAGGTCCTTAGTTTTGCCACTAAAGATAGTTTGTTCGTCGAAGATAACGTCGCGGGTGCTTATCACCTTAGCAAGTGACGGTATCCAGATTTGATAGATGTTTGAGGACCGGTATCCTACCAGGTAACTAATCCAAGCCTTTGGGTCTAGGCGTTGTAGCCTTAATTTACCTCGATGTGTATCATCCGTTATTGCGAACGCTTTGCAGCCATACGCTTTGAGGTGAGCGAGGTTAGGTTTCTTGATTGAGGTGACTACTCCGTTGTTTAGAGCAACTTGTGTGAAGAATATCTTGTATGGCGTTTTCCAGTTGTTCGCATAATTTGGTGTTTGATTATAGAGGTATACTGTAGCTCTTGTAACTTCGGGCTATAGTTCCTAGGGTAGGTTGGCATCGAGACGCATCGCGCGCGATTTCTCTTTGTTCACACCCCCTGAGCGTTCGGCACCTCCATTTTGAGCTTGTGTATCCGGGGCGGAAGGCTTGATAGTAATTCCTTGTAATGCCAACCAGCGCTCGATTTCCGGTTTCACCATCGTGATCTTGTTGTCCGCTTTAATGACCTTGACCGTAATGTTGTAATGGTTTTTAAGGAAGAGAAAGAAGTTTGATAGAAATTTGATAACCGACTTTGCTGGTTGATTGTCTTTAAAATAAAAGTCCTATTGCAGGCCTGAGTACCTATTAGTAACAAGCATTTGGCTCCTTTCGCCAGTGCTACTTTGCGCCTCGTAGGCATGAAAGTTGATAGCTAGTCTTTCTTTTGGTCCTTTATTGTTGATTTGTGGTGCTTGGCTAATTTGTTGCTGGATTTTTGCTTTCCTACAGGAGTCGCATTGAACTGTTGTAACTTCTTTGACTCGCACCCCTTTAGCTTGCTGCACAAGATGTTTGATAGCTGCTGGTCTAGGGTGTCCTAGTCTCTTGTGCCATAATTTAGCTGGTGCTTTCTGTAGTCCTCGCTTGGTTGCTGAGGTAATTCTGTGTGTGTGGTATGAGCCATCAGTCGTTGGATGGTGTTCCAGTACCCACTGCCTATGAGTTTCAGTGAGGTGGCAGATGATTGTTCCATTTGGCTTTCGTAGAGCGGTTGGCTCCGCTTGGGTATCCCACCATATACCTTTCCGCCTAAGTAATTAGAATGACACTAGGTTGCATAATAGATCGGGACATATTGCTACGTTGTGCAGAGTTAGTGTGTGTATTCTAGAGGTGCTCCTTAGGTTGAGATTAATTGATCTGTATCCCTTAATCTATACTTTGGAGTTGCCAGCCTATATGAAGTCTCCTGGTACTGGTTGGCGATAATTGTGGATGCGATCGGGATCGTTCGTGATGTGACAGGTTGAGCCTGAGTCGAGGATGAAAGATCGTTGGAGTGGATAGCCACCTTGCTCAGTCCTAAAGGACGCTGATACAAAGGCTGCATCGACACTTGATACTTCCTAACTATCTAGTTATTCCTCTTGGACCTCAGGTGTTAGAGTATGTGATTGTTTCATGTTTGGTGTTTTTGATCTTGGTCTGCTTTGTCCTCTTAGCAGTCCTTGAAATTCGGGATCGTGCTCGCGCTTTAATGCGACGAGTTCTTTAATCTTCTTGTTTAGTTTCCACTACTTGGGAGCTTTGTCTGCATTAATATAGAAGCAATCCCGGAGTCTATAGAGATGTCCGCAAGCAGGATATTTAGCGCCTCCTGTTTTTGCAGGTCTTTGGACCGAGGATAAGTTCTTATTATCTTTTCGGTCATCACGTTGATATCGGGGTCTGCCCCGTTTTCTAGATGGTGCTGCTTCGGCATCAATGCCCTGGGTGGTTTTCCCACTTTCAGCGAGGTATGATGAGTCATCTGCCACAAATGCGGCCTTGTGCTTCCCTGTTCGAGGGGTTGGATGATTCAACATCATATGCTCTCGGAAGCGCTTTATTATTTCTTTCCAATTCATGCCAGGTGTGAACCGTCCGCTATCCTGAAAGGTTGTAGACTAATTAGGCGCAACTTTGTTCACGGCAGTCAGAAAGTCCTTTGTAATCACATTGATCTGTGTTATCTTAGGGATATTGCTTGTCTCTGCTTTTGTAGCTGCTTGATCATACTCAGCAAGCCATGTGTCCTAATTCGACGTGTTTCTCATCGGTCTGAGGGATGTAAGGTATCGGTCGCGGGCTCGTTCTCTCTCGAATCGTTCGTCGACGCCAACCGTGGCTTTGAGGTTCGTAATCCACTGTCTCAGTGGTTGATCTGGGAGGCAGCAAGTGCGCTGAAGATGTGGGCTAACAGTAGCCTGAATAAAAACAATGATTTGCTGGAGGCTTGTTTGCTCCTTTTTAAACTTATGTCGATCGTTCTTATACTGCTTAGCAAGAATCTTGTAATACTCGAGATCTTCTTTGAACGCCTTGAGTCCTGCTGCTGACAGTTTGGACTGCCTTGTTGGGATGCTAACGTTCGCTGCTGGAGTATACCTATTAATTAGCGGCGCCCTTGGGGCTATAGGTTTAGGTTTTATTGGGATATTCGACGTAGGATCAACTTTTGGCCAGATGCGATATGCGATGCATCTAGACTGGAGCTGCATCATCTATGCCCTGTAGTCGGTGTGGTCTTGAAGGGTCACCGTCGGGTCACGCTGGGGTAGTGCAGCCATTTTGGTATCGATTGAGGCAGTGAGACTATTAATTGTCAGATTTGAGCACTATTTGAGCTCATTGAGATAGGGGGGTCTGATGGATAAGATGGATGAACTGTCGTGTTCTTCTCTCCTGTGTTCAGCTAGTTCTAACTTTTCAACTAGTGCGCCAAGCACGGTGGTCCCTGCTCAATTGTACAGATCCAACCTCAACGCGCTTGTTCTATCTGATAGCTGCATATCTGACAATAAGCAAGGCGCTAATAACACTAATATATTTTCCTTACTTACCTTACTACCTACTTAGCTACTTTACTTTGCTACTCTCTTATAAAAACGCCACTAGAATGCCTAATAGTTAGTAAGGCAGAATAGGATAATATTAGGAGGTAAGTAGTAATAAGACAAATCGCTACCCGCTTTTATCTAAAGTAAGGGGGGGGTTTTATCTAAACCCCTACTAGACTTAAAGGAGGTATAAGGCCTTATTAGCCTAGCTAAGCGATAAAAAGGCCTTATAGTATCCCCCTTCTAGGATTAACCTAACCTAGGTTGCCCTAGAAGATTAAAACATATAATATCCTATTATCACTACTTAAAAAAAATTAAATACTAGTTTTATAACTATATAATTATTATTATTATTATATTAGGCGCTATTACACTATTAAGGTACTCTAGAATACTTAACTAATTTAGGAGCTAAAGGTGCTATTAAGTAAGGCTTAGCGTAGTTACTTTAGTTTTTACCTGCCTTTATACTACCCTTACTTCTTACCCCTCTACTAATTAAGTTAGTATATACTATTCTACTCTTATTATTCTAATATATTGGAATGTCCCTCTTTATAGTATAATAGCCCTTAAGAAAACGCTTACTATATAGTAGATAGAATTAGCTTATAACTAACCTACTAGCGCTAATTCTTATATTTATTATATTAAACTTATCTATAAGGGGGATTTTTTGTACACTTATTATTTTCTAAATATAGAGCTTATTCTATTAATCTAAATTAATAGAGTTTAGCCATCTAGATGTAGAAATTACTTAATTTAAAATAAATATTATCTTATAGTAACGTATACCCTTATTAGGCGCTATTATATTGCTAACTAAAATAATAGAGTACTCTATTAACTTTAATGCTAAGCTTAACTACCTTATAACTACTTAGGTTATTCTTTGTAGCAGTAATTCTAAAGAAAACAAAAAATATATTTTTAAGGCTACTAAGAGGCTTATAAACTATACTAAGTAGGTGTAGTTATCCTTATAGCGCTTTCTATTAACTAATTACTTCTTAGCTTATTTAAGCCCTATGCTTAAAACCTATACGTTTATAATAGTAGCAATATCTATAAATCTACCTATTACTTTACTAAAAAGCGTGCTTAGACTAATATAGAGCGTAAGATAAAGCAATATTATTATAAAAAGGCAATTAACTACGCTACTTATAAAAATAGAATGCCTAAATATAATAAAATTTTTAATTCTATCTTTTATTTTATTATATTATATACTAACGTACTTATAGAATAAGTATAGGCTTATATATTATTATAAGTACTAGGGCAATAGTAAGAGCCCTACTTACGGTTTTAGTTGCGGATAGTGTCTTTTTAGCTTCTTAGTAGTGCTTTTTGCTTTTTTAAGGGCCTTAGACTAATATATATATATATATATATATATATATATAAGGGGGACCTTTAGGGCTATTATACTTTATGGTCCCTAGGAGTAATAGCTCCCTATAATATAGAAGTTTATTAGGACTTAAATAGCGCCTTGTAATAGGCGGCAACGCTCTAAAATATCTTAAATTTAGGTTCTTAAAATATTCTCTTCTTTTAGCTCTAAGTAAAGTGTAATATACTCTTATAGTTCTTTATAGTCCTTTTTAACTAACCTCTAGAGATACTATAATTATTCTAAGTTAATATTACCTTTATAACACTTTGTGCTATTAAACACCTTTATAATTATAGTAAAAAATCCCCTCTATAGGGAAAAAATAAGTAAAAGTAGCAAGTAGACTTTTTATAGTAGTTCTCTAACTATATAGTTAACCTAAGTTTAATATCTTATCTATAAAAGAGGAAAAAAAATTCTCTAAGAAGGTTCTTTTTTTTCTTTATCTCCCTTACATAGTTGTTTAACCTAAACAAAAGTGTTTTTAATATTATTCTAGAATATTTTTTCTTTTCTATAACTCTTTAATAGCGTTAGCACTTAGATTAGCACTTAGCTCCTATAAGTTTTCTTTCTTAAAGTACCCTTCCTATTTAATAAGGTATTCCTAGGTTCTAACTAATAACTACTTACTCTCTAGCACCTTTTTTATATAGTACACATTATTGCTAAACGTATATAGGGTGTCTATAATAAAACCTACTTAAGACTTAATAGTTCTTCTTTATTTATATAGTTCTAATAATAATATATAAAAGACTAGGTATGTATTTAATTCTAGAAAGTTAACTCTATAGGCTTCTTTTCTTATAGGGTACTTAACTATGTCTAGTCTAATAAACGTCTAATTAAGTTTACACTTAGGTTAAGTAAAATTTAAATATTTAGTAGATATAAACACTTAATTCTTTAGTTTAAGACTAAGGTACTTCCTCTTCTTATTAGCGTACTTTTTTTAGTACTTATTTACTACTATAATCTTTATTTTATATTAAGTTTATAGTGTAATAACTTTTACTATAATTAATATATTTAGTAGTAATTCTCTATTACTAAGTAGTATTCTAGGCTATTCTATTGTATAAGGATCCCCTTTATAGTATATATAAAAAAGAGTTACTCTAGTTATTATATTTACAGTATTATTATACGCAAATTTTGTAATTAGTAACTACCTTGCCTAGTTAGCTTATTATAGAGAGCAAAAATATTAAATATACTACTTAAGCGTCTAATTCTGCCTTTTAGTTTACCTATCTGTTTATAGATAATAGGCTAATAATAACACTCTTATAGTGTTAAGGTAATAATAAAAAGAGTCTTAATAGTAAGAGTTTATTATTAGATCTCTATCTAATAAGATTATCTTAGAAGTGCTATATAACCTAATAATATTCTAAATCTAGACTTCTACTAAGTTCTTTATATTCTAATCTGCCCTAGTAGGTATATAATAAGCTATCTTTGTTAGATAGTCTACTATTACTAAAATTGTATTATAGACTTAGCTAAGTGTTTAGCTAGAGGGTAAGTCTATAATAAAATCTAAGGTAATATCCTCTTAAGGGCTATTTAGTATAAGCAAAGAATTTAGAAGACTATATAGTTAGTGTTAAGGTATAATAGATATTCTATACTTGAAATAGTCTTAATAGTAGTCCTTAACTTTATGTTATATTTATTTCTATTAAAAATACCTTTTTAACTTCCCTAACGTCTTCTTCGCCCTAAAATGCCCTTGTAAGGGTTCGGGCCCGCGATAGTTGGGATGAAAGTAAGTTGATTCCTAGTACATGAAATACTGCTATGCCAAGTGGGCAGGCAGGGCGGCAGCACCTTATGGGTGCTGCCGAGCTAACGCCAAATCGGGCCTAGCTCCGGATCAACGTTGTTCCGGGCCGGGTGCCGCCATGGATCCATGACACTACCCCCCCCTTCAATAGCCTCAAGTTCCAACGAGGCTTATAACCACACCTTGTAACTACTTGTTGTGTCCAAAGTGCCATCGCAAACTATTCCTAATTATCGCAGATTATCGTGAACTATTGTAAACTATTCTAAGTGCCTTTGTCGTTCAACTTCAGTTTGTAACCGCTCGACAGCGGTATTGCGACGATGTGCCTAGTAGCGGTGACTAAGTCTGAACAGGTCGTTTGTTCCTGTCGTACTTACGTCACGGCGTACATGGCACTAATCTCGTGCGCTAATACCTCTTATCAAGCAGCTAAGTCCCCAAAGTTGGCGTGTTTTGCGGGTTTGCGTGGATTGTCGCGATAAAACTCGTCAACCGCTTCCGGCGCGTCAATTAGTAACATCCATGGCTCCCAGGATGGATTATCTAGGCCTTTAGGGTAGTCGTCCCATTTAACTAAGTACTAAAGCAAGCCTTTCTTGTTGCGGCGGTATAGGTCTTAGAGATCACTATTAACCTAACAGTTTAGTATAGCTTTAATTGTATAGTCTAATGTATCCTCTATATTAACGTTAATCTGTCCTTTGGGTTCCACCTTCTATCTAGGTAGTGCATTATTGGCCTGTTGGTGTAACAACTATAGGTGGAAGACGTTATACACGCGACCTATCTCCAGTGGTAGGTCGAGTTTATAGGCGGAGTTGTCTATGACTCTGGTAACAGTAAAGGGCCCACAGTGTTCTATGTCTAACAACTTACTTAAACAAGTTGTCTTAATAAACTGTATATCAAGTATAACTTTGTTACCAACGCGTAGCTTAGGGGCAGGCATGCGGTCCAAGTTAGCGTATTCCGCTTGTTTTGCTTACGCCCAGGCTATATTGTCCTAACAGAATCTCTGTATATCTTCCATCCTAGCGACAAGTTCGTCTGCTCTCCTCCGGTCTGTGCGTGCGGGAGCGGACAGCGTGGTCGTGGAAGCGTCGGGTTTGTGGATCGTTGAGCGTGGCAAATATCCTTTAGTCGCCATAAACGGAGAGACGCCAGTCGTGGTGCTGACCTAGTTGTTAGCAACGAACTCTGCCATAGGCAGGTAAAAGGCCCAATCATCCTGTTGGTAGTTGACGTACGCTCTTAAGTATTGCTTAAGCCATACGTTGACGATCTCTGTCTGGCCATCTGTTTCAGGATGGTGTGACGTCGAGATCTTTAGTTTAGTACCCAGGCGTTGACATAACCATCTCCAGAAATATGAGACAAACTAGGCACCTCGATCACTAACGATCTGCGCGGGGTATCCTTCCTCCCGCCAGACGTGCTCAACGAACGCTCGTACTAGCGTCGTAACTTTCAGGTCCGTGACTGGTATGAACTTCTTCTTCTTAGACAGGCGGTCCACGTTAACAAGTATACCCTTGTAAGTTCTACCGTGATCCTTGCATGCTGGTAACTTAGTGATGTAGTTAATAGATATACACTCCTAGTAATGGTTAAGGATAGGCAGTAGCTACAGTAATCCGTGTTTCCCTTCTTTATTGAATTTGGACCGTTAATAGGTGAGACAATTACAGACATACTATGCGATATCAGTAGTTATGCGTGGCTAGTAATACCATCAGCTAAGTCCATTGTACGTCGCGTGTTTGCCGGGGTGACCTGCGCAAAGCTCGTCGTGAGAGTCCTTTATAACCGCCGTGCGTAGGCGGGCGTCGTTAGGTATGTAAACTTTGTCTCTGACGTAGAGTAACCTATCCCTTATCTGGCAATCTCCTAGTTTAATGCGGAGTTTCTTGTCGTGGATAAGTGCTATAGGGATTTGTCAGTGGCCGCTTGTTTTGGCCCTTATAATTTCCTGCAGGTCTTTATTAGTGGGGTACGCTTCCTTAATTCTGGTGATAAGATCCTTGTCAGAGTCGCTGTTATCGTTGAGAGGATTCATCCTTGTCTCTTCCTCTGTCTCTAGCGACTGTATAGGTGCTAAAGATAACAACACTAGTAATTCTTCTATAGACTCTTTACTGACGTAATACTCTTCGCTAACAAGGTACGTTATTAAAGCTAGATTTGCAATGCTGTCTGTATAATTATATGTTAAGATCTGCGCTATATATACTATATGTTAGGAGCTGCTCTCGTTCGTCGCGTTGCAGCCATCGCCGTCCTTAGGACTGTGATGGGCTTGCAAGTCGCTGTTAGTGTGGGCTTTAGGCGCAACGTGATGCGGCTTAAGGATAGTCTGCACCTAGTGTTGTTGGCGTTCATTGTGCGCGTCTTTAGGGAGGTCGCCTAGGCGTTAAGTGAGTGCATTAGGCTTTGCGCCTTAGCTCCTAGGCCTGTATCTTATAAGGAAGTTAAATTTAGAAAGGAATTTAGCCTAGCGAGCTTAACAATAGTTTAGTCGCTTGTTAGTTATAAAGTAGCGCAATGCTAAGTAATTAGAAATAACGTTAATCAGAGTCTTGGTACTAGACAGCTCAAATCGCCATTCTTCGAAGGCGCGCACTATCGCAAGGAGTTCTTTGTTGTATATCTTATAGTTATACTCTATAGGGTTTATCTTATATAACAAGTAAGCGATAGGTTTAAGTACGCTATTGTGCATCTGTGACAAGACTGCTGCAGTAACGAAGTAAGACGCGTCGGTCTTAAGCTAAGTCTCTAAGTCAGCGTTAAAGTGGGCTAGTATTAGCGCACTAGTAAAAGCTTGCTTAAGTCGCTTAAAAGCTTAAGCTGCGGCGGAGTCTAGTGCTAAAGGGAACGTCTTAACGCGGTTCTTAGTCTTCTTTGTAAGTTTAGTAAGAGGACGGGCGAGTTGGCTGAAGCCTAGGATAAACCGTCTATAAAAGTTAGCAAATCCTATGTCGGTTCACAGGTAGCAAGGAAAAACTGGTCTCTGTCTTCGGTATCTGGTGTCTGTATTCTGTGTTCTGTCACCCCTATGTTCGGCTGGCTCTAATGTCGCGCCTTGTGCGCCAAGCACGGTGGTCCCTGCACGATTATGCAGATCCGACCTCAACGCGCTTGTTCTATCTAACAACAGTTCTCGTAGACTTGGAAGACAAGAGAGTGCAGACACTGGCAACTTTTCTTTTATAGAAAAAGGAGTGTAGAAGGAAGGTAGTGACTGTGGTGGTTGTTGTTGTCGTTAATAGTTATGTTCTGGTTGGAGCTAGTTTGCGGGAGCCTTGCGTGCTACCCATCCTTCAACTCGTACGCGCAGCGAGTTAGTGTTAATGAGGGCTTCGAGAGCTTTGTTTGGCGACGCCTTTGTCATGGCGTCAGCAGGGTTGTCTTGGCCATTCACCCATCGAACCTCAAACAACTCCCTCCTCTCGTACGATTGACGTAAAGCCATGATATCGATCATTAGTCGCTTCTCCTTGGTTGATCCTAGCTTGACGATACACTCATACAGTGAGTATGAGTCTGTACAAACTATTAGGGGGAGAGATAACAGGCTAAGCTGCTGTGTAACCATGGCGAGCGTTGAGGTGATAGAGTAGGCGAGGTCGACGCCTCCTACCATTGCGTAGATCTCTGACGCAAGTACACTTCGGGTCACGCGTTTGCTCTTCGCAGAGCTCCAGTGGATAAGATTGCCGTGAATTGTAAATTCAGCGTCAGCAACATCTTCTGTGGCCAATACAATCGTGTAGCCAATCTGGCTACTTAAATCTTTGTTATTGGCAAAGGAGCCGTCAACAAACACAAAGACCTTGGCTTGAGCTAGGTCAAGTGCCTTATAGGTAAGGCCACGATTGAGGTTGTTCAATTGCCACTGTAAGCGTTTGTTTAACGCGTTGACGTCGTCATGGCCAGCGCGGATGAGCAAGTCGTAGAGCCGACGAGCTGATGGGTGGCCAAATCGTCGGTGTAGCTGGCGTAGCTCAGTCTCTGTAAGGTGGCAGCTGGCGGCTGCGGTGCGCTCAGGTTGATTGATGAGGAGCCATGGGTGGCCCCATTTACGTACAACTGGGTGTAGCTGGTTGCCCTGAATCAGTACGTTGCGCAGGTTGTCGTATTTGACGCCTAGTCTGTCCATGTCGGCCAGACAGAGCAAGAATGGCGTATTGGTAGGTAGTACGTGGAACGTGACATCACCAATTGCCGTGTTGACGTGTAGGGTGCCTATAGATGTAATTGCCTGGCCTCTGCCAAAGCGGATTTGGTGCTGCCCAGCTGTTGAGGTATCCATTTGCAAATTTGTAGCTGCCTGTAGAGCAGTCGCTTGTAGTTCTCCAGCTGTTGAGACGCCTGAGGCTCCCGTGTCAGGCATGATGCCCTGGAAGACTTTCTCATTGTATCGATCCTCGAACGTAAATACAGTGGCGGGCGCGTCATCGACAGCTCTGAACGCGTCAATTCGGGTAGTCGCGTGGTATACAGCCTGGTCGTTCAGATAGGCAATCGTCTGGTTGCCGTCAATTGTACCAGATAACTCAGTGACGAACTGGTCTCCCTCAATTGTCATCTCAGCGAGCATCTGCTGGGCCTCGTTGTTGATTTCGAGACCTTCGTACTCGGTCAGGAAAGCGTGAAAGTCAGCGACGTTGGGTTGTGCGTCGTGTGAGTAGGCTGATGCTGTCTGGCGAAACCTATTGTAGGATTGCTTGCGCTCGTCCCCAGAGTGCTTTGTCGACCAGCAGCCAGGCTTACTGCAGATGAAGCATTTCTTCTGAGATTGCTGTTGCTCAGGTGGCAGTGGCCGTCGAAAAGGTGGTCCTCGAGAGTTGCCTCGATAGAGTCCTCGGCTGTTAACGTCTTGCGGCGAGAAACGCGACGAGAATCCTTGCGATCTATTTCCTCGACCTCTCCATGAGCCTCGACCTCCGTAGGTCCTATCAGTCCAGTACTGCTCATAGCCCTCTGTGTTGTTGTTAAAGTCATCCTCGTAGGGGTGTTGGAGGTTGTATTCGTTCCGGTACTCGCCGTCAGCGGTGTATTGCGTTGGGTTTGGATTACGCGCCTCGCGCGAGCGGGTAGCAGCGCTAATAGATGAGCGTAGAGTAGAGCAGAGGCCTTCAAAAGTAGGCGCTGGGGCAAAGAGGGCAAGGTTACAGTCTTCAATACCGCTGCACGCGTTGAGTAGTTGTTCGCGCAGTACGTTGTCACCTTGGTAGTTATGGCCTAACCCACGTTGAAGCTCCTGGAGCTTGTCAATGAGCAACTGAAGGGCTTCAAGATGAGACTTGTTAGGGTGGGCGCTGATTGTACGCGCCAGCGTAGTCGTTCTCCACTCGCTGAGGTACAGTTGACGATTCTCCTCGGTGTGGAAATGGCTTTTCATCATACCTATCATCGTCTCGAGGTCATAGCTCTGGCCAGCGAGGCGGTCATAGTAGTAACTGGACGCTCTGTCTTTCAGCATGATAGAGAAGGCTCGATCCCAGTGCCGCTCAGGTAGTCCAATCTTGCTGCAATTGTCGCGAAAGATCCTGAATTTGGTGTCAAATACGTCGTATAGCCCACCTCCAAAGCGCTTCTCATTGTCGTACAGCTTGCAGAGGTCTGTAATAAGCCTATGTGTGTTGTCAAGACGCATGGCGTCTGTAGAGCTTTCGCGCTGTAGAGGGTTGTACGTATTGTACAGGTTCGGCTGCTGTGTAGGGGATAGATGCGCGTTGTGCTGTTGCCGAGGAGGCAGGTATGGAGTGGGCTGCTGTTGTGGTGGAGGTATGGGTGGGTAGACGGTGCGTGCTGTTGGAGCTGGTCGAGGGGAAGTAAGGTGGGCAGAGGGTTGTTGAGAGGATTGTCGTGACGAAGGTGTATCGTATGGAGGCGCATAATTCGGATTAAAGCGTGAGTTAAACTTCTTGCTTATTTTGAGCTGGTGAGTGACCTCTTCGTCAGTCCATTCGTGATAGTCGCCCTGCAGCGCTTCCGCTATGTTGTAGGCAATCGATTTGCCGTCCTTGGCTACGAAGACGCCTTGCTGGCGCAGGTAGTCTCTCCATTCAGTAACAAGAGCTTTATCGCCTTGTTGAATAGTTCTTTTGGCCATCCTTCAAAGATAACAGTTATCTTGTCCCAGAGCTCGTAGTCCTCCCATCCTTTATCTCGGGAGATTCGGTAGTAGAAGAGGATGTATGTGTTAACTCTCTTTGTGTCGATTGTCTTGATGTCCGTATTCTCGTCAACATCTAGGGGCTGGCCCCAGCTGTCCTCGTCAATGAGCGCCTGTTCTTCCTTCGTGAGGTGGTCGGTGAAAGGCATCGTGATTTCGTGGGGCGTCTCTTCGAAAAGCGTGGGACGCAGGTTGATAGTACCGTCAGCGGCGGGTACTGTAGAGCGTGATGGACAGGGACTCAGGTAAACGCTTAGAGTCCTCGTTGCTCAGTAGTGGGCTACGACGCGCGAGTTCCGGCGAAGGCGTGATGGACGCGGAGACCCAGGTAAACGCTTAGGGTCTCGTTAGCACACGGTTTAGGGTATCGCTATACCCCTCGTCGTGTCTCTTCTGGTTCGCCTTGCTGTCTGTAGTTATCTCATAGCATCGACTGTGAGGGTAACTACTGATCAGTGTCGGTTCACAGGTAGCAAGGAAAAACTGGTCTCTGTCTTCGGTATCTGGTGTCTGTATTCTGTGTTCTGTCACCCCTATGTTCGGCTGGCTCTAATGTCGCGCCTTGTGCGCCAAGCACGGTGGTCCCTGCACGATTATGCAGATCCGACCTCAACGCGCTTGTTCTATCTAACAACAGTTCTCGTAGACTTGGAAGACAAGAGAGTGCAGACATCCTAAGAAGGCTTAAACGTCTTTAACGCTGCGAGGAAGTTGCTATTCCTATATAGTCTTGACTTTAGTAGGGTCCATTTCGATACTATTAGTTGTTAAGATTAACCTAAGGTACTTGACTCGCTTTACTTTGAACTATGACTTATAGATATCTAAGTAAAGTCTGGCGTTAATAAGTTTTTCTACTACAAGTCAGACATATTTCTTATATTTATCCTTGTTATTAGAGTAAATAAGTACATTATCCAGATACGCCGTGCAAAAGTCGTCTAGGTACTGTCGCAGGACATCGTTAATGTACGATTAAAAGGTTCCAGGTGCATTGCATAATCTAAATAGCATAATAAGATATTTGTATAAGCCGTATCTTGTTAGAAAGGCGGTCTTTTCCTTGTCTCCTTCCTCAACACGTACGGCGTTGAAAGCCGCTATGATGTTAACGATACTTATAATTCTGGCCTTAGTTAGACGTGCTATAGTTTCTTTAATGGAAGGAGGTGCGTTACAATTCTTCTTTGTGGCTGTATTAAGGGCTCTGTAGTTAACGCATATCCTTAACCCGCCTCTAGGCTTCTTAACGCACAAGACTAGGGCGGCGTATAGTGAGCTACTAGGACAAATAAAGCCTTTCCCTAGCATCTTGTCGATATATGTCTTAACTGCCTCACACTCCTTTTGTGTTAACCTATAGATCTTTAGCCTTAGAACGGCTGCATCTAGATCCAGATTTATAGCGTGATCAATTCCTAGTTAGTATGGCGGCAGTTTGTTCGCTTCCTTTGGGTTAAATCTATAAGCGAAGTTGGACAAGAATAACGGCAGTAGCTCCGTGATTTGTTGTCGGGTGAGCGCAGGTTTCTCTATCTTTCTTGTATACTTCTCGAAGTTAGCCTTAGACACCGCGCAATGCTGTGCGGCGCAAAGGTTGGCTGCGATATGCTTATGGAGGTTATTAGAGTTGTCTCCGCCTAGGTCGAGTGCTTCAAGACGCTTCTAATGGTGTGGTTCGATAAAAATAGCTGAATTGGGATCCTTTAAAATTATTATAGCAGCCGCGCAGCCAGAGATTATGTCTATTCCGTTCTTTACTGTCTTTTTCTAGGTAGCACTATTAGGTGGCTTGTTGTCGTAGATCTTGTCGGGCATAGCGCCATCTAAGCAGTTCACTAGACAGTGAGTCGACTTAAAGCTTAGGGACCTTATTTCTCCAAACGCTAGTACTAGCCTATGATAATCTATCCAATTCATACCAAGTAAAACGTTAAACTTGCCAATCTCAGTAATGTAACACAAGACCATGCTAGTATGTGTTCTATATCTAATAGCGACTTCGACTGCAGTTCGTAATTTTCTAAATAAGTTACTATCTGCCAGAGCGAGACTAATAGGACGCTCTAACGTAATTTCTTTAAGCTAGTGTTATTTAACTATCTAATAATGAATAAAACAAGTAGTAGCTCCTGTGTCTACTAGACTACGTGCGCGCAACTATTTTCGTGCAACTAGGAGTTTGATGTGACAGTCAAATTCTAATTGTCTGGACGCGTCCAGCATAGGGTTGACGTCCAAGGCGAGCGCAGAAACGGCGTGGATGACGGCGGGTTCATCTAGGGTATGATAACTGGCAGCGGCTTCAAGTCGACGAATAGTACGTTTGACCTCCCTCTGGGTCCTACGCCAAGGTTGCTCCCGATCGCGATTTAGTTTGGGAGCGCCTTGTTTTCCGAATCCTTATCTATCTCGCTCTCATAAGCGAAGCTGTCCTTATTGTCATTAGCATCCTCTACATAGGCGGTGTTAATTGCGGCAGCTAGGGCAGGTATGTCCTTAGAAGGGACGTAGTCTTTGCCCTTGCAGGGTGCGGATTCATCCTGCAATGTGTAACTGGGTTTGCCGCACTTAAAGCATAGTCCTAACTTGCTTATGCAGTTACGTTCTTCTATAGTGCGTTTCTAGGTAAGGGCTCGCGGCGCTTTGTGTGTCTACATCCTGTCACTTAAAGAACATTTACGCGATTAATCCTTTCCTAATATACTTGTAAATAACTTCTTTAGACTAGAGTGTAGTTAGCTGTTAATGTTGAGATTGTACTAGTGCAGTTGACGAGCGCGGGCGAGGAAGGCCATAAGGCTCTCGTTCGGGATTGAGCTGGCGGAGGCTTGACGGGCTAATTAACTATCCATGAGTTGGCGAGCGTGACGTACTTTGCCCATCTCATCCATACTAAGTAAGTTAATAACTAATAGGAATTGTCCTTGCTATTGCGCAAATGTCTCGCCCTTCTTCTATTGTAAGGAGTTGTTATAGAGTTTCTGCTTAGCTTTAACAATGCGGTTGTAGGACATATAAGTCTTATCTAACAGTTTTAGTAGGTTATCTAAGGTGTTAACTAAGTTAAGGATTAGGTACACTAAACTCTAAGCATTGTCCTTAATAAAGCAACAGACATAGCGAACCTTGTGTTCTTCTAATAGAAGCGTAATAGCTTTGTTAATAGCTTGTATACGCTATCGTTAGTAGTCTTCCTTGTCTTTCCCGCTAAAGGACTCTATCTTAGGTGCCTTGTAGTGCGATCCTCCACCTGTTGCAAGCGATATATAAGACGCGCTGAAAGGTCGCTCTAAATCTCTCTAATTATCACGTTGGTTATGGTTATCGCGTCGGTCTCGGTCGTCGCGTCGATCGCGGTGGTCAAATCAATCGCGATCTTCCTGGCCGTAGTCTTGGGTTTTATATGCATCCTTGCGGCTGCCTCGCAAATCTTGTCGTTCGTATCCAGTGTTATGGTATAGGTTCTCGTTGGGACGAGCATGGGTAAACCTACCGTAAGCCGAACTGGCTAGATGATAGTTAAGAGCGGTATCGCTGTTCGGCGTATAGACATCGCGTCAGGGAGAGCGCGCGCGACCGGTGCCGCGGGGAGGAGAAGGCGATCTATCAAACTAATTACGTGGGAGAGGTTGCCCTCGTCCTATCACATCATAGGTTTTACAAGTGGTTTGTTGTCTTAGAGCTTTTAACTCATCCTTAGCTATATAAGCTGCTTTTTTAGCTAGTAGTGCTTATCGTTCTATCTGCTGCAAGTCGTGCTTGAGGTGTTAAGCATCCTAGACAGTATACTAGTAGTCAGCTTTTACGTTATAAAGCTTAGTGTTCGCATTCTAGTTAGCAGTTATTATATTGTTGAACTTGCTCTGCAACTCTTGTCCTGCCTACACTATCTAACAGAAACGAGTAAGGATATCCTTTAGCTTGCCTTTAGCAGAGGCTAAGTTAATTCCTTGCTACTTATAAGAGTCTAGCAGGGCGTTATGTGCTTGTTGTAGTTGCTTATAAGCCTTAGGGTCAGTGCCACCTATAGAGTTGTATGCGTTACGCAGTCGTTAAAACGTAGATTCTAATGCGTTAAGTTGAGAGAGTTTCTCTGCTAGTTGTTCCCCAGACTTTGCGCACTTAACGATGACGTCAAACTAGGCGTTAGGGTGGGCCTGTACGTCCTCAGCGAACTTAGCGGCGTCCATCAGTCGAAACGTCTTTTCTACCCATTTCCCCTAGGCATCCTTGTATTATACTTCTAGGTTGTAACCCAGTCTTCCTTCTTCGTTAACTGGGCTATAGGATTCTACAAACAAGTTAGAGGCTCTTAAGGAAGTACGTTGTTGGTCGTCGCGCGTGAGCGGAGGTGGGGACTCGAAGCGGATCTGAGGTAACGCTTTCTTGGGTAGTCGTATGTCCTCAGGGCTGCGACTATCGGACTTTGAGCGCGAGGCTCCTCGAATTGGTAACTGACGTACTTGCTCGCGTGAGCGGCCTTGATTGGGAGATTGTTAAGGTGTCTAAATCGTTACGCGGCGGGTGTCACGCAGAACGTCGCGTTGTTCGAACTTAGTTACATTAAAGATATTGTTAATTTTGTTATTTGTTGTGTTGAAATATTAGGATGTGTTTCGCGGCAGTTAAGTGTCCTAAGCTGCAGGTCTAGCTCATAGGTTCATAGCAGGAATAACTAGTGACTGAGATTGCAAGTCACCCGCGATAGTAGTAGATTCTTAAGTATTGTCTGCACCTACCTGACTACAAGCAAAGGTTTCTGCAAAGAATAGGGTAAAGTTTTTTAGGTCTCTAGCCCCGCAATGTTGTAGCGTAGGCGAGTCTGTGTTACCAAAGTCAAAACTGCCTAGCATAGGAGATTAGGGTGCGCGGCGTCGACCTTGCTTGTCGTACGTGCCGTTAACACAGGGGTAGCTAGATGCTATTGGCAGCAGGTGAGTCGAAGTTATAAGTCGAAGTTGATGTTGCGGGTGCGGGTGAGGTGTAGTCTTTAGCACCTTAGGCGGTGTTATACAAAAGTCGCCAGCCAGATCTCTCATAGACGTCTATTCTGCTGACTTGCCCTAGATGTCACTGCTATCACTGTGAAACACTGTATACTAATGTAGTAGTAGGGGAGGCCAGGTCCTCTTCAAGCGGCGTACTCACCGCAGGTGTTCTATAGCGGCACACGCGTCGACCCGCGCGTCCAGCCCTACCACCTGCCTACTCTCCACGGTCTTTCTCCGCCGACCGAGCCTGAGAGGGAGTATGCCCTTGGTCGTCAAGTTTCTACGTGTCGTCGTCGTCACCGTTGTCGTTGGTAACCTAATCCGTACGCACACCACTGCGCCTCACTTCTGGGCCTACCACGCGATCGCGGGAGATGTCCGATTCGCTGGCACCTGGCGGTGAGCCTGTCGCAGCTAGAACCCTGGGGGGAGCGATAGCAGTATAGTGTAAGGGTTCAGGCCCGCGATAGTTGGGATGAAAGTAAGTTGATTCCATACTGCTATGCCAAGTGGGCAGGCAGGGCGGCAGCACCTTATGGGTGCTGCCGAGCTAACGCCAAATCGGGCCTAGCTCCGGATCAACGTTGTTCCGGGCCGGGTGCCGCCATGGATCCATGACACCCTCCTATAGGGCTATTATAGTATATTTAAAAGGCCTTCGCCTTCTTTGCACTTATTATAAGCACTTTAATTCTATTTTACTTTATTACGCCTTCTTCTAATAACTCTTTATCTAAATATTAAGTCTAAGGTTCTTCTAAAGCTTTAACTTTATTCTTAGTCTCTAAATTCGATTTAGAGCTACTATCTATTAATAATATTAGCTCTTCTATAATTGCTCTCTTAGGTTCGCGCCTCTTTAGCCACCTTTATACCTAGGATGCTGCTTACCAGAACCTTATAATTATACTAATTAATTAGGTAGTTAGTTTATTAAAAGTATTCCTACTTAATAATATTCCTAAAGGCTCTATATAAGCCCTATTTTCTTTCTCTACTAGGTGTTGCGTCTTACTTATATAGTTAGGACGTCTTTATAGTCTATTTGCTAGGTTTTTCTTTCCAAGCTAGTAAATAATAATAAAATTATACTCTACTAGGCTCTTATAAATCTTAACCTACTAATAGTTTAATTTTTTATATCTATAAACTATTACAAGTTATTATAATCTATAAGGATAGTAAATAGAATACTTAATAAGTAGTATTACTAAGATTTAATGCTTCTATTAATAGCTAGCAATTCCTTATTATGTATATTATATTAAAGTTATATAGTATCTAGCTTTTATAAAAAGAAACTAATAGGTGGCTATTATAGGGTTTTATTAGATTTAGGCATATTCTAGCTTAATATACTAGATATTGCGCTACGTAAAACATCTACTTTAAGTTTTATCTTTCTATTAGACTTAAAGTGCACTAATATAGGCACTTCTATAAATATAGCCTTTAATTCTTTAAAAGCTGCTTTTGCCTACCTTAGACAGCACTAGACTTCTTTTAAGTAAGTTTAGTAAGGGGTAAAGCTATTCTTAAAAATCCTAAGAGAAATATTTAGTAATAATTTATAAAACTAATAAACACTCTAATATTATATACTATTTTAGAAAGTAGCTACTCTGTAATTATTTTTATATAGTATTTATGCCCCCTAACTTCCTTGTAGCTAATAATATAGCCTAGATACTTTATCTCTTTCTAATAAAACTTATACTTACTAAGTTTAATATATAGTTTACTTTTATATAGCCTTTAAAGGACTTCTTTTATATATTATTTATATTTCTCTTCTATATTAGAGAAGATAAGTATATTGTCTAAATAGATAATATACGTTATATTAATTAGTTCTACTAGAACCTTATTAATATATTCCTAGAATTATACTAGAGTATTAGTAAAACTAAATAGTATTACTAAGTACTTAAAGTGTCTATACTTTATACAAAAAGCTGTCTTCTATTTATTACCCTTCTTAATTCTTATCCTATAATATGCCTTTTAGATATTAAGCTTAGTAAAGAACTTTACTTTTGCTAATCTTTCTAAGAACTTAGTAATTAAGAGTAACGTATAATAATTCTTAATAGTAATCTTATTAAGGCTGTAATAATCTATATATAGCCTTAATATACTATTCTTTTTTTTATAAATAAGATTAGTATTCTAGCTAGTAACCTTCAATATTATATCTAGCCTCTTTGCAAGTAATATATAATATAATTATATAAAACACTTAGCTTACCCTTAGACAAGTTATAGAGGGGCTAATAGGGTAGTTATTTCTTAAGAAAAAGATTAATACCTAGATTAGTTTAAGTTATAGAATATTCTATAAGTACCTCTAATTAATTACTATTTACTATATTAGTAAACTCTTAGCATACTAGTAGTATTATAGCCTTTACTAAGATTATAGATATTCTATTACCTATATAGCTAATATAACACGCGTATAATTCTATAGTTAAGCTTAATATTAGTAAACTAAACTATTCTACGTCTTTAAAGGCTACTTTAGTATAGTTAGACGCATTTTGCCCTAGCTTTCCTTAAAATAATAATTAACCTATATAAAAGTTAAGTTTTAGATTATATATAGCAATCTATAGTAATCCTAAGTATATTTTATACTTTCTTAGGTCTACTACTATAAATTAGACCTAGTAGATCTCTTTATAACCTTTAGTATCTATAAGATACACTTTAGTAACTATAAATCTATATATAGTAATATTTGCACTGTTTTCTACCTTTACTATAAAGTTTAGTAAAGGTGTTATTATTAGATCTCTTTTCTTTACAAAGCGAGTAGAAATTATATTAAGTTTAGTGCTACTATTAACTAGTGCCTTAACTAAGCCTAAATCCTCTACTATAGCCTATACTATTATTATAGTTAGCCTCTTTAAGTAAAGTATATTATAGAGCTTTCTAAGCTACTTATTCTTCTTATACGTAATAATTGCAGCTAATAGAATAGAGTTTAGTCCTACTAGCCTTTGCCTTTTCCTATAGACTCTAATACATCCTTAGAATAAAAAGATAGGTTTAGATTTCTTTCCTTCTTGCAATTAGAAAAGATATAGCCTTTTTTACTATAGTTCTAGTAAGTAACCTTTAGATTATCTTGTAAGACTGCCGCATGGCTGTATGGTCGGTCCTTGGTCACATGACCTCGACCGGAATAACCTTATGCCTAGCCTCACCCATACACCTTCAGGGGCCTCGGTCCTCGATAGCAATGCATACACCTCTTTTCTCGTGGTCAACCTATATCACTATGAATTACTGTGATCTCCACTATCTTACAGTTATGAGCCCGGCACGACGCTTATTGCGCACCCTCTAAAACTCCTTACCAATTAGTCCTGCTGCCACATTATCGCTCGCATGGACCAGAGCAGAGTTTTCACGATAACAACGAGAAAAAGTCATCGCAAAACCACAATTACAGTCACTATAAATCACTGTAAAACACTGTGAGACTCCGAATCACGACGAAAAGCCCACACCGGTGGCCAAACACGCGAAAAGTCATCGCAGACGCGTCATAATGGCAACGCCAAAAGACGAAAAAGTCATACTAAAAGGGATGGACAACTTTGAACCATGGTACACAGTTTTTAAACGTACCGCGCGCACACTACGCGTCCTGAAATACGTCGACCCAGAGGCTGCAAACCTTGCGGTGCCGGAAGACGTTGAATCCGACCCTGATGAAAACCTCGACATTGCAGTGTGGAAAGAGAAATACAAGCGCAAACAAGAACGCGAGAAATCGCTAAGCAAGCTTGAAAGCCACATTACGAGTACAGTGAGGGACAATATACTGATTTCTATGCCTGCCAACTACACTATCGCAGAACAAATTAGGTTCCTGTACAAGAACTACTTAAAACCGATGGTCACCAAACAAGAAGAAGCAGACCGTCAATACAACAAGGCGAAGAAGTACACGCCTGGTCGCCAGTTAATTGAGGACTGGATGAACGACTTCCAAATTCATCTCAACAAGGGCATTGAACTGAAGGTTCCAGCTGTCCAGGGTTTCGCTCCCTAGCAAGATCTTCTCAAGGTCTTTCATGCTATCGATTCAGGGTTTGCAGCGACAATGAACGAGAAAGTCCACAAGGCCCGTTCAGCATACGTTAACGCAGAACTTAATCCACCAGCTTCGACAGTCTACACTATACCAGCTGTCATCAATCGCGCAGGCGTCGTTGTTACACCAGAGCAACTTATTACAGTCCCTGCACCACCACCGAGTATACCCGACGAGGTATCTGTCGCGGCGCTTATTCAACACTACCGAACGACGCCGTACCTACACAGCTCAAACAAGGGCAACATACGAGGCACCGCCCATGCCGCGCTCAACGGAGCACAGTCTCCTTACCATACGGATGCGAGAAATCAGAGCCGTAGCTCAACGCCTTCGAACAATGTGGGAGGACTTTAGAACAATAGGAAGCGCACCAACACTGAGATCGCTGGTGGTTCGCAAAGAAAGCCTTGTCCTTGTGGCAAAGGCGACGCCCACCCAGGTAACCCACGATGGGGAGCTTGTCCATACATCTGCACCTGGCTGCAAGGAATTAGGTTCAAAATCGACCCAGCTTGCGTCGAAGCCATTCAAAGATACAGTGAGGTCACCAGACAGGCCGAGCTGCTCAACAAAATACGAACAAGAGAGAAGGCGAAGCAAGATCGCGTTACACCCACGGGTTATATCGACGCTGGCGACCAAGCCTCTAATAGAGAATACAAACAGGCACACGTAACGAAATACCTCGCAATGAGCAACAAGCGACGTCCGACCTCAGTACTCCGTCACTCTTAGATCCTCAATTGTGGTTCGGACATACACGTCTGTAATAAGCCCAACGAGTTCACATAGATTCGTCCTGCGATACCAGGCGAAAGGATTAGTTGTAGAGAAGACTCAGTGGAAATCGCCGCATGGGGTGAATGCGACATCGAAATCCAGACACCAGGTGGACCCATAAGGACTATATTGAGGAACGTTGCCTTATGTCCGGGCTTTATCACCTCACTAGTGTCGCTCTCGAGGCTTAGAGGAAAAGGTATCCACTTTGACTCAGGGCGTAAATGCCTGTACACAAAGGATGGCACTAAGAATCCCATCTGGGCAACAGTCGAACCTATAGGCGGTCACTATGTTCTAGTGGACCGACGGTCTCCCCCGGCACCACTAGAGGACCACACCAACAGACCTTTCCTAGCGCTTGCCAACAAAAGGAGCTACAAGAAACCCTCCATTGCACCACTACCTGACCGCACGTTATCCGGTCTTCACGCACACGTCTTGATAGGCTATGCTAGAGCTGAATTAATAGAGAAACTAAGTCACAACGTTGTTGGTATAGCTCCGCTCACATCTCCTCCCCCTAGTACACAAGACTGCGAACAATGCAAAGTCAACAAGGCTTCACAGATTATCTCACGGAGATCTGACAGAGAGCACCAACCTACGCGTGCATTTGAAGCTATTGCCATCGATATTATCGCACTTGACGCCGAATCTCTTGCGGGCAACCAGTACATCTTTCATGGTTACTGTCTTGTCTCTAAGACCCATATGGTGTATGGCATACCCGATCGATCTACGGATGTCCTAGATAGAGTCTTCAAACTCATGGACAGACACATTAAACGCCGCTACAACGCCAGCCCAGTGTTCGTACTGATGGACGGAGAGAGAGCTTATAGGTTTCAGAATAACCTTGGTGTAGTCGAGCACTGCAAACAACAAGGCATTACTATACAGCTCCAGTCCCCTAACACTACAGAACAATCAGGCCATGCAGAACAGTCAGGAAAGATGCTAATCACTGTGTCTCGATCACTTAGGACTATGTCTAACCTTCCACTTTACCTGTGCGAAGAGATGTACGTCTATGCGGCATATCTACTTAATCGGACTCCTGTTAAATCATTGAACTGGACCACACCGTTTGAGGCTGCACACGGCAAACCGCCCTCCATCGCTCATCTACGCATCTACGGATGTAGAGCATACTACCTTTGCAAGAAGATTCCCCGAACAGACAAGCTTTCCCCAAGGGCGCTTATTGGTTACTTGGTAGGCGTAGACTCACGCAATATCTACCGTATATGGGTACCAAAAGCTGTATCCCGCGGACACAGAGGCAAGGTCATTCGAACAAGGGATGTTACCTTCAATGAAGAACTATTCTTTGGGTCCACTGATAAAGAGAGCCTACTTGGCATTCAGTTAGATCAAGCCATCGACGATATTGAGGTTGAAGAATCAGAAAGTGAGTAGGAAGATTTCGATGAGGAAGTATATGAAGATGCTAAGCTGTCTATCCTTCCCACCGAAACCCTACTCGCAGGCGAGAAATCAGGCCAAGCTCATGATGTACACCGTGGCAGAGATGCATACCCTTCACCAGTTTCTATGGTTAATCGGACCTCCGCGCCGCCAACGTCAGTACCAGCTACACCGCCAACGCCCTCTCAGTCCTCTGCGTCCCCTACACCTACATCAATGGGACCTCCTGCGCAAAGAAAGCGATACAGGACCAATACCCATCTCCAAACTACTAACGTGTTGCCCAAACGCACACGAAATTCTGCTGCCAACGCTATCCAGACTTATTGGAACACGTTCGCGTCGGCCTCACTACCAGACAAAGTGCCCCAATCAATCGCACTATCACGGCGAGTCCACAGAGACCAGCTTCCGCCCTGCCTCAATTTTGGAATGATGTCCTAAAACTCCCTACGTGGTTCAGAGAAGGCTTCATAGCAGCTGCAAAGAAGGAGCTGAATACTATCGCCAGAAAGGAGACATACACTGAGATTCCGCTCTCAGAGCTCCTCTAAACACTGAAGTCTTGCCACTTATGTGGGTCTTTACATACAAATTCGACCAAGGCTACCTAGCCAAGTTTAAAGCACGAATCGTAGTGAGAGGAGACTTGCAGACTGTTGTGGGTGACACCCATGCTGCTACTCTTGCTGTACGAATATTCCGCGCTCTTATGGCAATTGCCGCCTACTTCAACATGGACATACGTCAATACGACGCTGTCAATGCTTTTACCAACGCCAAACTCCCCGAACCTGTTTACACCTTTCAACCAGAAGGTTTCCGTGACGGCGGGCACTACTGGCAACTTCATCGCGCCCTTTATGGCCTCAAGACGTCACCACTACTCTGGTACGAAGACTTTACAACTACACTTAAGAGCTTTGGTCTATCACCAGTACTTGACGCACCCTGTCTATGGAGAGACGACCGCATTATCGTCTTCTTTTACGTGGACGATATTATTACCATGGCCCTTCCAGGTCATTCATCCTTCCTCGACGCCTTTGAACGCAAGCTTGTTAAACGGTATGAAATCACTGACTTGCAAGGCCAAGAGAACTCTACTTTCTGTGGTATTACCACACACAGAGACCGCGACAATAGTCATCTTTGGTTGTCACAACGTGACTACATCCAGAAAATCTACGCCAAATACCCGGCACCTCAAAAGTCGTCCTGGACTAAGGCACCTGCTTCACCTCTACCTTTCGAGGAGCTTGTACCATCAACAGAGTCTAAGAACGAGGACGCATCTTATCGTTACTCCCAGATAGTTGGATCTATCGGCTACGCCGCTGGTGCTACACGTCCAGATATCGCCAAAGCTTATTCAAAATTGGCTGAATTCCTTACCAACCCTGGCCCCAAACACTTATCAGCTGCATATCAGTGCCTCGCATACCTGCATTACTCCCAGGACCTGGCACTGCACTACTCTGCAGACTACACTACTCCGCATCTCTATCGAAAAGATACCGAAGAGACCGACTTCTATGGCGCAACTGACGCGTCTTACGCCGATCATAAGGCAACCCGCAAGTCCTCACAAGGCTACATCTTCTTCCTATTCGGCGGTCCAATCGACTGGAAAGCAACGCTCCAACGCTGCGTTGTTAAGTCAACTACCGAAGCCGAACTCATCTCACTCTCTACAGGGTACACTGAGTACTACTGGTGGTCCAGGATCTTTAATGATCTCCACCTGGACTTTAAGGAACAACCCTCTATGTACTGTGACAACAAACAGACAATTCGTCTACTGGTTACAGAGTCCCCTCAGCTGAAGACAACCCTTCGACACGTGGATATACACCACCATTGGTTACGGGAACAGGCACTACGAGGAACTGTTACTCCCGCTTACATTAAAACCAACTCTCAGCCCGCTAACGGCCTTACAAAACTTCTACCTAAACAGAAGCATCAGGAATGGTTGAAGCTCTTACAACTTGAGCCTATTCCAAAGCAGATTACAGGTGAACAAGTAGAGCCTTCAAGCTCTTCCACCTCTGCGACCTTACAGCAGAACATTGGCGGTTCAGGTGACCTATGAATCTCACCCCGTCCCTGCGCCCACAGTCTCTAGAATCACTGTGTTTTACTGTGTCGATGAGGCCTATAGCTACGCGCTCCTCTAGTCCGATACTCCTCCATCTCTACATGTCAATAAGGCACATGGCCACGCGCCCCTCTAGTCTGACATTGCCCCTGAGCACTGCTCTGTTCCGGCACCCTACTTTCCCTGTGTTTCACAGTGACAAGACCTTACACGTGTTGTATCACAGCTCTAGCGAGAAGAATCTTGACGTCCAACGCAGAGCACTGTCTATCGAGAAGTCAACGATAGCTGATAACTGTCTACACCCAGGTGGATTAGCTACCCATCCTGCGGATCAGTTCCCTCAGTACATACACATCCAAGGCACAAGTCCAGGTATTAGCAAGGAGTTCTGTCTCCTTGTGCTGGCGCAGCTATATGGAGTGGTTCCGCCCACTTACGCTGGAGTCAATCACACTGGAGTCAATTGAGACGGCTCACATTGATGACGAACACGGGCAGACCTCAGCACTAGACTAGGACCCACCTTTTCTCATTTTAAGACCAGACTCTCCTGTAAGGTACGCCCTTACTTGCTGGCCTAGCTATATGGAACAGTTACGATTGTTTACGCTAGTACCTGGGCAGACTGCTTTCTCATAGTGATTTCACATTGAAACAGACCCAATCTACCGTTACAGGCTATATGCTGAGGACACTCAGACGCCGACCCACACACAGACGGCTCAGGTGACCCATCAGTCTCACCCCGTCCTGGCGGTTCAGGTGACCAATGAATCTCACCCCGTCCTTGCACTCACAGTCCACAAAATCACTGTGTTTCACACTGTCGATGAGGCATATGGCCACGCGCCCCTCTGGTCCGACACCATGTCAATGAGGCACATGGCTACGCGCCCCTCTGGTCTGACACCTTTTAGCTCACTCACACTGTTGTCACAGTGTTTTAGGGTGACTTTTACGGCAAGCAGCCTACACAAGAACCTGCTGACGGCTCCTTTTTTTCCCCTCACTGAGGTTGGGAGTTGTTTGTTGCCTGTCGCGCCATTTTGACTTTATCTCTTGTCGCCACGCATACCTGTTTTGACTCAGGACCTGGCATCTCTCAGATCACCACTGTTGGCAATCTGAAGGGGATGTGTAAGACTGCCGCATGGCTGTATGGTCGGTCCTTGGTCACATGACCTCGGCCGGAATAACCTTATGCCTAGCCTCACCCATACACCTTCAGGGGCCTCGGTCCTCGATAGCAATGCATACACCTCTTTTCTCGTGGTCAACCTATATCACTATGAATTACTGTGATCTCCACTATCTTACATATCTTTATTCTTTTCCTTTTATATTAAGGTAAACTATTCATAGTCCTTATACTTCTTTTTACTATATTTAGCTAGCCTAGCTAACTTAGTAAGGAACGTTATTAACTTAGGCCTCTTTAATAAGTCTTTAAACTTGCCTTTACTCTTAGTAGACTACTCTTCCTCTTAATAAAGGCAATTAGTAATCTCTTCTACCTCTATAAAGGTTTCTATTTAAAAAATTTGGTAATATAGAACTTTTCTATATAGCTTATTATCTATAAATGCTATAAATTTAGCTACCCCATAATACTTATTCTGCTCCTTAATTTTATTCTATAAAGGGAGAAAATAGTTAAGTAAGTCTGTTAGACACTAACCTACTCTTTAGCAGTTGTTCTTTATTGCCTTAAATGCGGTCTACTGGTATTTTAATAGAGTGCTTAAGGTATTAAGTATTTATTCTATTAACATCTACTAGGTAGGGACTTATTTTGGGTCTACTTATTATTATTAGTTAGAATATAGCTTAAACTAACTTTAAAAGTCCTTAGATAAATACTATTTACTAAAGGTAACGTAATAATCTTCTATAATAAAGTATAAAGGTACTTATAAAAAATAAAACTTGCAATTTTATTTCTATTAGTTATAATTATAATAGCTTTTGTAGCTATAGGTATATAGTAGGGGTAGTTATAGTAAAGTACTTTATTTAGCAGCTACTAGAGATAATAAGGCTATAGTACCTATATATAGAGTACTAGTAAGCTTATTAAGAGCTACTATATTGCTAGCTTTATATTATTATTAAATATTCTTAATATATTATATTTTCTATTATTTCTATTCTTTGCGCGCCTAGTCCCATAGTTCTATAAAATAAGCCGACCTTTTCTTAGCTTCTATTATCTTTAGCTTATTCTAAGGGGCTTGCGAACTCTTACGGCTATTATTAATTTCTTATAAAGTTGTCAGATTTAATGGTTGAATGCGATGATGTGTCTTTATGGATGATGATGATTGTATTGTGTTCTTTTCCTCCACCGTGTTCAGCTGGTTCTGACTTCTTCGCTAGTGTGCCAAGCCAGATGGTCCCTGCTCGATTGTACAGATCTAACCTCACCACAGCTCGTTCTATCTGACAAAAGTAGTTTCCCTAAGTTCTTCTACTTAATCTATTGCTTACCTAATAACACTAGCTTGCTACTAAGTGTTTCTAGATAGGCTGCCTAGCTTCTAGCTTATAGAGGTAAGATATCTACTAAACCTATATATTACTATTAGAATAGCAAGGATTCTACTACTACCTATAGAAAGTAATTTAAATATAACAACGCTACTAGAACGCCTAATAATTAGTAAGGTAGAATAGGATAATATTAGAAGGTAAGTAGTAATAAGATAAATCGCTACCTGCTCTTATCTAAAGTAAGGAGGGGTTTTTATCTAAACTCCCACTAAACTTAAAGGAGGCATAAGGCCCTATTAGGCCAGCTAAGTAATAAGGAGGCCTTATACCTCTTAGCTACTATACAACTTTAATTTATAAAATAATAGCGCGCTCTAGAGTATCTAATTATGCTAATATAGCTACTAGTAAAAGTTAAGCGCAAAAGAAACTACTAGCTACTAAGGCTACGTAAAAAGCACCTTATGATTATAAAATACTATCTAAGCTATTAAGAAAAAGTACTACTATAAGCTAGATAGTATATTATTATTATAGCTATTTATTATATATATATTCTAATAATATATAGCTACTATAGAGAAATTAAAAAGTACTAAAAAAGCGTTAAGCCCTTTATTAGGAAAATCTTATTCTACTACCTTATTAAGGAAATAGCACAAAATTAAAATAGGAAAGAAATTGTCAGATTGGATAGGTGATCCGAACAACTATTGTGAGTGGCAGGAGAGAGATGAAACAGCCCCTACCCAAATAGGGATAGTATGGAGGATTAGCCAAGAACCAAAACAGCGCACAAGCAGACCTCTAGAGGGAGGACACCCTCAAGAACAACAACAACTAACATTACGCATTATCAAGATATGGACTTTATTCATTAATAAACCCTTTAATCTGACAATTAAGAGTCTTACTGCCTCTACCTTAAACACTAGAACAACCAGAACGCCGATACAACTCGAGCCGAAACGACGCGACGTCGCACAGAACGATCAAAATCCATCAAGATGTCAACTACCCCAAATCGCGACCCCACAGTAATCCTTATGGACCATACCCAGTGGATCAAGTGGATCGCACAACTGGAGTCGAAGTGTGTGTCGTTGAACGTCTGGTCGAAGATCGACCCCAAACAGATGGCCCAGCCACTCGCCGAACCTATCGCCCCAATCAGGCCCTTGATAGTCGGCTATCAAGCAGCTACAGCGGCGATAAACCAACATCAAACCCAATACCGAGCGAATCACGGGCAGCACGCAGTGATACCCCCGTTTGCACCGGCTCGACCGTCCGACCTCTCGAACGCCGGCAAGACCTCATACAAAGAAGACGTAGACGACTTCAAGTCCATTTTTGAAGAATACAAGGTCCTTGATCAGAAATATCAACGAGAACAAACCCACTTCTCTTAGGTCACCGACTTCATTCGGACGACAGTATCCTCACACCTATTCACCAACTGCTGCAAGCCGTCCCAACCATATCGAAGCTGGATAATCAAACTCGCCGCTACTGTAGGCGTGAGATCAGAGGACGAGCTCAACAAAGCAAGGGAACGATACCAAGCAGCCCTTAAACCAATGAGGACAACAGCCCATTGGGACACCTGGCTTACTGAAGTGGACCACGCGGTTACAGAAGCCAAAGCGACTGGTGTACCCGACTGCCTGAACGATCAATTCATCAAGAACGACTTCGTGAAAGCTACAGCAAAGAATTTCCAAGGATGGACAATCTCATTTATGGAAAACGGCCTCCCAGATCCTACGGTGACGGCCACCGACATGTTCCTACGATTTAGAAAACAAGCCAACCTACTATACCCAGCCAAGAGCAAATCGTCCAGAGCAGCCTTCGCAGCTGGAGGACCAACCCTCGCTGGAGAAGAAGCTGATGATAATGCCGATACCAAACTAACCCGCGGAAGAGGTCGCAACCAACGTCAAAAGCGTAGTTATTGCGATAGTGATACAATTGACCATACAATGCAGAAGTGTAAGGCTTGTGATGGACTACATGATCTCAACAAGTGTTGGTATGCAATGCCAGAGACAGCGCCTCTAAATTGGAGAGCCCGAGACGGCGTCAAGAGAATGGCTTAAGAAAGGATTAGCAACAATGCTGAACTTTAGGAGGAAATACGCTTAGCGAAAAGGCCACGATCGAAGACCCCAGCTCTTAAGAAGTCGCACTTAGCGACTCCAACGATAGAAGCTTCCACAGAAGAGTGACTACATGGAAGGCAAATTGGAGAGGTTAATATTGCGATAGCCGCCGCTTCTTTCATGACGAAACAGTCAAGGTACCCACTTGAACGATCCTTTATCCTCGACTCAGGGACAACGTGCCATGTAGCAAATGATATCAGACGATTCACGAACACTTGGCCACCCACACTAGGAGATTTCTTATGGGCAGGGAACTTACGCGTATGGATCATGGCATATGGCTTACTATATGTGAGAGTGAAGACTGCAGGCTCAACACGCCGCCTTCACCTCAGAGATGTGGCCTTCTGCCCAGACCTACACTGTAACCTTGTCTCATTTAGAGTACTCCGACAACAAGGCCTATGGTGGGATACCAAGTCAAACCCTACCGTACTACGCCGGTACGACGATAGTGCTGTTGCGCTCCTTGAAGAACGATACGGACAATGGGTGTTGAGTACAACAATGTCTCTGAGCCAAAATCAACCTTTGCAACAACCAAAGCACGCACAATCAAGCCGCGACAACGAGCAAGCGGTGAGATGTGGCACAAACGACTGGGACACCCAGGACCTCAGGCACTTGAGCACCTCGTGCATCACTCTGAGGGGGTGAAGATTGTTGGCATTCCTACCGTCAAGTGCGACGCATGTGGAAGATCAAAGTCTAAGCGACAGATAAGAAGAACCCCCCGAACAATCCTAGAAGGTCCAGGAGAGCGAATAGCCCTAGACTTTCATGATTACGAAGAAGGGAGTAACACAAAGGAGAAGAGCCAAATGCTAATTATGTGCAGAGTTACCGGTATGCTATGGGATTTCTATTTCAAAGACAACTGACCTGCCAGATCAATCATTAAAACCCTCCAAACATTTATCACATTTATGAAGAACTAATTTGGGATTATGGTCAAAGTCATTGAGACTGATAATGAGACGTTTCGCTCAGCCGAAGCCCAGAGGTGGAGGGACGAGCAAGGTATAGCAGTCGAGCCCTCAGCACCTGATACCCAAGCCCAAAACGGCGGAGCTGAACGCTCAGGGGGTGTGGTAAAGGAGAAAGCTCGTGCAATGCGCCTTGACGCGAATCTACCATGGGAAGTATGGCCTGAAGTGACTCGAACCGCCGTATACCTATACAATCGAACACCCAAGTATTCGAATCGCTGGAAGACGCCCTATGAAGCGTTCTTTACCGCTGTCGCCTTTCAAAATGGGATAGTCACGTCCCCACGCAAACCAAACTAATCCCATCTACGAGCATATGGTTGCAAGGCCTTTGCCATGACGGATGATACGAAGCGTGGCAAAGGACGTCTATAAAGACTCGACCCAAAGGCATGGATTGGATACTTAGTAGGTTACGTTTCCTCAAACATCTTCAGGATATGGATACCGTCAATAGGCAAGGTCATTAGCACCCGCGACGTAGTGTTCGACGAAGATAGCATCTTTGATGGAGATATGAAACACATTATGGACAATTTTATGCACAGTACCCTTGAAGAAATTGCAACTTGGATTAGGACGATAGAGCTACCGCCTTCACTATTACAATAGAACGATGCTACAAGCAGGTTCTATGAGGATGAAGCGACGGACGACTCTCCTTCTGAGCAAGTGGGGACACCCCAGTACGACGAGCGCGGGAGGAAGGTCATACCCTACCCGACGCCGCCAAGTACACCACCACCAGCAGCCTTATTGGCGCAACTGATGAGCTCAGATGGATACGAGCAGTGCCCCAACTCGCTGCCCAGCGCTAGAGATGATCAGGAGCTAGATCCAGCCCTGCCTCGCCCTGGAGGAATACAGCCTGTTAAGAGAGCCCTCCTGCGTGAAGAGGAAGGAAAGCTGGTTGATCCCCAGTTGCCCCTCTCTCACGATCTGGACAGACTCTGATCTCCACTTAGTTCCTTACCCAGTGAAGCGAAAGCCACTGCACCATGGGCCGCAGCCTTTATGGCCGGTACCAAAGCAGGTTACGTTCGTGAAGTAGAGGGGAAGAAACTGGATGACGCAAGCATTGAACGCATGATAATGAAAGGCTATCAGCCTCATTACAGCGAACTGTCACTAGCACCTCCTCCGAACGGGCTCAAGCCTACGCACCCACTCTACATGCTCTTTAAGAAAGCCGAGGAAGAACACCTCGATAGCCACAAACAAACGAAGTCATGGACTGAGGTGCCTACTATTCAGGCAAGACGAGAAGGGATCCAGATACTGGATTCAATGTGGGTATACACCTACAAGCTCGATCAGCACCACCACTTCCAGAAGTGTAAGGCAAGGCTAGTTGTCCGAGGCGATCAACAGAACAATGTTACCGCCCAAGAGACCTATGCCGCCACACTCGCAGGAAGATCGTTTAGGATGCTGATGGCTATTGCTGCTTGGTTTAACCTAGAGCTAAAGCAGTACGACGTGACTAACGCTTTCGTACATGCATTGATTGATCGTGTTATCTACATGCGAATGCCACGCGGGTATGCACGTCCAGGCACGATACTTCAGCTTCAAAAGGCGCTGTATGGCCTGCGGATCTCACCCTTACTATGGCAAAGGGACTTCACCGCCTACCTCACAGAGCTTGGTTTCTCTGTAGTTCCACACGAACCATGTTGCATGGTACGAAAAGGGGTGTTTATCTTCTTCTACGTTGATGATATTATTCTCGCGTATCACCCACGAAACCGTACACTAGCAGACCAGGTCGTGAAGGATCTCCAGAAGAAATACAGCCTAACAGGAGGAGGGGATTTGAGATGGTTCCTTGGAATAGAGGTGATGAGAGACCGATCCCAGCAGAAGATATGGCTATCGCAAGCCGCGTATATCGACAAAATCGTCCAACTCGCAACTGATCATGACCTTCGCCACGATACCCCGATGGCTCGAATAGAGCTTACTGGCCGCATAGACCTCGCAACACATGGAGAGATCAACCTGTACCAACGCAAAATTGGCTCCCTACTCTTTGTAGCGGTGAATACACGCCCTGACGTTGCATTCGCTGTCTCACGACTTGCCCGCTTCCTTACTAATCTAAGCCCAACACATTAACAAGCGACTGACCGCGTCCTCTTATACCTACACTCTACACGAACATACGCCCTAGAGTTTGGAGGAGACGATAGTCTTATTGTAGCTAGCGACGCATTGTTTGCAGACAACACAATGGATAGGAAGAGTTCCTAAGGGTACGCAATTAAACTATTTGGCGGTCTTATCGCCTGGCGAGCTAACAAGCAGGACACGGTTACCACTTCGACAACTGAGGCAGAGCTCCTAGCACTATCCCAAGTAGCTAAGGAAGCTATGTTTACGCGGATGCTGCTTAACGAACTTCAAGTAACACTGGAAGACCCAGTGATTACTATTCAGTGCGACAATAAGCAGACGATTCGGCTGATCAACGAGGAGATCTCTCAGCTAACGACTAAGCTCCGACATGTGGATATCCACAATCACTGGCTACGACAGGAGGCAAAAAGGAAGTCAATTAGAGTGACATATGCCCCCTCGAGCGATATGATCGCTGATGGATTCACTAAGACCCTTCCTGTTGGGACCTGGCCCCAGTTCCTAAGTCAAGTAGGACTGGCAAACGTGAAGGACCGCATGATCGTAGAGCAAGGAGAAATAGATGCGATAACACGAAAGATTGAAGCCTTAGGGAGAATGGTAGATGCTGGGACATCCCGGATCACCTAAGAATGAATGGTGAACAGCTCAAGGCGAGGTCGCCGAGCTGAGGGGGTGTGTCAGATTGGATAGGTGATCCGAACAACTATTGTGAGTGGCAGGAGAGAGATGAAACAGCCCCTACCCAAATAGGGATAGTATGGAGGATTAGCCAAGAACCAAAACAGCGCACAAGCAGACCTCTAGAGGGAGGACACCCTCAAGAACAACAACAACTAACATTACGCATTATCAAGATATGGACTTTATTCATTAATAAACCCTTTAATCTGACAGAAATACGCTTCTAGTCTATTATGCTACCTACTTTCTAGAAAGTAGTAAAGTCTTTTTTACTTAGAATATTTAAAGGTATTTCTTTATAACACTCTACTCCTACTAAAAAATAAATACTAATACCTTTACATACTAATATTAACACTATTTATATAAAATAAATTACTATATAGACTAAGAATATATAGCTAGTAAATAAATACTATAAGAAGTATATAAATAAGTAAATAGTTAGACACTTAGTTAGGTTTAGAATAGTTAGGCGCTTAGTTAGGTTTAATATATATATTTAACACTAAACCTATAATTTTACAATAATAAGTAAACCTAATAATTACTACTATAATATTAAGTGCATTTTTATAGTAATTTACTATAAAAATTGCCTATAGCTAATAAAAAATTTAATTAGTTAGACTAAATACAACCTAGTTTATACAACCCTAACCTAACCTATAGTTTATATAACCCTAACCTAACCTATACCTATTACTAGGGCAAAATCTATAGGTAGAGGTTAGGTTAGGGTTAGGGTTATATATAAGAAACCTAACCCTAACTTAACCTATATCTATTTGCCAGCCTACTCTTTTTAATTACTAAGTAGGCTAGTAAATAGATTTAGAGTATCTAGCTTAGGTATAAATTAGATTAAAGTTATATAGACTCTAGATATAGGTTAGATTAAGTTATATAAACTTTAAGTAACGGACTTTGTACTTAAGTCGATTATTTTCTTAAGTTAATTACTTTACTAAAATCCTACTAAGTTCTATACTATTTATAATAGTATAGAGTTAACATAAACTATTTTTAATAGTCTAAATAGGCTAATTTATTTAGAATCTACTTCTATAGGCTATCTATAAGTTATTTTATTATACCTAGGCTTACTATAGCGTCTATAGTGCTATTAAGCAGATTTGCCTCTATTAGCGCGCACACTTTTCTTTGCCTTTTACCTATTACTACGCGCCCTAAACTCCTTTAGAGTAGCTAGCTACTAGCCCTCTTTAGCTATAAGAACTTCTTTAGACTATACTTACTTTCTTTTATAAAATTTATATTGCGTAGTAGCCTTATTAGTAATTTAAAGTTTAGTGTTACGTTTAGTTATTAACACTAAATAATACCCTATTAGCTTAGCGCCTTTAATATGCTTTTTTACTATCTTAACTATATAAGTTAGGAAGCTATCTATATACCTTTAAATTCTCTACTTAACTAGTGTTAATTACAACCTAAGTTTTATACTATTTTATAGAGTTTATAACTTCTATATACTATTATAAATAGTATAAAGTAAAGATATACGTAGGTAGACGTTAAGATATAATATTATAACTTTTAGGTTATAGGGCACTAGGCCAGCACCTTAAAAGCCTTCTTTAATATTACTTTTAGTAATTAAAGCCTTAAAAGTAGTAATAAAGTAAGGTAGGAACTTAATTTTAGTAATATACGTAATACAGTTACATATTAGATTCTTAGCTTAGCGCCTATATACCTTCTTTTATAGTGCAAAATAGCCTATATTAAGTAGCTGCAAGAGGTACGATAAATGTAATGGTAACTGCTAGCCTCCCTGCCAAGCACTCCCCATTACCTTTCCTTCACACCCTATTTCCTCTATCTGCGCCTTTTACCTTCCTAAAGGCGCCTTTCCTAGTTAGTGTTAGCGTGGTAGTTAGCGTGGGCTCGTGCCCCACGCCGCCCTCTATATAAGAAAGGGACCTAGGGGGCCCTTTCTTATCCACTGTCTTAGAATAGTATCAATTCAACTAGCTCTTTCAACTATTCTAGCTGTCCCCGATAGGTTAGCCCTGTAAGGAATTGTTTAGTCCTTATATTAGAAAAATATAAATTTTTTACTCTTTGAAAGTGTATTAAGTAGATTCTAAGTTTTATAATTATTAGTCCTAATTAGATTACTATTCTTTATAAGAAGGTTAAAAAATAGACTTTAATTCTAATTTAGGTAAAAGTAAGTTTATAGAAGAGGAGTAGTAAAAAAAATTTTTTAAAATATTAGAGTTTTTCTATCCCTATATTTAGCCTTGTTATAGGGGGCTAAAACTATTTTCTTATATAAACTATAACTTTATAAGTATAGCCAGCCATAAGCTTAGACTCTAAAATATTTTAATCCTTTTTATTACGCTATATTTATTCCTCCTTTTTTATAATATTTTTCTCTAAGTAGCTCTTCTTTCTCCTTTTTCTAATCTCCCTACTTGTTATTGCTTAGGATCTATATTATTTTATTATAGGGAGGATAATTCTTCCCTCTTTTACTAGCTTATACTAGAGCTAATACTTTTAGATAATTTATAGTATTTCTATATATATTTTCTATTCTTTTAAGTAAATTATAATCTTATTTTCTACTAATTCTTAAGTAATTAGAGGGGAGGGCTAGAGGTCTAGACTTATCCTAACTTCCTTTTAGTAGAGACTTCCTAAGTTCTTTACTAGGGATATAACTCCCCTACTAAGAGCTATAGCATATTTATTAGTTAAAGAAGTTCCTATAAAAGTTTATAAATAACTCTTTATTATTATTTTAGAATAGAGAGGTGTATATTTCCTAGTAATCTAATACTTCTATAGTAGAAAGATTTATAGTAAGTTTTTAAGTTAGGTTAGTATTATTTATTTATTTAACTTAGTATAGTGATATCTATAGCCTCCTTCCTTTTTAGGTAAGTTTTTTAGCTAAGATATCTTTTATAACTTATTCCCTTTTTTTTAATAATAATAGCTTCTAGTTTCTTATTATTTATAGCCAGCTAGAGAGAGGATCTTCTTTAGCTAGGCGTAGACAATTTACTAAAAATACTAGATAGACTTTAGATAAAATATTTAGTTTTATATTATAGGAGTTTATTACATATATAATTAAAAACTTTATATTTTTCTAGCTTAACTTCTTATTAGGGTAGGAGTTAGATAAGTAGTCTCTATACTAGAGCTAGACTTTCTCTGATTTCTTTAATATAAAAGTATCCCTCTAATACTAGTTTGCTTATTACTTTTACTTTTATTAAAACTTAGCTATTTTAGCTTAAATAAATATAAAAACTTTCTAAAACTTTTATAGTAAAACTTTAGTAGATTTTACTAGCTATAAGTTTTACTAGTAATAATTAATAGCTTTTATCTTCTTATTTAGCTTAGATAGGTCTATATTATACTTATACTAAAGGAAGAATAGTACTATTTTAGTAAATGTAACTTCTTCACTATTAATAGCTATTTGCGCTATAGGGTAATATAGGGCCTAATTTTTATAGTCCTATTATACAAAGCCGTAGAAATATCCCTATATTATAAAATTTATATATTTTATAGTGTAATTAGTCTCTAGATATTTAAGAAAAGAAAATTTTCTTTAAATCTTTATTCTTTTATATAGATGCCTTTAAAAGTTGCCTATAAATTAATGTTTATAGTTAGAGGTTATAGTATTAGGAAGCTAATAGTAGGCTATAATATAATAAAGGAATACTTCTAATACTATTTCTACCCCTAAGTCTAGTAGGGGGACTAAAACTATTTCTTTTGCTAGCCTATTATATACTACTATTATTTATAGGGAGCTAAGTAATAAAGTTTATAATAATCTTCTTTTATATCTAGTTTAAAAGAAAGAGGAGTTTTAGTAGCCCATATTTTAAATTTTTCTATAGCTTAGTTCTTTTATATATATTATAGTTTTTAATTTACTAGTTATAATGATAAGATGGCAATTTGGCTGTCGTTTTCGGGGGGGTGTGACGGCGTTTTCTTACGCCAACTTGCCCTAAAACCCCCTAAAACCTGCGGCGGGCGACCAGTGCGCAGTCGCTCGGGATACCTAATCTAGCTTAACTTTGACGCCGGATTACGACTTGACCCTAGGGTAGGATATGCATCTTTGGCGTGGTTATTAGCGGCCATGCACGACTTCACGATTATAAGCCCCCTGGGGTGCCTTTCAGCCGCATACTAATACTCCCTTCTGTCTCTGCTGCCCTTCTTAATAGTACGGCTTGTTCCTCTTCCTCTGTCTCTACCAACTAACGGCTAATACGCTCCGCAATTCCGTAGCTACATCTTAGTAGCCGCTATCTTGGCTATTCTTTATTCCGCATAACACTTCACGTCGCCATGCGCCGCAGCACCTCGTCAACGCTTACAGCATCTGACGATAATGATAGTTACCAGACGGACTTCACAAGCACAGAGCAGAGCAGCGAAGAACGTATCTTATCAGATATGCAGGAGTCGGACGAGGAGGATGTCCGTCCCCCGGAGTTCTATCGCAAGCATGCAGATAAGGTCAACAATATTGATGTCCTGCCGCCTTATGCGGATAGCACTACACAGCATCTAGACAGTATTCAGCAGCAATAGGAAGAGTAAGTCTAGGTCTAGCCGTTCTCCTACGAAATTTCTTGCATCTTCGCTAACACAAAGAAAGGTATTGCGCCCATATTAGAGAGCCTCCAACAACGCTAATAGAATCTCTCACTATTGGCGACACAGTTAGTTTTTTTCGCTAGAAACTAGACCGGAGACGAGGCAAAGGCGGACGGAAACTTCGCGGAACCAAGGATGCGTCCTCTCTTAGGACATATTAGAAGCAGTTCCTAAGAGTATATAGGAGAGTAACGAAAAGAGATATGGACAGCGAGTTGATGAGCCAGACGCGGACGGTACGTTGGCATTATCCATTAATAGAAAGTACATGCTAACTTATCCTTTTTAAAGGTGCTGTCAAATCTAGCACAAGAGTATGGTCTAAGCCATACACCGCGAGACAAGCCCCCTATGGATATGTACGATGTGAGGGAGGTTTTACAAACAGCTATCACAACAACTGAAAAAATGTTCAAGGTGGGACGATACCGCATCCAAACATGTTTCTTCGTCCAGGGAGGGTTTATCACCGCGAACCGGCCAGAAGCCCTTCTTAAGCTGCAATATCGGCATATCAAGGTTACCATCCTCCGAGACCCGCGAGGCGGGCCCCATATAATCCTCCTTGAGTTAACGTACGAATTCACTAAAACGTTTCTTGGACCCAAGGCACCGTACGTATCCCTACGATGGTCTACCTCCCGCTGATATTTTAGAAACACTTTCGCTATCCTGAAATACTATTCGATCCTTCTCTTGTCTTAAGCCCTCACGTCTTCTTGTTAGGTTTGATGTTTGCCGATGACGTGTTCCCAACGCTTGAACGTGCCCCCAGGCTTACCCCCGAGCACCTTAGCAGGTTAGATATCCGGCCCGAGTGTAACGCGCTAGAACTACCGCTTAGGCAAGATATGGCAGACACCTACGTCTTTCGACAATGCACGCCAAGCCTGACTGGGTGGACGATTTCGGAGAAACGACTGCCAGACTCCACGCTCCGACCCCATCTGAAGGATCTAGGGGAGATAACGGGGCTGAAGGAGGTTGCCAGGCCGTATTGCCTGCGGTATGGTTCAGGAAAGGCGTTTGATCAGGACGGTATGCATGGAAATCGCGGCCTATAAACCTGTGAGGCTGACCGGAATCAGGCAATACTAGCGACGCGTTACGAAATCTGATCATGCGCCATGCCGATACCAGAACCTTTCTTAACCACTACCTCTCGCGGCGCATAACTGCAGATACACAGGCCATTGTCCGCGGTATGGCGCCTCAGGATGAGATCATGCAGGCAGCATGCAGAATGAGCCGATGGATTGATCCGGGTCGGCCACGGCACCTGACCCCCGAACAATCCGCGTCTGTGAACCAGGACCCTCAAATCCAAAGACTTCTCCAAAAGCAGGAAAAATATAAAGGCAAGCTGTCGCGACGGGAGACGTACGAAAAGCTAGGCAAGGAGATTCGTAACGAGAGGCAGCGGCTAAGACACGCACTACGGATTAGCATCAGAAAGAAATGGGACCGAGAGCAGGCGGAGAGAGACATCCAGCAACAACTGTCAGGTGTACCATTCGACAACGTGGTGAGCACGAGGCTTCAGCGCTGCTCCGAGAGGACGCCAGAACACAATCATTTGATCAAATCCATCCTATCACTGCCGGGGTCGTCAGTCGAGGAAGAATCTTGTCGACGCAGCGCTGCTATCAATGCCATCGTTGCTTACTGCAAAGTCGAGGAGGGTGGAACTCAGCGAATCCGACGGGTGGCAAGCTCGGTTAAGCAAAAGAAATCACCAGAGGCTGTTAACCCTCTAGATATGGCTCTAGAGTCAGCCAAGGTATCTGTCTACACGGAGAAGAGGCCGAAGATATGTTTTATGTGTCTAGGGAATGAGCAGGCGCCTGTCAAAGATCGCATATACTCGTTCAGCGCTTCAGGAGTCCTCAGCAAACATTTTAAAAAAAGGCATTTAGCGAAGATTCAAGAAGGTCAAAAGCTCAAATGCCGCTTATGTCAGGTACGGCTGGATAACAAGATACATCTCCAACGACACGCGCTTCAGGTACATGGTACTGTCTCATAAGTTAGATTTAGCGCGAAGCTAATATTGAGAGAGTCTCTTCATTATTCGCATTTAGCTAGAATATTACCGTGTTTCTCTTTATGCTTCCTAATATATTTAACCGCCAGCTGGGTCTTTCTAATTCCTCCAAGCCCATTTGCTGCCCTAGATCCAAGCACTAGGGCAAATCACAAGGTTTGCGCAGGTCACCCGTCCTTATTCATTGAGATATGCTGCAGGGAAGGCCTTTAATGAGAACGGTAAGCTCTGCACGCTGTTGTAGGCAAGGTGTGGGATGTAAGGTGCAGGATTAACCGTAGTACGCAGGCAACGTTAGCGAGGCTATGCAGAACCTAATGATAGGGCACGCTAGCATAGCGACGTTCTTGAAGCACTACCTCTCACGGCGCATCACGGTTGACACGCAGGCTGTCGTGCGAGGCATCCAGCCCCAGGCGGCGCTCATGCGGGCGGCTTGTACCATAAGCCGTTCGATCGATCCTCGTCGGCCGCGACGACTCACACCAGAACAGTCGGCATCCGTGAACGATGATCCTACCGTTCGTTTCCTACTCGACCGACGAGAGCATCTCAAACGTACCCTTACCAACGCAACTAAGGATCTAAAGTACAAAGTGCTTACCTCTAAGATTAGCTAGAAGAGGCAGCATCGGCGGCATGCCCTTCTTTAGGACGTTAAGGAACGCTAGGAGTTCGAACAGCCCGTGCGTCGAGCGGCAGCTTACTGGCATCGAAACCAAGGACGAACTCGAAGTAGGACATAGTGCTCTACTCCCGGCACAGAAGGAGTTGATCGACGCTATCCTGGCCCGTCTGGGACTTACACTGGAAGAGGAGTTCGGCCGGCAAGCTGAGCTCCGCTGCATGAGGTTAATCATGACGCGCCCCGCGTTCGCTATACCCTGGTGTTCTATAGTAATGATGGTAATCCCAGAGGCCGCACTGCCTCTAAGCCAGAGCTAGCATTATCTCGCATACCATTGTTGCCAACATGGATGAGTTCGATTCCCGCCTCCGCCTTGAGCGGGTGCTGGTCGCGATTCAAACTCGCGTGCGCGTACATAGATGCAGAAAACTTTCTACCAGTGACAGCGTGTGCTGGGCACGTAATCACAATCCTCTCTATCCCCGTCATCTATAGGAAGCGCAATAACTTGATGCTCTTCTTCCTCTACTTGCAGCCATTGTAAAACCCTTCCTAATCTGCGCACGAGGTTTCTGTTCTTCCTAGGTTCTTTCACTCTCTTCTCTATTCTATACGTTACCCAGCACCTGTAAAGCCTGCGGCCATCCTCCTCCCGATACTCTTCGTTCCACAACTTATATTTCACCACATTAGACATCTTATTGTCGAACTGGATCTAACTTTGGTGTTGTAGGCAGGGGAGCTAGGAGGGGCGGAGAAATCCCAAAAAGGAGGCGGATGGGGGCCTTTGGGTCGTCTCCACCAATGCTCTTATATCTCCTAGGCAGGTCATTGCCACAAATTATGTAAGACTGGGCAGACGTATAGCTTCCTCCCGATTATAAGACAAGTGACGCTCGAAGCTATGCACACAAATAGCCATTAACGCTACTCCTTGGGCGAGGATACAAGCCTGTCTAGGTAAGAGTAGGTCATCTCAGGAGGTCAAGACGTACCAGAACAATACCCTGGCGGATCTCGCGGATTCGCACGTTGGCAAGCGCTAGACTGTACAGAACAATCGCCCCAAGAATCTGAAAGGACGCTGCCACTGCGTTGGCCAGGACGAATTGTAGTAGCGTACGCACACGTTTGGGAATGGGGTGTCCCGAGGCCCTGTGGGTTTGTAGAGCCTCGTGCCATTGTGCGCACGACACAACAGACGCTATGGCAACGCGAGAGAGCAGTGCATACTCGTACACCACGTTGTCCCTGCCTGCAATTAGAAGAATGGACAAGGAGAGAGGGAAGGTCTTGTACCACCTAAAAAAGGCCATATTAGGTGCTGTCCACGCGAAACTACTATAGACTAGCTATATCGCCTTGCGCGAATTTCGGATGCCACGAAGTGTCTAGGAGAGCTACCCGTAGTATAAGTTCGTAACCCAATTGGTAGTAGGAAGTACGCTCATATTCGTGCCGACGAACAGTTGAAGGGCAAACAGGATGACTGGTTTAAGCTAATGAGGCTCGTCTGTAGTGAAGGCAATCACAATAGCGACTATGCTAGCTATAGACAAGCCGGCTTAACAGATGCTAAAGAGGAGAGTTAGGGTTCTTTCCCAGACGCGCGCGTGCCTATTCTTCCTAAGCCAGGAGGCATCCTGGATCAAGAGCACAACGCTCAGCAGAAGTCCGCTAACGAAGCAAAGGAGGAAGCCGATATGAAGGACGAGGGCCATAATGGAGCGATGATCTGGAGAGCGTCGGACGCGAAGACCACTCCTTATCTGTCGAACTCCTGATATCATGAGCCGCGCCATGCAACGAGACTTCACAGATGCCTCCAAGCCCTTAAGGGTCCCATCGTGCATTGGGGTATGGACCCATTAGGATACTGAGCACCACGTCCCTCGACCCACCTTTAGGGGGGGACGGGGCCTAAGCATGTGGTTCCGCTGATACGCTCGCTGGTGCGGACAAGACATCTGAGCCTCGATCCTGGCGGCGCTAATATACGCATGACCGAAGGCGTGCGCATCGTAAGCGCCTATACAACTCACAAAGGCCCGCATTCAGGGCCGCTTCAGGATCCGGGGGGCTTTGACCGTGGCTCGTTGCTTCACCATTCGGCACTCCGCGAATCTCCCCTTGCTAGCTGAAGGCGTAGCTGGCGCTGGCGATGCTGTTGCATGCCCGTTCCTTGCAACGGCAAGGCGAAGTGGGTGGAGGAGGCGTCGCCGCGTCTCCATTCAGCTGCCTGCATCCTCGTCGCACTCGCCACCAACCTGGGAGGGTCTGGGAGGCGCAGGGGGACGCATGAACGGGAAGACATGCGGCGGACGCTGCGTCCATGGGAGCGTAGTGTGCCTTGCTTTCTTAGCTGCCGTAGTAGAGGATAAGGACTTACTTGTCGCTCCGCTTCGTCCGCTTCGTCACCCCACTCCGTTTACGCTGCATTCCTATCCAATTGTCCGCCATGACCTTTTTACAAAGTCCAACTGATTCCCTCGCTACCATTAAGGACGACACGTTATACGAAGTATATAGAAAGAAAGATAGAGAGAAAGACAACGAGGAAGACGGAAAGGAAGATGGAGAGATGCAAAGTCAGGTTAGTGATCACTACTGTGCGTACTTCCACTAGCTCACCTGTCATCATGGTAGCCAGCCGTAGGGGCAGATCCCCACGGCGGTGTGCTGTCTCGGCCATGCTCCGTATCACAAGGCGGTCCACTCACAGGCCGTCCTGGAAAGAAGCGAGTGCGCTTTGAGGAAGATTCGGATGAAGTGCATCGCAGCGTGAAGAGAAAGGTTATTAGAACAGTAAGCTATGCTACGAAAGACTTGACAAACCAAGCAGGTTGCTTATGCATGTATAGGAGGAATGCTCGGCCCTACTCACAGCCACAAAACAAATACAGGATCTAGAAGCGAGGGTCGAAGCGCTAGAAGAAAAGAAGGTGAAGTGGGGGAAGGTCTTTCAAGAGTGGGCTGAGAGGAACGAGAAATTAATGCGAGAGCTTACATCGCTTATAACTAGTGATAGTGGTAAATAACTTCGAGAAATGCTATGTATAGGGGAAGGGCGGGAGAGAGCAAGCGTGCGGACTGGTAACGTGTTGCAGTGTCTAGGGAATAAGCAGGCGCCTGTCAAAGATCGCATATACTCGTTCAGCACCCTAGGATGTCTTAGCAGACATTTTAAACTTACGCATTTAGCGAAGATTCAAGAAGGTTAAAAGCCTAAATGCTAGGCTAGGGCTGGAAGTTTGGCCAAAGGATATATATTGGTTCCCTCCGTTATGCCAGACTCGAAGAGCGGCTTCGTCTTATGAGACCTGGAGATACCATGTCAGACTTGGAGAGCGACACTAGTATTCCATGGTCGGAGAGAGACTCTGTCATTCAATATTCGGAGTCCTCTGTGCAGAGGGTGATAGAAAATCGCACCATACGGAGAAAGTTTACCTACCCTAATAATTGAAGTATCACTGATTTTGTTTCGTATATTAGCGGACCCACGGTCGGAGAGAGACTCGGTCATTCCATCATCGGAGAGACTCGGTCATTCCGCCGTTGGAAAATCCCATGCTGCTGAACTTGTAACTTAGATAGACTACCGCACTATCTGCACCCCACCCTCTTCTCTCATCCTCAGCTCAACTCTTTCTCCACCTACTGTAGCACGACTTCTCCTCTCCCTTAACCGCAGCACGACTGACTTCTTATTGCCACAGCTGGTACGTATTAGTGGCCATGCTTTTTAGAAAGGAACCGCCACTGACCTTTCCAAGCCCAACCTCCACCGACCATCCCGTTCCCGGCTTTCCGTACAGTCACGGGGTTTTATTGCTTGGCCTCAAATAAGTGCTTGTAAATACATAACATGAAAAGTATATAATTCCGCCTGCCCGAAGTATGCCTATTAGAAATGTAAAAATAAGTTCTAACACTTTCTTCAGTCTGTATTTTTCTTTCGTTGTAAGTGCCTACGTCTTTATAGGCAATCCCGCTCCTCTACAATGGAATATCGAAATCGACAAGCTAGTGATGCCAATAAACGGTGACCTAAATCACCTAGGGCCGGCATAGGGACAGCAGCCATTTCCCTGCAAAGGCCATCATTATACTACTTCCCATATATAGCCTTAAACAACCTGGCATACAGGAACTAATATAACTTTCTAGTAGGTTCCCTTCTGTCCTTAGAGGATAGCTTCTAATTCTTTTAAGACTTTTTAACTCAACGAATACAACGGGTGTGAGTATGTTCAGTCCTGGTGCCGCTCATTCAGGAGGCTCTTGCCAGATATCCTTCTCGTATGATAACGGAAAAACCTGGATTGTCGTTCAAAGCTGGGAGGGGAATTGCCCCCGCGTTCAGAAGGGCACTAAGGGACAGTTAACGAACGTCTACGACACGAATCAGGATTACTCGTTCCATATTCTAGCAAGACTTCCACCAGCTAACAGAGTCCTTGTTGCATAGTAAGCTACAAGCTTTTTATTTAGCTAGCCGCAAAGCTGATGTTATAGGACATAGATAAATGCCTTAGGGAACCGCGAATTCTACATGTCTTGCTTGTCCGTTAGAATACAAGGGCTGCATGCATTATGTAGGCCTTCTTTCTTTTATTCGCCTATGCTAGTTGCGAATCTACGAGCTAATCTAGCAATTTTGGAATCACAGGACTGGATCTGGTCACGGTGCAACATACCTTATGGAGCTTGGATTCGCTATCTAGAAAAGTATAGAGGAATTAATCCCCCAATTGTAGCCCAATCCCCTTCAAATAGTAGTCCTGTTAGGTTTCTATAATTTACCGATCCTGATGGTTTCTGCGGATCAGATAATAATGAGCTTGTGTAGGCTCTTGGGCACCTCCCTGAGTAAAATAAATAAACTTTATTAAATAAAAAGAATTATTTATTATGAACGCCCTTACTGTTAGTTAAAAAACACCCCACGACAAAACAAAATGAGGTTTCAGACTTAACAGGGACATGCCAGAATTTAAAGATTAAAGTTCACAGAAGCCGCTGTATTAGACATAAGCGCATTAGAAAATATAAAAAAAGCGTTATATAGAAGGAAAGAAAGGTAATGTCTGTCCCTAGGAAGCGAGACGCACCCTATCGCGAGACAGTTTTGTGATCTGGACCTTCGGAATGTCTGCTTTGCGAACATATTTTTCTATAGTTAGTGCATTATGAATCTGTAGCTATTGTTCCTTCATAAGACTAACGTCCCCCCCTGCGTAACGCAAAGCACCCCGTGCCGCAAAAGATTTCCTATAAAAGCATCTCCACCCTCCACCCCACAGTAAATTAAATCGTATCAATGGCAATCCTCTTCTTCCAAGAATTCTCCTTAATCTGATGGTGAGTGGCGAAAAAATTACAGCGCTCTTACTTATGCTCTTAGTCGTCCCTTTTAAGGCCTCTTAAACCGCACCTGGTTTATATCCCTACAATAAGATGGCTATGTATAAATACTAGAGTTCGGGGGTCCTAAACGATAGCTCTATAGTGTAAGGAAGTATTGCAGAGCTTGCAGATACTCGGTCCGTAGTATAATGCAATCCGGATTTATCCGCGCGGAGAGGGTCATAAGCATGATTTTCGCGGGCCGATCTAAGGAGCTTACGTGGTGTATCGCTGGAAAATATTACCATATTATATTTATTCTATGCCAAACAGGCAAAGGTTCGCGCTATTCCACAAATGTCTAACGACTAAGAGGCTATTTCTGGGTGGCGGGCTGGTGTTCGTTGCCGCCAGCTGTTCTCTCGTAGGACCCCTACCGCCGACATGGACTGGGCCAGCAGGGTCCTTTTACTAAGCTATATTCGCGCAGTCAGACAGCGATGGAGTAACGTTATATTGCACTCTATTTCTGGTGGCAAATATCAAGCACGTGATTCTACATGAAAGGCTTGCGACTTGATCTAGAGGATGCTCGAAGCTTCGGCGTGCAACTTAGGGAAGTATATATACACCTTAATCCCCGGCCCCCTCTATGAAATAGAGGAATAGAGAAAATAAGATAATAAAAAATAAAGAAATACTAAAGGCTTTAGGACGTGCTAACGAACCATACCCTTCCTGATCCAACCCCAACGCTAATTGTATTGTCCAACACTGCTGAGCATAACGGCCGATATTCTGAGGGCAACCATATGCACATCTTCGAGTTATATGTAATCCAAACTCCATCCGAACTTAAAGCTATGCCTTTGTATTGAGGTTGTTGGACTTCTGCATCATCCAGGGGTACAACTGAATCTGATGGATTTCTAAGACTGATGGTGCCAATCTCAGTGTCAAGGTACGAATTGGTATAATCGAAAGAGATGCGGGAGAGTATCCGGCCAACATTGAGCGTCTGCAGGCAGGCGCCGCTGCTCGCATCCCAGACCTTGACCGTCTTGTCGTCCGACGCCGACGCGAGCCGTGCGGAGTCGTGGGAGAAGGCTACGGAACTGACCGTACCGCTATGCCCCTCGAGCGTCGACAGGCACGCGCCGCTGCTTGGATCCCAGATCTTGACCGTGTTGTCGTACGACGCCGACGCGAGCCGTGCGGAGTCGTGGGAGAAGGCTACGGACCTGACCCAACCGCTATGCCCCTCGAGCGTCGACAGGCACGCGCCGCTGCTCGGATCCCAGATCTTGACCGTGTTGTCGTCCGACGCCGACGCGAGCCGTGCGGAGTCGTGGGAGAAGGCTACGGAGCTGACCCAACTGTTGAAATGTGCCAAAGATGAGGTGTAGAATCGATTGGGTTACCGACTCTAAGGAGCTGGCTAGTGATATATATACATGGCTGGTAATCACGTGCCTATATGGCACTAGGCTGGATTCTAACACTCCCCCTCGGTAACTTAATCGTAGCACAGGGCCCCGGATCGACTCCCCCAGGTACTGAGCCCCTGGGGTTAGTGGGGCCAACTCAGCTCATCCTCATGAGTTTTCCCATACAAAAATGCGGTCTCCAAAATTTTTTCCGGCACTTTGGATGCGCGCGGGCGCAATCGTGTCTCATGTCGTCCCCGGGTTATATGACAGGACCCTTTGTCGTGGTGTTTCTGCTGACGTGTTGCTGGTTAGAGCTGAGTCATTGACCTGAGTCTATACCCCTTGCTCAGTGCCTTGTGCCCTTGCAGTGGTGACGCCGGTTAGGTGTCACTAGGTGATTTGGCGCGATGATGACGTGATGGTTGGTGCATTAAGGTGAGGATGCTGTGGTGAGGGGCCCAAACTTCACGGACCGAGGTTAACCCCGAGGTTCTAATCCAAGAGCCCGCCGGAACTGCAGAAAAGCAGGCTTTGGTAAGGGCTTAGTGAGCCCGTCTGCCACCTGTTAAGAAGTGGGGACGTATTGGAGGTCCACAGTGCCTTCGGCTTGCTGCTCCCTAACAAAGTGCCATTGCGTGTCAATGTGCTTTGTTCGGGCGTGAAACTGCGGGTTTTTAGCCAGCGCTAAAGCTCCCTGATTGTCACCGAAGATGATGGTGGTAACCAGTTCATCGCCGTGACCTAGCAGCTCTTCGAGCAATCGCTTCAACCAAATGGCTTCCTTGACGGCTTGTGTTTGCCCCATATACTCTGCCTCACAGGAAGACAAGGCCACAGTTGGTTGCCTTTTGGACGACCAGCTAAGGGTGCCGCTCCCAAGATTGAACACGTATCCTGAAGTAGAGCGGCGGGTAGTAGTATCGCCCGCCCAATCAGCATCTGTGTACCCTCTTAAAGGTTGCAGTGGCCCCTTGAATTCTAACTCTAGCTCTTGCGTACCCGTAAGGTACCTAAATGCCCTCTTGACTGCCGTGATATGTGCGCTTGTCGGGTTGCTCATGAATCGACTTAGGCAGGATACCGCGTAGGCGATGTCCGGTCGGGTGCCCATCATAAGGTACATGAGTGATCCGATGGCCTTTTGGAACCATTGTCGCTTGTCGGCTGCGGCCTCGTGATTTGGCGGTGGTGGTTCCAGTCGTGATGTGTCCATTGGCGTGCTAACCTTTTCATTACAGGATAGAAAATCAAACTCCCCCAGGATCTTTTGCACGTATGCCCGTTGACCTAGGCGTATAGCGCGGTTTCGGCGGTCCCTTTGGATCTCCATGCCTAAGTAGTAGTGACACTCCCCCAAATCGCTCATTTCGAACCGCCTGGTAAGTGCGACTTTCAGTTGATTAATACCGGCAAGATCGGGGCCAGCAATGAGCAGGTCGTCGACGTAAATAGCGATAAATATCCCATCCTTAACAAACACCCCAAATCAGCCACGAGCGGCTTGAAACCTTGCTCGTTAAGAAAGACTGACAGCGTGTTGTACCAGATTCGTGGTGACTGTTTTAGCCCATACAGTGCCTTGTTCAATTTGCACACCCTACCCGAGCCGTCATCCATCCCTTCTGGCTGCTCCACATAGATCTCCTCGTCGACAGTACCGTAGAGGAAGGCTGTTTGACGTCCATTTGGTGAATCTCCAGGTCCAAGGCGGCAGCAATGGCAAATAGGGCCTTGTAGCTCATTGGTTTGACCACTGAGGCAAAGGTCTCATTGAAATCAATGCCCTGCTCCTGGCGGAAACCTTGGACAACCCAGCGAGCCTTATAGCGAAGGATCTCGCCGTTTGGCCCGGTCTTCAGCTTATACACCCATTTGGCACCAAGTACGCGTCGGTTCCCTGGCCTAGGGACTAACGTCCATGTCTTGTTAACTTCTAGTGACCGAAACTCCTGCTTCATCGCCTCAAACCAGCGCAACCATTGGGGATCTTTGCGCGCTTCTTGGGGGTTCTTAGGCTCACACAGGTCCGCTGCTAGCAAACAGCGCCCATAAGGGCGAACACCAGGTTATACCTGCCGTCAACATTGCGCCCGTAGTGTTGTACTTGACTTAGGTCCAGGGTGCCCTTGTTGGCGCGACTAGAGACTCGGAGCTCAGGGTGGTTATCCAGTCGGTCGTCGTTGACGGTTGGGGGCAGCGATGGGGATGACGGCGGCGTTGTTAGCGGAGTAGGGTTAGCGATCGACTCGGCGTCTTCAAGTGGCGTGCGGGCTGGCAATACCGGCTCCTCCAGCATGGCATCTCCCCCTATTGACAGCTCGTCCGCCTCAACAGGCTGCGACAGTTCCTTATGTACGCGCCTCAGCGGCGGTCTCCCTCGTCGCCGGGGAGGCGCAGTGCCCTCAGCGGGCAGAGTAGGGCCTTCAGCAGGCCAATCATGGCCCTCAGCGGGCTCTAGGTGCAGTGACTCATAGTCCTACCAGGTGCTAAACACCTCATTAAAGACAACGTTCAATGAGCGAATGACAGTACCATCATCTCGCAATAACACGTAGATTCGGCTGCCCAAGTAGCCTAGCAGACAGCATAGAACCGCCTTATCATCAGCGAGCTTCCACCTGTGGCCGGTCTTATAAGCCCAACAGCGGCAACCGAGTTTACGAATGTGGGCTAAGTCTGGTTTGTCGCCATACCAGCCTTCATAGGGCGTCTTTCCATGTCGACCATAGGGGCTCCTATTGCGCAGGTAGGCAACTGACTAGACAATAAAGGGCCAGTATATGCCAGGCAACCCAGAGTCTACTAAGACGGCGTAAGTCCTCTCTAGTATAATGCGGTTAGTGACTTCTGCCACCCTATTTTGCTGGTGCTAATTAGTAGCAGTGAATTCCAGCACAATGCCCCTACTGGCGCACTCCTCAATAAACCTTGTGGACGAATTTTCGCCCGCTTGGTCCAACCGAATCCGGTGACAGCGACGCTCTGGGCGCTCCAGGGCGTTGATAAACGCAAAGACAGCGTTAGGCAGCTCGTCTTTTGTCCGTATAGGTACCACCTCAGTAATACCAGTGAAGTCATCCACTAACCCAACCCAGTAAGTTGCTTGATTATGCCCTGTAATTGGGAAAGGCCCGCGATATCAACGTGCAAGAATTCCAGTGGGTACGCGCCGCGGACGCTTGGTTTGTTGTGCGGATTTTCGCGCAGTCGTGCCTTTATACAGGGAGCGCAAAGGCAGGCTTTTGGCACCGGTCGCATGCCTGTTGACATCTTGGCGAGGTTCTTTAGGGCGTCTTCACCCAGGTGAGCCATGCGCTCGTGCCAGGGTCCTAGTCAGCTCTCCTCAATCGCGTAGGCTGGCAGGGCCATGCCCAAGGTTTCCTTCCAGAGAGCGCTATCTCTCCAGAGGCGGAAGAAGTACAGTCCATGCTGCTCATTGGCATTGATAGGCCCAGAAGGCGTGCTAATGGCAAAGCCCGCCCGGGTGACCTGCAGATCCGCTCCGCCCTTCTTAAGTTGTGACCAGGAGATAATATTGCAGATGGCACCTGGGTGGTAGAGCGTGTCCTTTAAGGTAAGCCAGACCAGCTTATCACCAACTCGGCAGGGGATTCGGGCTGTACCAATAGCCTGTGGTTTCGAGGCCTAGGACAGGCCTTGTATAGCGGCACCCTGGTAGGGGCGCAGGCTTGCTGGGTCAAAGTAACCCTTTGTATTGCAACAGTGCTGGTTGCAACTGGTATCCAGAATCCAATTGAACTTAAGGAAGCCCTCGCGGGCCTGCAACAGCGCGGGCGCGGCCCAAGGCCCTTTCAACACGCTATCGACGCCCATTGACACGAAGCTCATGTGCCCGATGCCGGCTGGCGGCTCCCAGGGTCGCTCATCCTCCACTTCAACAAACCTTGGGCCCGTCCATCCTGGAGCTGCCAGTGGCGCGGCGGAAGCAGCGGCGGAAACAGCGGGGTTTGTTGCGTCGTCGCGGTTGTTCAGGTTCAGCTTTAGCTGCTCCCTCTTCCTCCTCCGCTCGCTGTACTGTTTGCGCAGCTCCGGGTGCAGCTCAAAACACACCTCAATAGTGTGACCCAGCTTTCCACACTTTGAACACTGCCTGCGCTCGCGCGTCGCAGCACCCTTCCCCTTCATTGTCACTAACGCAACGCTAGTTTGGCTGGCCATCTTCTGTGCCTGCTCCTCCTTTTCAGCGGCTATTACTGCCTCATCAAAGGTGACTGCCTTGGTGATTATCTCGCCCGCATCGTTTCGCGTGGGGATAAGCTGGTGAGTCTGGTAAAACGACGTCAGGAACACTGCGAATTCGGGGCCCAGGCCGCTAAGGAAGCGGTTGACAAAGTGGGGCTCGGTGATCTGGCAGGTGGCGTCTAGGGCTTGAAGCTCATTGCGCGCCTTTCGAAGGCGTTCTGCGAAGTCAGAGACGCCCTTGCAACCGCCCAAGGTCAGCGACGTGTAGTTGAGATCCAGCTGTTGAAAAACAGCACTTCCTGTAGGTTGGTAGCGCCTTTTTAGCGTCGCCAGCAGCCTAACCACTGTTGTGACGACTTCTTCGGCGTCTTCTTCTGCACTAGCAGCCTGGTCGGCGGCTGTCTGCTTGTTCAGTTCCTCCTGGGCGTTCCACCCACACCTATTCGTCACGATTGCGCAGCCACGCTCCTGCTTTGATAGCCAGTTGTCGTAGATCTGGCGGTATTCAAGGGCAGTCAGGGTGCCCCTGGCTGGCGCGGTCTTGTTGCGTCCCAGTAACTCCCCGTAACCATTCATAGACAGCCAGTTGTTCATTTTCCGGATCCACTCAGGCCAGTCGGCTGGCTTCTCTAGTACCCCGATCATTTTGTCGAGGCTCCCTGTGCTGGCTACTGAGCTGATAGTGGCCATGGTGGCGTGCTTTTAGCGCTGCTCTCTTGGCTCTTCTGGCATCGACTTTGGCGGCTCCAGCGCGTGTGAAGAAGGAGTGACCACGAATAGTGCGCTCGTACAGTGGTACTTCAGGGCGAGTGGGTGGCGGAGGCGGCGGAGGCGGCGGAGGGCTGCGGACTTCGAGGCCGAAAAGGTCAGTTGAACTCGCTATACAGCGGGTTTTCTGAGACAGCGCTTGAAATTGAGCAGTCAGAGACGCGCTGAGGCTTGTAGCAGCTGCTGTTGTCGCTCTCTGGCCTTGGCTTGTAGTATAGGCGGTCAAGAGCGTGTTTAAGGCGTGGAAAGCGCTTAAGATCAAGGACGTGGTGTTGTTTTGGTGGTAGGAGAGGCCGTTTTCGAAGGTTATAGCGGTGAGATTGCTTTTCCTTTCTTATGTTAGCGGGGGTAAGGGCTACTTATACCCTAAGTAGCACCGTGCTTTCGGCTCTTTGGGATGGCTGGCAGGCGGCGTGAGGGCTGGTAGTGTCGTCTCAGGTGCTGGGGAGGAGGCTGGCAGAAGAGGCTGGTCGCTTGCTTGGGTTAGCGCATGGGGCGTGCTCATCCCAACCACCTCCCGCCGTTTTTCAGAGTCAACGGCGTCCCCAGCGTCTGTTCGGCGCCCTTATAGTAGCGTCAGTCAGCCTGAGTGTCGCCCGCAGAGGTGATGGGCGAGTCCGTTGCGATTCTTTGGTCGAGTTGGCGGATGGTGAATAGAAAATGAGGGCTCCATTTTTGGAAGACCGTAACTTAACGGTGGATTGCCCTATAATAGTGATCGATAGCTCATTTGAATTGCCTATGCTCTGGCTATTACGGGGTATACATATCGAGTCATAAGGGCAATTGTGCGTGGGACAGCGGGTCCTTAAAGCTGGTGACTTTCCATGCAATTCTCATCCTTCGGCTGAGGCAGCTGAGTATCCGGGAAGCTGCCGGGCTCATAACCTGTTGAAGATGAGGTGTAGAATCGATTGGGTTACCGACTCTAAGGAGCTGGCTAGTGATATATATACATGGCTGGTAATCACGTGCCTATATGGCACTAGGCTGGATTCTAACATATAGATAGCTGCGAGGCCTTTCTCTTACCCTTTTAGGCAGATTGTAGAGCTTTTGCTGCGTTAGCTGCCTCCTTCTAGCAAGCGCGCTCTGCAGCCTTCTTAAGCCTCTCCTTCTCCCTAGCTACTTTGGCTGCCTCCCGCGCCACACGCTTCTCCTCTGCAATTTTCTCCTTATATAGCTTAGCTGCCTTCCTCAACTCAGCTGTCTCAGCTTTTTAAAGCTTCTGCTCCTTCTCCTCTTGCTCCTTCACAGACTGGCGTACGCGAGCCTCCCTAACCTTGCTTGGTGACCAGAAAACTGCTCCCCCATGGTACTCCTGACGTTATTGAAGATCTAGAGGCTTGCCTTTCTTCTTATACTTCTTCTTAGTGGCAAGAGCTTCTCTTAATCCAGCATTCTCGTAGTAGAGTAGCTAAACTTTAGCTAAGATATAGTGGAGTGAGCGACTAAGCTTCTACGCGTCCTTCCTACTCTATTGCTCTGTAGCTCGTACAAGGCGATCTAGCTCACGCCAGTTGCCCCCACTAAGTACTGACTTAGAGCTCTCTCGTGATCCCTGGTCATCATCCTGTGTGGTTTTCTTGAATCTTTTGAGTATAACTTCTGGGTTGAAAGGTGATATACTAGTGGCCTTAAAAGACTTAAGGATCATCTCTTCTTTAAAGGAGCTTATCCAGGCCTTCCAGAAGAGAGGGAAGAAGTCGCCTTTCTTAATCGGGACCAGGCCTTGGCTCTCTTGGAGGTAGGTCGTGAGCTCAGCTGAGTAGGCTGATAAGAGAGGCTTGAAGAGCACCACATCAAGTGGCTAAAGCGTATGCGTCGAATAAGGGGGGAGTATAGCTAGGAGGATCCTATTCTGATCGCAGTAATCGATAAAATCCATAGTAACGTAAGATCCATAGCCATCAAGGATAAGTAGTCAGTAAGATTGTCGAGCTTTTGCCTTAGTGTAGCGATCAAACACCTGCTCAAGCCAGGCAAGGCCAATATCGTTGTTTGTCCAGCCTAAGGGTAAAGAGGAGACGTGTACGCTATGCTTTCCTGCCTTGATATCCTCAACCCAGCTCGATTGTATGCCGCTGTTGGTAGACTAATAGATAAGGCCTGGTGGTAAGGCTAATCTATTAGCACACACACACGCTAGGAGGGTAATCCATTTACGAGAGCTATCTTAGAGAGATGCTGTAACCTCCTTATTCTCCCACATTTGTCTGCTGAACACTCGTTTTAATCGGCCAACAATACCAATTAAGAAGCCTTTTTCATCCATATTGTACGTGTGACGAGGCTCGATATCGTATTCCTTAATTTTGTCACCTAGGAGATTGAAATACAGACTGTATTTATCCCCTAAGTCGGCTTAGTGGCGATTGCTGTCCATACCAGCTGCCCATTAAGAGATGAGATGGATACTGTGTTGGTTAATAAAGCGCGTAACCCAGCTCTCACTCACTAGCTCCTTAGCTATTGTTGACGCGAAATTTCGTATTATCTCTCTTATAGGTGGCAAGTGACGCGCTGTAAGCCTTTCTATGTATTTAACAAGCTCTACCTCTTGTTGTAGAGTGAGCTTTTGTTGGTTGGTAATCTTTGACGCGTGCGACTGTGTAACTGCGCAGTGCCGCCGCGATAGAGTTGAGCGTCCAACGCCATGCTTGTTAGCTATTTTTATATAACAAAGTTTATCGCTAGGATCTAGCGAGTCTATCTCTGCAAGCGCATCGTCAATCGGAGCCATATTGGTGGAGTTGTGTGGTGTGGAAGTTTGACTGTTTTCGGGCCGAGCGTGCATCACGCGAATCCGTGCATCACGCGCACGGACACGTTAGTAAGGGGCAGGTGGCAGTCTAAAACGAGCCAAGGAGGCGCTAACCAAACCGCGCTACTTGTATACAGCAACAGCATGGCCGTGTACAATCCAGTCTATGTGGTTATACAAACAAGCAGGGTAGGAATCGCCCATTCAGCTCTAACCAAAGAAGTGAGGAAGGCGAATGCCACAGATGCCACAAGGCAGTAGTCTTACTAGCCAGGGACATGAGATACAAAGTACATCATATTTACAAAGTTACAAACAAACGCTAGCTCGCCCATAGGGTGCTGTAGGCCTTTTATCCCCTATAAACACATTTCTGGGGCTTTCACAGGTCACAGCCAACATTAAAGTCTGCCTTGCCCAAGGCAGTGCTCTACGTATTAATTAGATTATAGTGCTTTCAATCCGCAGGCAGGCAACAGCATTATGAGTGGACTAAGGGCGTGAGGTAAATAGGGCGGAAGACCCTAAAAGTATCAGGGAAACAATTATGCAAGAATTCCACAGAGATTAGCCAGCGCTATGCAACAAGCAGCCCAGTGGAATCTGCAGAAACGAGCGCGAATATAATTCTTAGCGCACACAATATTCCATCGCTCAGTACATCTTTAAGATCCTTCTGCCTATAGGTCTTGGCGGCGGTAGATAAGTCACACATACGCCAGTTAGTCCTTTAATCCTAAACACCAGACGTTGCCACTAATACCTTCTAGAACACTAAGTGAGGTGTGCCTAAAAGCTGCGCCTCTTAACTAAGGGCCCTACAGGAAATTAGTCTGGACACGCTTCGTCAAGGTTTTTCATAATGTCTATAGAATGGCCGGCTTCGTCCAACTCGAAGTCGCAGTTGTTCCAGCATGCGCCGCCTAGTTCTACCATTAAATTTAGCGACCTCATCACCATCCGATCCCAACTCTTCCTTAAATCCATGCTTAATACACTCCAGTTATCTCCATATAACGTCTACGCATAAAATTGCCCCACTCCTATACAAATCCTAAGCCGCTTACAAGATCATGGCAGCGCCTTGTTTAAGAGTTAAATATAATCATTCTACTTACTATTAGCATAGAGACCACGCCATACCTCCTCTCTTGCCAACTAATAAGCATGGCATGCCGTAATACTACGCCTCTTTGGCAGCTCAAGCTCCTCTTCAGATGCGCTGGATGTTGGCTCCTGTCTTAGTAGGTTGAGTAGTTTAATACTCTAGAGTCTATCTTCGCATAAATATACCCTCAGCCAACACATCCTCAATTCCAGGCCAATCTAATCCAGTCTCCTTGTGCGTGGATCCAGGCCAAAGTGATGGGTTTAACGGTAAGGGTACAGAAATTGCACTCTCAGCTAAGGCTGTCACTCAGCTCGTCACTAGAGATGTAGGCTAATTTCTGCCACCCAGACATGGCTCGAGTGCTACCCAGCGTGTCACTTATTACAGTTTTTGCCGTACTATTGAACGTAGAGGGAATAACCAGGACCTAGCCATATTTATTAATAATCTGGATAAACGTTAAGGGCGCATACATTATAGTAGTAGTAGTAGTAGTAGTATTGATTAACGTCCAGGAACCTAGGTTCTAGCCTCCCATGGGGCATGGGGACGCGCCGAGTAGCGATCTGGGGCCAGCCAGATGGTAAAGGCGATTCATGCTATAAACTATTGCCGTCTCTTGCAGCGGCTCGTAAGAGTCCGCCCCCCTCCGTGCGGGGGCTGAATCCGTGTCTTCATGCCTATAGGCTGAGATGTCGGGGTGTAGCTATTATACATATAACAATCCAAAGCAGGGGCAGCTTCGGCTGCCCCAAAGCTGTGTTGAAAAGTGCCAAGACCTTAGCGTATAACTAGTATAGGAAAGGTAAGGATCGTGTAGACAGTAAGGAGAGGTAAGGAGAGTAGGAGAGCGTAGGGGAGGTTGCCTCGTGTGGCAAGATGTCAGGATGAGAGGCACCCCTGCTGGGAGCTCAGACAGAGTCGACGCCGGAGGAGCTGTCCCAGGTTATTGTCGCGTCCGCCAGCATCTGTGGCTTAGTAGGCAGTCCATAGAACCAACATTTATTTGTTAGTGTTAGTGGGGTTGGCAAGCTCTAGCAAGAGTTGAACATCTTCAGGCTCAAGGGTCTTTAAGTATTCAACGCCCTCCCGTGTGGTGCTAGGAGGGAGAGGGGGTCGTTTTGGCTAGTAGCGGAACTTCCGGACCGCTCGTGGGCAGTGGACTATGTGGTCTGGCGCAAGGTCTGCCCCGCAGGAACATCCCGTGACTGCGTCGTTGTGTTTGAACTTCTTGTGGTACCAAGCGTAGTGTCTATGATGGGTGCGTATAGACAGTAGCTTTGCAAGCGTTGGTCGTTGGAGGGTGAGCTCCTTTAGCTGTTTTGCAGGGCGATACTTGAGGTCCTACTGCATGTACCACCTAGACAGATTCGGTGTGTGCTTGCGCCACCAGTCCATCTCTGCGCTCCTAGTAAGGGCGCGAACGTCTGACTTAAGGCCTGAGGCCGTGGGTTTAGTTGCTATGCCGTGTGGAGGTTTAGGGGTCCTTGCCGCGTTGTCTGCTAGCTGGTCTGCCTGTTCGTTTCCCTCTATATTGCAGTGTCCTGGGGACCACCGGACAGTAATGTCTAGGTTCTCAATTGTCTCTTGGCACCTAACGAACGCCCACTGCGAGGAGGGGGACGGGTTGCCTCTGATGCACTATATAACAGAGGTGCTATCTATGCACATGTATATGCGTCTGAGCCGGTAGGCCGGCGTGCGGAGCGTGTGTGAGAGTCCTCGCCACGCGCCTACAGCTTCGGCATCGAAGACGTGGGACCTGGGGTTGAGGGAGCCGTTGCCCTGTAGGGTGAGAGTCTGCCCTTCGTATATAGCGTAGCCGTATGTGACGTGCTTGACGCCGTCAAGCCATTGTTCAGAGCCGTCGGAGAAGACGGTGATAGCAGTTGGCGGGAGAAGGGCCCACCACTCCTTAAAGCGGCGGGCGGCTTCCTTCTTATTCACATGGCCTGTGGGGTCGTCGCGGCTCCCAGGGGAGTAGTGGGGGGCGCGGAATTCGGGTCGGGGTACCGGGTCGAAGACCTGTGCTAGTTGTTGTACCTTCGTGCGGGCTCTCTGTGGGAGGCCTGCGCCTCGGCCTCTTCTGACTGTAGGAAGGTGAGTCCTGGCAGTTAGCGGGTGCTTTTCGTCAATCGTTAGCAGGTGTGCTGCGAAGCGGAACTTGCAGGTTTCTAGGGCTACTGCTGCTGAGGGGAGTCCAGCGTCCCTGAAGATAGCGGTAGTGGGTGTGGTCCGGTAGGCCGGAACAACGGCTCTGCATGCCTGCCTAAGGACCTTGTCGAGTGTTTCTATGTGCCAACCCAGTCGGGTGCTCACTTCGGCGCCTTTTGACTGGCGCATGATTCTAGAGGGTTTGGTTCTTCCTCTGTACCAGGCCTCCGCTCCGTACAGGAGTTGGGGGAGGACGCAGGAGATCACCGCTTTGCGCAAAGACCCCGGTGGGGGGCCGTGTTTGATCCGAGCGAGGCTGCGGATGTGGTGGGCAACAACCCTTGTCTTTGCGGCGCGTATGGCCACGTGGGTCTTAAAGGTGAGCTTCCTGTCGAACCATACGCCTAGCCAGCGCAGTGCAGGTACCTCACTTGTGGGGAGGATTGGGTGAATAGTAAGGTGATCGTCGACGGCGCAGGGCGGCGCGTAGTCCCCGTTCTGTCTTGTAAGGTGGATCATTTCGAGCTTATCTAGTGAGAAAGCAATCTTGTGGTCCGCGCTATATAAGTTGATCTTGCAGACTTGTTCAGCAAGTATTTTAACGTTAAGGTTGAGGCTGTAGGAGGCGCTGTAGAGGCATATGTTGTTAGCATAGCTAAAGCGCATAGTCGTGTCCTAGAGCAGTAGCTCTGCAAGGTATAATATGTAGATAATGGGGGAGAATGGCGAGCCCTGTGGGGTGCCGCAGGCCACTGGGTGGCGGCTAGAACGGTGTTGGCCGTAGCGGACAAGAATGTGTCGGTTCGTGAGGATGTTGCGTGTGAGGACTAGGACCTTCTGGTGCCAGCCTTGGTCTTTCATGCGGTGCAGTAGCTGGTTAACTAGCAGCGCGTCGAAAGCTCCTAGTACATCCATAGTTACCATGGTGACGTGTTTGCCCTCGCTAAAAGCGAGTTCGGCTTCATGGGTGAAGGCCGTGATTAGGTCCATGGCCGACCTTTTTGGGAGGGCCCCCCTGTGCTGGGGGCTTAGGACGCCGTGCAGCACAGCTAAGTGGGCTATGCGCCGAGCGATTACCCTTTTAAAACCTTTGCTGAGGCAGAGCAGCATGGCAAGTGGTCTTATAGACCCTGGGATTGTGTAGTCTTTCTTGCCAAGTTTCTTGATAAAAACAATCTCCCTGTCTGTCCAGGCGGCTGGGTAGTGGTCAAGCAATAGTAGGTCGTGGTAGATGTCGCAAACGTACTGTCTAATGTGGTTCCAGCATGCTGTGAGCAGCCGGACTGTTATGCCATCAGCGCCTGGTGAGGTGCTGGAGACCCCAATCACGCAGCGCTCCGTCTCTTCAATCGATAGGTACGTGTCCCATGGGATAGTAGGGTGTTCTTGTGGGGTGGGCGGTTCCGGCAGATCGTCCTCCGCCGTGAATCTGCAGAGAAGTGCTTGTTGTAGCATCTTAGCCTTGTCTTTGTCTTTAGTCGCCTCCGCGCCTCTAAACACTATTAGTGCCTGTGTTCTAGTAGGTTCTAGCTTGTGCTAATTAATAATATGGAAAAGTTCCTGGTTGCCTTTAGCGTTATCTATAGTGTGTTGCTAGTACTCCTTCTTTGCCTTGCGGACTATCGCTAGGAAAGTACGTGTCTTATTAGAGGGGCCCTGGCTAGTGTGGCCGTCGAGCGAGTAGAGGTGTGCTCGATAGGCTGTCTTGCAATCGTCTGTCCACCAGGGCGCCGAGTGGCCTGTCCCTCTCTTCTTTCTACCTGCCGTCTTTAGGGCGTTGGTGAGGACTTCTTCTAAGGCAGCGACGCGCCTGTCAACGTGCTCGCAGGTCTGTGGCCCGTCTGAGCGGGGGGCGCCTTTCATTCCGTTAGCAACAGCGTCGACAAATAGCGGTAGCTTCTTTATAGGGACCCTATATTGGAACTGGTCAAGGGGCTCCTGTCCTCTGCCAGGGATCGTAGTAACCAACGTGTTATGGTCTAAGCCGCAGTTCATGTCTGTTCGTACCGCGGTGGTCGCGAAGGGGATGTTGCAGAAAGAGAGGTCTATAACGTGCCCGGCCCTATGGGTGGGGATTCCGGGTTCGCCTATATAATCCATGCCGCTGTCTGTAGCCCATTGGGCCAGCTCGGCTCCGCCCTGTGTGGTCGTGACACCAGGCTCGAACATGTCGTGTTTAGCGTTGAGATCACCTCCTGCCAGGCACCTGTTTGGTGGGGTGAGGCAGGTGATGTAGTCGAGTACCGGCGTAGTAGTCTGTGGCGCCCGGTAAACGTTAAGTATGGAGATTCCGTTCACTTCGATCCACTGCAGGTCCCTGTTATGCAGCGGGGTACGGGGCGTGATCTTTAGTCTGTTGCCCTTACGGGTGAAGATGAGGACCCGGGGCGTTCTGCCTCCCAGGTCTCCCGGCTGTCCCAGCCGTCCACCGGTGGATGGAGGTTATAGCTGGGGTGGTTCGAAGTCCGTGTGCCGGGCCAGGTGGCTGGCTCTTGCATGCAAATAATGTCAATGCCCTCTGTGAAAGCGATCTCAAGGGCGGCTGTGTGTGCTGGGCCACTTCTGCCAACATTAGTCCAGCATACTTTTATATCGGGGTCTCTGCGAGGGTGTATCTGCGGCGGTTGTTCCTCATTAATTAGAGGAGTCGTCCATAGTCATGTCCTCCTGTGAGGAGGACTGTGTGTGGTCTACATGTCTCGCGCTTTGTGCTGAGAGTGCAGCGAGGTTAAGGCTGCCGCTTATGGGCGTGGTGAGTCTGACTGGTCGGCTTGAGGCGCGAGCCGCTTGTCGTGCCGCAAGATTGGGGTAGGGGCTTGAGCGCTGTCCTCTTGGTGGGCGGGGGCTAGGAACTCGTTCCTGGCTCTCTTGGTCTGTGGGCTCTTCTTGAGGGGCTTGTTGGACAGTGTCTCCGGTAGGAGCAGTGTCCTCTTCGTTAGGTTGAGCGTTGCCCTCGGTGGGAGGGGCGCCTTCTCTGTTGGCGGCGTTGCCTTGTCTCTGCGCGGTGGGCGCGGGTTGGGGTTGCGGGTTGTGTAGCTGGTCGTAGGCCTTTTGTCCAGCGCGGCGGAGGGTGGCCAGCTCACGGCGGGTAGGTCTTATAATCCTGCCGCTCACTCGCCTGGGCTTTACCAGGCAGGTCGGATCGTCGGCGGCGTGTGGACCGCGGCAATTAGGGCACTGTAGCTTGTGAGCGCAGTTGTCACCTATAGGGCCTTCGTGCTCGCTCTGTTTCATGCCGCAGTTGCGGCAGCGGGGCGCGCGGGTGCAACGCGCTGCGTTGCAGTATCCCTGGCAGCCAGGGTCGTGTCGCTCAATTGCGCGTTTCTTGACAATTTCGCGGGATAAGTCGCTGACGCCAAAGAGTCGGAAAGGTGTTACTGGCTTCTCAAAGGACACCACGTAGGTAGTGTGCCCGTATTGGTTTGGGCCGTGCCTAGAGGGCCGGCAGTTTACTGGGCGAGTCAAGGTCTGCGTGAAAGCCTCTTCCGCGATCATTTCTAGGGTGTACGGGACTTCTTGTCCTAACAGCGAGTGGTAGCTGCTAGGCACCCCAGGGACAGCGTAGTTGGTCCAGCGTGTGGGCAACTCTGCGCTGTCGCCATTAATAGAGCGGATCATCGGTTCCTTCTTTTCTTGTTCCATGAGTTGTTGTCGTATAGCCTTGGAGGCTGGCGTAATAGCCCAGCCTGTTCGGGTCCTTGTGGCCGTGGGGATGTCGCTAATATCAAGTCCTGTAGCGTCGCAGATTGCCTTTCGCACAGCGAAGGCGGAGGTCTGTCCGAGCCTGTTAGCTGGATTCGAGACAGTGAGCAAGATCCGTGGGTGCTGCTTGTCTGGGGGCTGCTGTCGCTTAACAGCGGCTGTGGCCCTTCTGCTGTCAGTTGTCGTGTGCCCGCTGTCCCCGTGATAGGAGGCGGATGCTACGCTTGCCCATGTCTTCTGAGGCTGGGCGGCAAGGCCGCTGTCACTGTCCGTAGTGTAGGCTGTGGTTGTCGAGTCGTAGCCGGTCCTTACCGGATTGGGGCGAAGGCTTGGCGCAGTAGTAGAGTTTTTCATCGCCTGTATAACGCGGTTGCGGAGGGCGATAGCAGCCGCCAGCTCCTCCGGGCGCTTAAATTTGGCGAGGCAGTGGTTAACAGCATCAGCTATTGCCATTACTATCTTTTCCTGGGTCTCTGCCGCCTTGCGGGTGGCCGTAAGGTGGGAGTTGAGGACACTGGCTGCAGTTTCTGTGTCAGCAGGGCGGACAGGCACGCCTCCACCAAAGGAGAGGCGTCTAGGAGGGCGAATATCGGACTGTTGGCGCTTCCTTGTGGCGTGCTGGAGGTTATTCTGTTGCGCAGACTCAAGGTCTGGTGGGCGGGTCGCTGTAGAGGTCCCAGAGGGGGCCTCTGAGGCGTCTCCATTGCTATCATCAAACCACCGCACGCGTGCGGTGCCTGAAGATGGCTAGGAGTGGTATTTAGATGAAACTGAGATAATGAGATAGAAAACTAGGCAGTTTTGACCACTTTCTCAAAATTTCAAAAGTTGATGATGGTGTGTAAGGGCGCATACAAAAAGCAAGACACAGGTAATAGACTATAGTGTCTTCTTACCTTTCTGCAAGGCTTTGAATACGTAGATAGTAGCCAGAGCAAGTGAGGTTTGGGCGGCGAGAGACGGATAGTTAAAGGAGGTGGCTAAGCCAAAGGCAACAGCCTTAGCTAAAACAAAGCTGCACGTGACTAGAAAAGTATAGCCGAGTGCCGAGTTCCCTAAACAGGCACCTTCGTTTATGCTTAGGGGCTGTGTAGGTCCAGTTTTGGACCTTCCGATATGTACTCAGGCTAGATTAGGGGTCTCCCAGAGCGACTCACCCTCAGCTCAGGTTAAAGCAGCGACTGCTTAGGCTAGCAACTGTAACTGGAACTAGTCACACAAGAGAAGTTTGCCTATCTCTATAGGTAGTCTATAACTTTATAGATATAGCTAAGTTATAAGCTTAACATCTTAAATATTTAGTTCTTTTTACTATACTATATTTGTTTCCCCTTCTTTGTAATATCTTTCTCTAAATAGCCCCCCTTCTCTACTTTCTAATTACCTTACCTCCTATTGCTTAGGGCCTATATTATATTGTTATAGAAAGGATAATGCTTCTTTTTTCTATTTATTTATATTAGAGCTAGCGCTTTTAAATAGTTTATTATACCTTTTTAAGTTTTTTCTACTCTTTTAAGTAGATAATAGTCTTATTCCTCACTAATTCTTAAGTAATTAGTAAGGGAGGCTAGAGGTCTAGGCTTATTCTAACCTTCCTTTAGTAGGGGCCTTTTAAGTTCTCTACTAGAGATGCAACTTCTATACTAGCAGCTATAATATATTTATTAGTTTAAAAAGTTTCTATAGAAGTTTATAAATAACTTTCTATTATTATTTTAGAATAAGAAAGTGTATATTTCCTAGTAATCTAATATCTTTATAGTAAAGAGATTTATAGTAGGTTTCTAAGTTAAATTAGTATTATTTAACTACTTAACTTAATAGAGTTGTCAGATTTGATAGTGTTCTGTCACTTTAAGATAATATATTAATGAGAATTGATGACTGTGATGATTTTATTGTGATGGAGAAGCCCAGCTATCGCGAGAAGTTTCTATCTATGCTAAGGCCCTTATACTATCTAGGATAGTACAGGGGCAATGCAAAATAGTAGTGCGCCAGCCTCCTTAGTGTATTTCACAGAGAGATTATCACTGGAATGCACAGTGACCGTCTATCTGACACACCCCCTCAGCTTGGAGCCATCCTAAGCTGGACCCAATTCTTCGCAGCTGTACTATTGCTCATAGTCCAAAAGCTTCCATCCTTTGTTCTAATTCGTCTAGGTCAACCTCGTGGTCGGTGATCCTACCCTTGACGTCTTTAAGTCCAAGTTAATTTACGAACTTGGCCCATTTTCCAGCTGGTAGAGCCTTTGTAAGGCCATCTGCTACTATTTCTTCTAATTGTTGGTATTGGATTTTAATAGCTCCACAAGCTACTTCTTATCGAAGCCAATAATTGTGTATATCGACGTGCCTGAGCTTAGTCTGTAACTTGGCGATTTCTTCAGTAACAAGTTGAATAGTTTGTTAATTATCGCAGTTAATAGTGATTATTAATGGGGAGAGTTTAATCTTAAGTTTAGTGATTAACTAAGAGGTAAAGAGTGCCTCTTTTGCAACTTGTGAAAGGGCTAGCAACTCAGCTTTAGTTATTAAGGTGGTGACTGTGTCTTGCTTGCTCGCCTTCTAGGCAACAAGACTACTAAACAGCTTAATAATATATCCTTGTAAGCTCTTTCTATTAAGGGTGTTGTTGGCGAACAAGGCATCGCTAGCAACCTTATAAGTGTCTGCTTCTCCAAAGCGTAGCCCTAATAATCAGGTAGAGGACAGGTAAAGCAGTACGCGGTCGGCGGTGTTGTGATGCTCCTTGCTAGGATTTAACAGGAATCGCGATAATTAAGAGCTTGCGAATGCGATATTAGGGCGTGTGGTTACTGCGGCGTAAAGGATTAATCCGATCTTTTGCTGGTATTAATTAATCTCAGCCTTTGTAGCAAGTCCTTCTTAGGGTAGCAGTTTGACTGTGGATATTGGGGTATCGTGTTTAAGGTTGCGTCGGTTAATTAGGCGACTAATCTTGTCTATATAGGACGCCTGGGACAGCTAGAGTTGCCTGTTTGCACAGTCTCTAACGATTTCAATCCCTAGAAACCACTAAAGATTATTACTACTAGTGAGGATGAACTGTGTACTTATCTTTTCCATCACTGCGTTAGCAGCGTGTTTCTAATCTTTAGAGTAGGCGACGATGAGGTCGTCCACATAGAAGAAGATAATAATGCTGTCTTTAATTATATAGCAAGGCTTATAAGGGACTATAGTAAAACTAAGATCCCTAAGAGCGCTGGTAAATTCTCTCTGCTACAGCAGTGGTGAGATTTAAAGACTATACAGTGCTTTGTGCAACTATAGGATAGTGCCAGGTCGTGTGTAACCTTGCGGCATTCTTATATAGAGTTCTCTGTCCAGATTCGCATGGATGAAAGCGTTAGTGATGTTGTACTAGCTAAGCTCTAGGTTGTATTAAGCTGCTATGGACATGATTAGGCGAAATAATTGTCCTGCAAGGGTTGCAGTATAGGTGTCTTAAGTAGTAAGGTGGCGTTGTTAATCTCCGCGCACTACTAACCTAGCCTTGCACTTCTGAAATTAATAATGTTTGTCGAGTTTGTAAGTATACACCCACATGCAATTGAGGATTTAGTGGCCGCGTGATCGCACTGGGGTAATGGACACCTCACTCCAAGACTTCATTTCCTTGTAGCATTGTAGGTGTACCTGCTCGGCCTTCTTCCACATGTTGAATAGCGGGTGATTGTCTATCCGTGTTCCGCTAGATGGAGGTTCTAGTAATTGACTTTGGTGGGGTTTCTGTCCTGTTGCGAGCATGCGATTGAATTGAGCTTTGTTAAGCGGCTTCCCCTTATACTTGCCTTTGCTTCCTGCTTATGTACCTACTAGGAAAGCGGCTGCCTATGGCACAGCGCGTTGATCTGGCTGTGGTAATCTAATAGGTAACTGGTCGTGTTGATTGTGTTCGAAGCTCGCCATTGATTGGACAAGCAATACGATAGGCGGAGGTGTTACTGGTGGTGTTGGGTAGGTGTAATTAATCTTCCTCCCTTAGTAATACCCTGGCGGGTCTTCTTCTTTATTCTTGCGATTGCGGGTGTTAGTGATTAACTTATCCTTATAGAAGGATTTAGTGTTTTCTTACTTAGGTAGTGGAGGTGGCAACTCTACTAATTGGGTCTATGTAGCAATCTCTTTAGTAGTGCTGTGCATGAGGTTGTCTAACAGGTCCTCTATTTTACCTAAGAACACCTTATCTTTGTTAAAGATAACGTCGCGTGTACTAATGACTTTGTTGAGTGGTGGGATCCATATCCTCCAGATGTTTAATAATTGGTAGCCCACTAGGTATCTAACCTATGCCTTTAGGTCTAACCTTTAGAGCTTGCTCTTGCCGCGTTTAGTATTGTTAGTCAAGGCAAAGGCTTTACAGCCATAGGCCCTAAGGTGAGCCTGGTTTGGTTTCTTTAGTTAAGTGACAATGCTATCGTAAACTGCGCTCTTTGACATATCCTCTTCTGGAGTTTGGTATAGTGGACGGAATCCTATATGGCAAGCGCTTTGAAGGTACGATTCGATCTCCTTTATGTCTTCAGGACCCAGAATATCTGCTTTTTGTATTGGTTGAGTGTTTGGAAATTCTGCTAATTGGTTAGCAGAATTATAAACGTAGCCCTCTACGCCGTCAAAGCCCAGGTTTAATGATGGTTAGAAGCTTGATAATCCTGTAATCTCCCTCGTTTCGTCTGCTGGCGCAGTTTCACCCTCCACATCTTCAGAGTTTACCATTTCTAAATCGCTGGTAAGCACTGAAACGTCTTTGAGTGGCCTTATAGCGTCTTCAAAGTAACTTGGCATTTTAACCTCTATATCCCCAAAAAGATTGTTACTATTGAAAGCGGGAACATTATCGTTATAATCACCAAGATTCAAACCTAGGCCTCTGTTGTTAGGATTGTGGCCATCAGGAACAAACAACCCCTTAGCGTTTGAGCTGTTTAAATCACGAACGCTTTAATAGTTGCCAAGATCATCCTCTACAAATCCTCCAGCATCTGGATTAACATCCTAGTTAATTGATCCTTTTTGACTATTTCGCTCTAATAAGGAATTGTTTGTGCGTTTAGAAGCTCGCTAGGGCACATTAGTAAAGCTTCGCGATTTAGTGGTTGGTTCGTTTGTCTAGACCACATCCCTGTGACGTAGGTAGAGAGTATTAGAAATCTAGAGTGTATCCAACCAACGCTGTAGTGTGTCCTAAACGTTCTCACTCTATAGTTGAACAGCAAGGAGTAACTAGGTAAGCTCTTCGTTGTCTGCTTTCAGGTTGGTCTTGTTCTAGTCCTGAGCGAATCGCTTTAGTTGTTAATACTATAGGTACTTTGTAACAAGCTTAAAAGGACAGCAACGTACTAAAATAAGACTTAGAGCCTCGTTTAGGTCCATAATATTAATGAATTGGAAGAATTGAATCAAGACCATGATAGTTAGCCCGCTATATCCGACCACGCCGCATGAAAATTTTATCACGTGACATGCCGCCGGACGGAGGTGTCGGAGCATGGCCAACTTGACGAGGTATAGCGGTCCCAACCAAAAATTAAAAATGTTTCCGTTGGTACCACTAGAACGTTTATGGTAAGACATTGCTTTTAACTGCATGGCCTACGTGATATAAAATTTAATTGAGACCATCAAGATCATGACCCTGAGGTATATAGATCGTGGTAGCGACGGCGTTATCGTGTAGACGGTACCATGTCGCAATTGTCATTAAACGTAGCTGCCAGTCAGTCTTTTTTAAAGGCACAAGAGCTTAGCGGTGTATCCCTAAGTACGTTTGTAGCATCTATTTCCACCTCGTTAGTCGTATTCGGAGTGGAGATAATCATTTTTCTCGTGATCTAGAAAAGATTCCCTTCAATATAGTTAGTGCTCTATAATTCTTGTTCAAACTATTGACTCATTAATGCAGCCCCAAGACTGCTGGATGGCGGACTGGTGAATTAGTCCGTCTGATGACGTCTAAAATAATACGATTTAATTGGAAGCGAGGTGATAACCTTAATACTCACTTTTTCCAACGATACCTAAGAACATTGGTGTTAGTTTTTCTACCATCCTGTCTTATAGTAACCCCAGTCCTTGCGCCGCTTAACTTTCTGCAAGGAAAAGGTGGGCCTTATGGTGTTTAAGGCCTTGACCTGCTTGGCTAGTCTAACGTTAGATTAGAACATACAGATTGCTATTGGGCTCACCTCTGGCTAGGGGTATGCTTTATCGCATATGTCTGTTAGATGATATAGAAAGAGCTTGAGAATTATGTCAATATTTAATAGGCATCTTAATATCCATCGCAGCGCACAGTACTTATAGACTTAATCCCTTAGTCTCTGTTATCTCATAAATGGCTAAAGAACATGCTAGAATGTTTTAGAAAAATCACAGCGATCTGTTTTAACTAAGATATGGGTATTATTAAGCAAAAGACTCAACAACGCGACTGGCTAATTGGACTCCTTAAAGGGGCAGAAACGAAGTTAATTAAACAAAAGATACGGTCTATTGCTTGTTGCTATCTAGAAGAGAAACATAAGTCTACTAAGAATGAGTGTTGGGCTGTTGTCTGGCGCTTACTTAAATGGTTCTTAATAGGGGATATAACCTTTATAGAAGGTTATCGCAAAAGCTTAGTAAAAGTTAATAACAAGATTAAAGCCTTAACAGGAAATCAAAATACACTAAGGACTCTTCCTTTAGCATTTGTTACCTTCGAATCTCCGCTTTCTGCTCGCATGGCCTGCCAAACAGTACTTTATTCTAAGGCAGGATTCATGACGCCATGCTCTCTTCCCACGTTAACTCACGAAGTTGTATGGGACAATATTAGTATGAAATAGTGGAATAGAACTGCTTGCACTGTTATAAGTAATTTCCTTATCACTCTGCTTGCTATTTCCCTCGCTGTTCTGGTGTCTCTGTCTGGTTTACTATTTTAAGTTATATACCTCTCAAAATCGTTTGCATGGCTTGGATGGCTCTAGGATACACCTATCTGGGCGCTTGGTATCATATAGGGCCTGTTACTACCGCTATTGTTGACCTTTCTGCTAAAACTGTTTTTGGTAACATTGTTAAGCTAGCGTACAAGGATCCTGATCACCCGGTGTTTCTGATCACCCCCATCAAAACGCGACACCTGAACAAAACACGCGATATCTCTCTACAACGCTCATCAATATGGACGCCCGCGAGCATGCTATACAATCCGCTATTCGCGATTTCGCTGCAGGTCTTTATACAAGTCAGCGTGCAGCTGCAAAGGCGTACGGCATCTCCCAGTCTACGCTATCGATGCGACTCCGTGGCGTAACAACGAGCTCGCTCAGTCACCAGCACCAGCAGCGATTAACTCCTCGACAGGAGGACTTTCTAGTAGAATGGATCCTTGAAGAAGACGCGCGCGCCTGCCCTCCCTCACACGCTCGCGCGCGAGAAATGGCCAATCGAATCCTACGTATGAACGGCGACGATCGTCCTGTTGGCAAGCACTGGCTATACCACTTTATCAAGCGCCAGCCACGTATCGCCTCTGTAGTCGGCAGAAAGCTAGAGGCTCAGAGAGCTGATGCAGCGACTCCAGAGCAGTTGCGCGCGTTCCTAGAGCGCTATGAGCAGACTCGACAGCGGCTCAACATACAGGCGGAGAATACATACAATATGGATGAGACTGGCGTTGCTCTAGGAGTATGTACAAACACTAGAGTACTCTCTAGTAGTCAAAAAGAAGGCTTACATTCGGTCTCCAGAGAATCGCGAGTGGGTCTCTATAATTGAGTGCGTATCGGCGACAGGGCAGAAACTACGCTGCGCAGTTATCTTCAAAGGCCAGAGCCTACAGACTACCTGGTTCCCAGCTAAATCCGTGCCTAGCTGGCTCTATACAACCTCTGAGAACGGATGGACGTCGAAAGCGATAGGTGTTGAGTGGCTACAGCGTATATTCATACTGAGACGGCTATAGGTGATGGCCAGTACCGCCTTCTTATCCTCGACGGTCACGGCAGCCATATTGATATAGACTTCCTTTGGCTCTGTAAGCAGCATCGAATCGAGCTCTTATACCTACCTGCGCACTCCTCACACGTCCTACAGCCTCTAGATCTTGCTCCTTTCTCTGTAATCAAGTCTAGTTACAGACGTCAGATCTAGGAGCTCGCATCACTCGACGACGCTGCGCCTGTCAAGAAGGAGCGCTTTATCACCTGCTATCATCAAGCTAGGGAGGAAGGCTTCACAGAGCGTGTGATTCGAGCTGGCTGGCAGGCATCTGGTATCTGCCCATTCAACATCAATCACGTGCTCAGCTCGTCGCAGGTCTCTCAGAGGCCTACTACGCCTACACGTCAGCAGCAGCCTCAGCAGCAGCTCCAGAGCTTCCTCTCGACTCCCCAGGGCCCTCACGATCTCTATATAGCGCAGCGCAGCGTCCAGAGCGTTGAGAATCTAGGTCGTACGACCGGCTGCTCCTACAGAAAGCAGGTAAGGCTCTAGCAGCTGCAAATACTAGAGCTGCAGGCCTAGAAGCAGAGAAAAGACGCCTTGAGCAGCAGCTAGAGATATCTACCTCTCAGCGTCAGCGTAAGCGCGTTCGAGTAGACCCAAATCAACGCTTTGCAGAGGTAGAGAGTATTAGGGAGGCTATGCGCGCAGCTGAGTCTTCAGCAGTCCAACCACGTAGATCTACTATATCAAGCACCTCAGAAACAGCTGCTATAGCTACAGCAGCTGCAGCGCTTGAATCTATGTGTAGTCAATGGCAATTATAAGCAGCGTTGCTGAGATATCGCGCGTTTTGTGCAGGTGTCGCGTTTTGGTAGAGTGATCAGAAACACCGGGTGATCAGGATCCTTGTACGCTAGCTTACTCTTAGTTAAGAAACAAGGAATTCCACTAAGAAGTATTATTAGGCTTAAAATTCAGAACTACTACTTTTTCTTCCTGTGGACTTAGGTTACGTTGATTGTCACTCTTTCTGCCGGCCTCACTACTATCTTGAACGAGGTTTCTGCTGGAAATGCTATAGTTGCAACACTAGCTAAGAATTTACCGAAAGCGAGTAACTACTTTTTATTGTACGTTCTCCTGCACGCTCTAGCTATAAGTGCGAATAGTTTACTTTGTATTGACTGGTTAATAAGCATATTTATTGCTGCGCCTCTATTTGATCGCACAGTTTCCCAGATGTTGGATAGAAAAGTTCTAGAAGTTGAGTGGGGAACCTATGTTCCTGTCTACACCAATCTTGCCTGCATTGGTATAGTACTAAATCATCTAGGAGATTCCCTACTAACTCAGTCAGGATTTATCTACGCTACAATATCACCAATAATAGTCCTAATTCAGCTGTTTATATTCGCTATATCTTGGATAGTGCACTCGCATTCATCGATTACAATTGCAGCACAGGACTACGGCGGCATATTTTATCCACACGCTATTAAACACCTTATTATAGGTATATACACAATGGAGGCTGGACTAGTAGCCCTTTTTGTGTTGGTACGAGATGCACAGGGAAAATCAGCATGCATTGGTCAAGCTATCTTTATGCTTCTAACAGCAGCTTTAACAATTGTTTATCATTACATTCTCTGCAAGATGTTTAACCCGTTGTTAAAGTTTTTACCGTTGTCAACAAAAGCGTTAGATAAACCAATGACGGAATATCCTACGTATAATGCGATTAACGCGCAAGCAGCTTTGCGTCTGCCTAAAGACAACTTTGGTTTTAGTGATATTGAGCTTCATAATTGCAGAGAACTATCTTCGGATATTATCCTATCAGACGAAGACGCAGTTATTGATAATCATTGTAAAATTAGATTGAAAACGTACAGTAGAAATGCATAAATATATGTTAGGCAAAACTCCTCAAACCTAAGCCAAAGGTATAAACAGTTGGGATGGCGTGGATAGGGCATTCGGAGCTAAACAGGACGGGTTGTTATCCGAATGGTGATTGTCTGTTAGAGACATTAATATTGCTACAGCTCCCCTCATCAGCAAAGTATAACTCGCATGTGATAGAAGTATAGTTGCGTTGAACTTTGGTTCGGCTCCTTGTCACATATTGCCCGAAAAAAAAATTTCGGCCCCTTCCACTAACAAAATCGTGTCGGTTGCAACAATTAAGTATAAATACCCCATCAATTCCCACCTGAAGGAAAACAATGGAGTGGTCTAGCTTAGAAAGGTTAAGCGTTAAGCGATTGTACAACGTTATAAACGAAGTAAAACAAATTCAAAGCTGGCCTGGGATTCTACATTTAGTTAATTTACTGCAAAAAAAGGCAGGTTTAGAATGGTCAACATGCTATCTTGCTTAGGTTGTGCTCTTTGCACAGACTTTATACTGGCCTATTAGTGTCTGCCGTTAAGCGTTAACAGGATTGTGTTATTGGCAATTTTAATTTGCTAGATGCACAGTAACACTAGTATATAAAGCAGCACATTTCTATGAGCTGTGGAAGCTAGTTAAGCATAGTTGTAGGTTTTATTTCGTAGCTATGTATATTACTAAAAGTGCATAGACTTCGTTCACTATACTGGTTGGTTACGCGTTTGTATGTTAGCATTTGGGTTATTCAAACCCCAGGATTGGAAGCTCTGGAGGCATTTAAATCTTAAGCATACTGATATACTAAACTGTGCCCACATGTTTCTTGGATATTGGGTTGATGGTTCTAAGCAGATACACTGGGAGGAATGCTATTTTGAGCTTTGGGAACGCGTTATACAGAGCGAAAGGACATTATATTTATTAGATCATCCGTATGACTATGCTAGATATCTATGGAGAAGATTTGGCTTCTACCTAACATTCCCAATCTCCTACTGTAAAATTATCGTCATAAGGCCAGCAACAAGCTCTGGTTTCGTACATATCGAGCGGTATCATTGCGAGACTAGTAAAATATAGCCCAAAGTAATGTTTGGCCAAGGTTTGATTAAGGCCCCCGGAATCTCTCGTTCTTGGTCTTGCTGTCGATCGTTTTGTCGACGCCGTCAACTATCTTGTTAGCGACACCCCCCTGTCTGGTCTAGGGGTCATTTATAATTTTCAGTCCACTAATTTACAAGCTTCACCGCAATTAAAATTCTTGTCTGCAGGGGTGAAGCCGATTTTGCTAAGAACTCGCCACATCTTCCTACTTTTTAGCCATTATAACTAACTGGTATGTGCACAATTTGGCAAGACATGCATGCTACTACTATGAAGGCCTAATTCCTTGTCCTGCGTACAACCCAAGTAGATTTTGATATGTTATAGTTACCGCGATCCAGTCCAGTGGGGTAGGCTGTCGAATAATGCGTGCGAATGCCGCTCGTTGACTGGAGCAGGCGGAGAAATATCTACTAATATCTCCACGAATTATTCGAATAGAATTATTTCGGCAGGTGAAGTTTCTGTTATTACCCTAGTCTGGAATGTGTTAAAGACCGCGAGACCTTTTTGTGTGCAGGGAACTTTCTATACCTGATTTCCATCTAAGTAGAAGGCTTTGGGTGGCTACTTATCTCGCCGGACAGTGGTCACTCAATGTATGTCCCCGTCGACACTAAGGCTTATAAGAAACCCATTACTAAGTGTTGCGGGCTATATTAAAGGACTTTTCTAAGCTAGAGAATAAAGTCTAAAGCATCTTAGATTTAAACCTTAGTATGTTAAGAGATTGTTTAATCTTTAATGCGGTATTTGCTTAGAAAACCACAAGGACTGTATCTAAGTCTAACTTAATTAGGCCACGTTTACAATTATTACTGCATTATTACCTACATTAAACGCTGAAGAAAATATTTCTATTATGTAAATATAAAACTAGAGTTAACTACCTACTTTAAAAACGGTTTATATACCTATCTATAGAAAGACTTATTAAGTAGTGCAGACTGCGCTATTCGTCGGGTACCCCTGTGCATTATTCGTTGGGTTGGAGGGTGCGGGAGACACAGGAACCGTCACTTGGGTAACCCCCTCTGCTGCTGATGGGCATTTCCACGTACTTTGTAAACACTTGTAACTGCGAACTGTCTCCTGAAAGTCTTTGTTTACAAAGGATGACCCTGGGTACCATACATGTAGCGGTTGTTGCTGCAAAGCGAAAGTCGGGAAAACACTTGTTTGTATTGATATGAGTATGAGCTCAGATACATACTCCTGGGTGCTCTAGGCAACAGTGTAGGCAACTATAGGCAACAGTCATAGGCAGCAACTTCAGCCTTGCTCTAAACACCGTTACACACCCCCTCATCCTGTAGTTAGCGACGTAAGGATGATTCCTCTGACTCTTACACTTGAAGTTGAGAGCGTAGGTCTGTAAGGTGTAGCTGCCTTACAAACTCAGCATGCTTTTGTCGGGTTAGCATCTTTGTCATGCCATCGGCAGGCATCCTGTTAGTTGGTCTCCATTGCACGGAGAGTCGTCCTTGCTCTACTTCCTGGCGGATCCAGCTCTGGTGTATATCAACATGCTTGAGCTTGGTTGCCAGCTTGTCTTGTTCTTTTGTGACAATACCAACAGTCTGCTGGTTGTCACACAAAATACTTGGAGTAGTGTGAAGTATTAGTGACAGGCCATTGAACAGGCGTAGCCACTCCTCCATTTCTGAGCCTGTGAGAGAGAGCGCGAGTAGCTCTGCCTCAGTAGTTGACTTGGTGACTGTACGCTGTAGGGTAGACTTCCAATCGACAGTCATCCCAAATAGTTGGAAAACGTACCCTTGAGAGCTTCGGCGAGTCTCTAGGTTGTCTGCGAAAGCAGCATCAGATGCTCCAAAGAAGATAGGGTCGTGGTAGTCCTTCCCTGTAGTCACAAACTCTTGTATCTCTTCTTCAGCTGTGCAAGCTTCAAGCGCGTAGTACTTAGTCTCTAGGATGTGTCGCCACACCTTTCGTATAGACTCTACATGGGCTTGACCAGGGTTTGTGAGATGTGATGCGTGTATGACGTGAGCTCGTGCTAGCTCAGGTCGTGTAAACTGTGTAAGGAACGCGAGATGACCAACAAGCTCTTGATAGAGCCTTGTTCTGGCTGCGTTGGGTTCCTCCGTAGATGGCTCGAGGTAGTTGACCACCATAGGTACTTCTGTGCGTCGGCTAGTGGTTATTATGCCATACTTTGTGGCTACCTTGTTAATGTAGGCGTCCTGGAGTAGCCAAAGCTTGCGAGCGGCGATGTCTCGTACGACGCGTATACCCAAGAACCACTTGAGTGGACCAAGTCGCTTCAGTTGATAGTACTCGCTAAGTTTCTGCTCGAACTGCTGGTGTAGCTCAGCATTACGTGGGTGAAAAGCCATAACAATATCGTCAACGTAGACGAAAAGGATGAGCCACTTGTTAGTGTATGCACATGGGAAACCTGGCACAGGCTTCATCCCTAGTGATTGTAGCGTCTTGCGGAGCTCCTTGTACCATAGTAGCGGTGACTCCTTCAGTCCGTAGAGAGCGCGGAGTATCTGGAGTAGCTCTCCATCCTCTTGAAATCCGTCTGGCGTCTGCGCGTAGAGTAGACGATCTAGTTTAGCGTTGAGGAAAGCTGTCGGTACGTCGTACTGAACAAGCTCTAGCTCAAAATGATTGGCAATCGCGGTAATTGCTCTAAATGTGCGTGCTGCTAGTGTGGCAGCGTAGGTGTCTCCGTACGGCTGCTGGAGGTCACCTCTGAGCACTAGGCGTGCCTTGAATCGCGATAGGAAGCCATCCTCATCGAATTTGTAGGTGAAAACCCACATAAGAGGTAAGACCTCTGCATCAGCGCTTGCTGCTTTCTTTGTGGTCTTTGCGAAGCATCCTTTGTTCCAGATACTTCTGTATTCTTCTTGACCAGCTTGTCGAAACTCAGCTCCGTATAGGTGAGTCTCTAGGTCTCTCCAGGTCCTTGGCGGTGGCGGAACCTGTGACTGATGGATCTTGGTAACAGGCTGCGGCTTCAGCGCTGTTGTAAAAGCGTGGAGGTAGTCATTAATGCGTATTCCATAGGAGATCGCGTGCGCCTGGTATCTAGTTGCGCCTGTAAGGTCTTCAGCGCGCTGCTGTCGTCGGCGCGAGCCTGTAAGGATGTTTGATTCATCGATTTCGAGGTTTCTGCGCCTCGGCGCGTTGTTGCTATGTCGATCAGGTAGATAGTTGGGGATTTGGGTGGCAGAGAGCTCTTGTGGTGTTGACTGTGGATCTTGCTCTATTGGGAGAACTTCGGCCGGAGTATCGTTGTTCCGGTGCCGGCTCGCTTGAGTAAGTGACGTAGGCGTTAGCAGCCCACCCCCCAGGAACAGATCCTCTACGTCCTCATCAACTTCTTCAACTTCGTCAATTCTGCTCTCACCCCCTCCCTGCTGCCGGCCAGCGCGTGCTGCCGCTGCAGGTACGTTGCGCGTCTGCCTGAGCGTCATGAGTTCTTCGATGGCGATATCGTCAGATTCAGCTTCTTCTGGAAAGTCGAGCAGCTCTATGACCTCTTCAATAACTGACTCTGCTGCGTAACCTTCTGGTCCTTCGTAGAATCGCGTTGGTTCGAAAATGACGTCTCTAGCTCGAATGACTCTGTCCTTCGTAGGCAGCCAGATCCTGAAGATATTTGTCGAATCGTAGCCTACGAGGTGTCCTATGAGAGCTCTGGATTCAAGTTTGTCGCCTCTCTTGATAGACGGATTTCGGACATACGCTCGACAGCCTATAGGGCGCAGGTGGTTCACCTTCGGCTTTGATCCCCATACAATCTCATATGGAGTCTTCCAACCTAGTGCTTCGGTTGGTGTACGATTCAGTATGTATGCTGCTGTTCTAAACAGCTCGTTTGATAATGATTTTGGCAGGTTTCCTTCAAGCCTCATGGCTCGAGCTCGAATGACGATGATCTTGCCTGCTCGCTCTGCAAGGCCGTTTTGCTCGTCTGCGTAGTCTGCCCGCGGCTCGTATCGGATCCCTAGCTCAGCGCAGAGTTCCTCCAATACGTTTGGTGCAACTCCGTATCCTCGGTCGTTATCAGTCTTGATTGCGGTGACGTCGCTGTCAAAGATACGCTGTATCTTGCGAATCTTTTGGACAAGCCAGCGGCTCAGGAATGCCTTCGTTCGCTGTGGAAAGCAGTCGACTTCATGCCACTTGCTATACTGGTCTACCATGTGACCTGCAACTCGGTCACCATTGAAACAGGCCTCTGCCTCTCGAGGTAATAACTGGATGAAGTCTATAGCAACGCGGTAGAACTTCCTTGGTGCAAAATCCTCTTGCTGTCTCCTAGAGATTTGCTTTGAGAGTTTCGATTCGACACATACGCCACAGAAGTCGTTGTCTTTGCCTTCGACTCGCAAGCCTTCCACATGGTCAGCCAGCCTCTCAATTGCCTTCTTGCCAGGATGACCCCAGGTACTGTGGGCTGTCCTGTAGTCGACTATAAGGTCACGTCGAGGATCCTTCGAAGGTCGGTAGGTAGTGCTGAAGGATGACAATAGGCGTGTATCTGGGCGGCGGTTGGCATCAGCGTCAACCAGCCAGTGACCGTTGTCGTACTCCAGTTGAGCGATAACGGTTTTCTTGCTGACTTTGTACAGCAAATCTTGTCCTGAGTCAAAGTGGATCTGACTCGAGCGACAGCGTGCTAAGCCCATAAGGCTCGTCAAGAAGCCTTCGACTAAGGCAACGTGTGTTAGGACGATAGGTGATAGTCCTCTCGGTGTTTTCACGGTCAGCTTCATGCTGCCCCATGCAGTTATCTTGATACGGCCTGTTCCTGCTCCTACGAAATCGTTGGCACTGGCCTCATACTCTCTCGTCCATCCAGGCCAGGACTTAGTGTTGACAATGTGAGTGTTCGAACCAGGATCAAGTATGAATCGGTTGCTCAATGAGTCGTAGCTGCTGACATCGTCAAGCGTCGATAGAGCCACCAACTCCTCGGTAGGTTTGACACCGTCGTCAAGCATCAGATCCTCGTCGCGCTCGTCGCGCTCGTCAACCGTAACGGCATCGGATACCATATATTGTGCGGTGTAGGTCGATGGATTGGAAGGAGGCTTGCCATCGTCAATAGTGACTGCAGGCTCAGAGTTCGACTGAGTTGCCTTCCAGTCCTGTATGGCTTTCTCCACCCTCGCTTTCAAGCTCGGATCCTTGGCAAAGGCCGCTGCCACTTTCTTACTACCCTCCTTGTTGTCGAATCCTCGGGGTCTGTGAGGCGCATCTGGGTTCATCACCCAGCATCTCGACCATGAGTGTCTTTTGCCACAGAGGCATACACCGCTCCGTGTAGGTTTATTATCTTGCGGTGTTGCTGGGCTTTGCTATCTCTAGCTCTGCCGCGTGTGCGCTGAAGCCTGTACTAATTGGGCGTGTACGCTTCAGGTATGCTGAGAACTCGGCGACGTAGTTCTCCACTGAGGGGACTGTCTTACCAAGCCTCTCCTTCTGGATCAGGTCTCGTAGACCTGCTGTTCCGTATTCGGGGTCAATTGTCTTGCAGGCGACTAGGAAGTCTTCCTGCGCTCGGGTGTCTTCAGTCTCTGCCAGCCTGATGGCCTTGCACTGGTTGGTGACCTCGATCCACCTTCGAAGCCATTCTTCAACCTTCCTGCCCTTTGGCGGCGTCTGGAGATCCTTGTATACCGCTATTAGATCGCGGCGTCGCGTCGCGTCTGACGGTGCGAGATGTTTCTTAAGGGTTGTAAGGCGTTGGTGCGGCGTATCCTTGTCCTCAATCAGGTAAATGTGATGCGCTGCTATCGTCTTACTAATCTCAGAGTTAAAGTCTGCCAGCGCCTTCAGCTGACGCTTATACTCTAGATCCTTCTTCTCCCATCTCTCGTATGCCCAACGGTAATCGGCTCGCTGCTCGGTGTTTAGGCCAGCGTACGTCGTAGCTCGTTGGTCATAGTCGCTAAGCTGAGGTTCAATCGGCTCCTCTAGCTGGGGTAGCTGGTCTGCTGCAACGTCTGGGTCGACGTATTTCCAGAGTTGATTCTTTTGTGCTGTATCCTTGCGGATAAACAGCCACTTGTGCCAATCCTCTGATCGACTGAGTACAAACTGTTACTCGAGTGACGGCTGGGTCCTCGGTAGTCATGCTCGCTGGGTTCTCTACTCTATGTGTGAGTAGGCAGGTAATTCAGGTGAGTGAGATCCCGTCGCAATCCGGGCTCATAACTGTAGCGGTTGTTGCTGCAAAGCGAAAGTCGGGAAAACACTTGTTTGTATTGATATGAGTATGAGCTCAGATACATACTCCTGGGTGCTCTAGGCAACAGTGTAGGCAACTATAGGCAACAGTCATAGGCAGCAACTTCAGCCTTGCTCTAAACACCGTTACAATACACCTTCACCTCCCTATCCTCTATAAGGTATATTACAGGTTTCATCGCTATCTATGTTAACTTAAAACGGAATAATAAAGAGCCAATTACCTGTAGAACCGGCAACATACGCCAAGACCAATTGCAATAGATAAAGTATTTCTCATCATATCAGTAGCCCAACAAATATCTGGAGAGGGACCTGTTCCTAAGTGTGTGCAATGTCTCCATCGGTCCTTATTACAGAACCATAGCTATCACCTATAAGTATACATTTAGGATCTAAACGGTCTTACATACCTTTGGTAAATTATCTGTTATATTTTGCGCATATATTTGGCCTATAAAAAGGCTAATAGCGTAAGCCGTGGTTAGCATCATCGTGGAGAAATACATGGTATAGTTAGTGTCGGCATAAGATCTTTATATATCCTAGCAATAATTTTAAATAAGGGCCAATAAAAAGGATAGTAGAATAAATTTCCTGCCTGGGGTGGTTATAGTCACGTGATAGCTTTTGGACCTTGGGAACCTTAAACACCTTAGAAGCTTTACACTCCTGATGTCAGATGCGGTAAGAACTTTTTTAAATTAAATTTGGATTTTCTATAATGTTAAGGGTTAGGTTTTTTCCATTTGTAGCCTGAAGGATAAGCCGGTAGCTGTGCTACATAGTAATAGGGACATTCAGTTTGCGTTTTGTGGCGGCGCATAAGCAACGTAGTCATAATAACTAGCGGCACAGGTGCTAAAATTATACCAATACAACTTACGGCTTTATAAAACAATCTGATGTCACACAGCGCCTAGCAGGATACTAACTTTAAACCCAACCAATAATGCCAACTTATTATATTACCCAAATATAGTCTATACTATGCGCAGCCATGAAACAGCGCAAGCGAAGGAGAGCACAAAAATTGGTTATCTTGACATCAAACAATATTCATTAGACGGAATACTCATCGCCAACCGTTTCATCATAGGAAGAAGGCAAACTTTAGGCTTATAATTAATATCTTAAGCAAGTACTTCTTTTTATATTGTGTGTGCGTCTACTAATAGCTTAGAAAACTATAGTAGCTCGCGTAAAACTTATCTAGTTGCCCTACAACATTCAACTGTCTTTGCAAAGCGCACGCGCTAGTATTTCGTAAGGGCTTGGCGACATCTATTTTATATAGTCACCCTGCAGTAAATAATAGATGCTATATTTTCTTAGGGCTTTTAGTGCAGAAAGTAGAAGCACAGTTATAATATAAAGACTGCTAGGCATCCTTTCACTACAGTTCATCCTTTAGCATTTCCCATTATTGATTTAAAGCTGTTCCAACAGCGATCTTACATTATGAGTTCTGTAGCAACTTCGCATCGGAGACTCTTGAATATGCTTCGGGACAAGACTAGTGGCGCTCATGCTGCCGTCCCTTTGGAAGGAATAGAAGAAGGAACCGATATAATGCCACTGTTCCGTCTAATAGAGCTATTGTCGAATCTGGGCTGGCGAAAAACACCTAACTAGAAAAGATTTATAAAAAACGCTCAAATTTTGGCTAAGGAGTTAGAATTGCTGAGCAAATACTAGTGGCCGGTAGTGAATTTTAGTTAGTTAGAGGATTCTGAATCTTGCGTTCACTGCAATATAAGTAAGAAGCTTTAGCGTTATGATATTAGCGCATTAGTATATAAAGCTCCCTGCAAGCGACACACATTATACAAAGGCTATAGACAGAGCACTATTTGCAAACTTTGCACAGCAAGATCGTTCAAAAGGGAAGGTAGCTCTAAAACTAATAACGAGGCCTCCAAAGAAAAGGATGATGGCTCTGATGGCTCTAATGGCTCTGATGCCGCTGATGCCGCTGATGCCTCTGGTGACGAGGATGCCCCTGGTGATGAGGATGCCCCTGGTGAGCAAGGTGCACAGCAGGGTCAGGAAGCACATGATTCCTCAAAGGGGTCTAATGATGATAAGGCCCACAATAAGGGAGAAACTGAGGTCGATGAACTCTCCGCGCAACTTGGGCGTTTTAACATGGATGACCCCTTAAATGGGTCTGATAAAGATGATAAGGAACACATACGACGTAAATTGCAGCAAGACTAAGATGAGGTATACACTTTAACGTTTTTTAACTTAGCTGAAGTTCCTCTTAACAAAATTAAATTTATTGATAATATAGAGCTAAAAGAAGAAAGTATTCAATATGTAGAAGTTTGGGTGAAAGGTAAGAAGGTAAAAGTGGAATTTTTACCATACCAAAAGTTTTTGGCTATAAAGAAGAATGAAGAGTATGCGGATAGCATAAATAGTGATGTAATAGTTGGGGAGCAGCAGAATATGTCTAATTCAAAAGTTGGGCAAGCGAAATAGAGAGGGGCACACGGCTCTATAGATAAATTCGTAAAGTAACGTCTGTCCCGGGGTCGCGAGACGCACGGTGTAGCAAGACACACTACAGGTACTTTAAGATCAAACAACTCTTACATTCTCAGCGCGTTGAAATTTCCTAAAGTCTCTTAAGTTAATAATAAATTTTTAAGCCTACTCTAGACTGCTCTCGCCCTTGCGCATACAAAAATTACAGTGGCGTTGATGCCTTCGCGCCTGATTAAGTAGGAGCCTTCTCTGGGGCGTGTATATAGGCCTACACCATGCAGCAACCCTATAGGCCTCTGAAGCCAATAGCTTGATTCCGCTCATGCTTCTCAGTCCACCAGCGATAGTAAGAAGTCATCCCCGTCCTTGTGGCGATTGTGGCGCGCATGTTCATGCTTGATTGCCACCTGGTCGGTACATCAGATCACTAATCCGGCTGGTGCGACGCCGACCCCGCACACCTCATACCCATTAGCGTGTAAGTTTTCCCCCTTAGTAAGCGTTTTCTCCTGGCTGGCATGTGGCTGTTCAGGCTTATGGCTGTGCTGACAAGAATATGACGGTCCAACCTATGCCAGCAATAATTAACACTGACTTATCTTGGACTGGCATCTATACTCATACAGTAGTGTGTAGGTTCGGCTTCTAGCTTTCGCACGCTACTCGCCTTTATCTTGGCAAGTGCCTTGCAGCGTAGGACGGCACTTTACCTATTTTAAGCTAGTTCTGGGGCAACGAAACCTCGAGAGCGCAGATGCATCTACAGCGGATCGGGATAACTATCTACCGGCGCTAGGAGCTCATGAAGCGAGGCTTGGTGATGTTACCCTAAATTTTCTCTCCAAACAGCAACCTTACCGAACTGTTCCTCGTTTCTAACCACACTTCCTTGGCTCTTCCAGCCTAACTCGTCCGCTTCTTCTTCACTCGCCAGCATAAAGCTCATGGAACGCGACGGAAAAGAATCTCGTATCATCATCCGAGCTCGCATAACAGATATACCAGGGGAGTCGTGTCGCCGCCCGATTACCCTTGGGGAGATATTCTGCACAGAGATCCTTGGGAGGTCCTTCAATACAAAAGTATCAGCGTCAAAATTTGATGCTGTTCATATTCCGCATGGATTTAACTCCGATAAACCACTTAAGCGGTGGTTTATCTACGATCTCAACGTTGCATGCAACCTAGAAGAGAAGGAACTACTAGCAAGAATTCCACACTATGTCTACTAAGCTAGCTTAGTAGATAATTAATAGTAGGATAGCTCATTGAGTTAATTAATAGATATGCTTACTGTATTTAGGATATTTGTTAAGCGCGATACTTGGCTTTCTAACGCGAAGAGTTACTGCGCAATGTTCTGCTAGGGGGGTTAAGAAGAACAAAAGATTACGGAAGCACTAAGGAAGAAAGAAACAGGTTTTATTGCAAGCGCATTAACTATCAATTTGTAACTCTTAAGTTTGTGCAATTGTTCCTAAGGTGTCTTTAGTAGAGTCTCTCCTCTGCATGCTAGGCAGTCCCTATTTGGCTTATCCTCTTGCACCACATGCGCAACCTAACGTTGGGGAGGAGGGCACGTAGTATTAGCGTTTATAGCTTGTTAGCATCTCGTAATATGTTTGAAAGCAAGACTGTTAGGATTATTAATTGGGTCTGTGTGACTTGGCGCGCATCGAAAAATCGCATTGACATCGTTGCACATCTTGATAGCGAATTAGATATAACCTAATAAAGAAAGCTAGGTGTTATACCTTTTAGAATCGATAAAAGCGTATGTATCTGTTCGCAACAAGTTTAGAAGGAGACTAATTAGAGATGTTAGTCTTACGACAGGACGAAAAAGTGTCACTCTGCTTCACCCACCTGCTTATCTACACTACTAGAGAAGTTGGAGACAGAGTAGACAGACAGCCTCTTAGAAGAAAGAAGGAATTGTTAGGAGTAAGGGGTCCAGGCTCCGCAATGCATTGGGATGTTGATGCAGGGTACAACCGCGCCAAGACGAGTATATGCCTCAGGGTTGCGGCGCCCCTAACCAATCGCCTTATCGCGTGCATCCAGCTGGGCTAGGGCGTGTAAGATCCAAAGTTAGTATAGCGTATGTTAAAGCGCTGGCGGGAAGTAAATTAAGCAGCGCGAAAGCCGGAAGCCGAACCTGCACACTACTGTAGTATAAACATTTAACTTTTAGAGAACTTATACATTTTCGCTAATAGGGCCCTCCATAACACTTCTATATCTATCGCTATCTTGTCACTCGTTCGCGCCACTTTCCCCTTTAGCACAGATAAGCCAGCCTCAACATCTGCCTCTGCTTCCAGCACAGTACTCTTGCGTTTTCAACCGCGTTTCCCTTTAACCTTTAGTATTAACAGACCAGCCTTAACCTCCAAAGCAGTTGCCTCAATCCCTAGTGCAGTTGCCGCCGCCTCTAATGCCTCAACCTCCAGTTCAGTACCCTTGCGCTTCTAACCACGTTTCCCTTTGTTAGCCGCTTTAGCGGCATCCTTTTTAGCACGCTTCGCTCGTGCTGCCTCAAGGTCCTTATAGCTAATCACCTTCCCAGTCCCCTTCAACAATATGTCTGACTTAGTTGATCGTCAAGTCTTGGCTTCGTTGTTAATAGCCATCAAGAGATGGATGTGATTCTCAGCGCTGACAACGTACCGTACTACGCGTAGTACTACGTCCCGTAGTACGTCCCGTACGCCGTACGTACGTAGCTGCCTCCTGGGCCGTAGCGTAGCCGTAGTTTGTACGGCTCTACGGCGTAGTTACGGCTCTACGGGAGCCTTTTTATGAGATTTTAACGTGACCTTTTGGAAGAATTGGCTGCGTCAAAAAGCCGTTAAAAGTCACTTTTTTGACCTTATAAAGTTGATCTCCTAAAAAGACAACTTTTTGACGACCTTAACACTAGAAAACGATCACTAATTACCCAATTAGGAAGGATCTTGGCATGTACGGCCCGTAAACACCTTTTTGGACCGTACTACGGTTACGGGGCGTAATCTGGCATCTCCAGCGGCTCCCGTACGTACGTAGCGCCCATACAAGCCGTAGCGTAGAGCAATAAGGGTCAATCGTACCGTACTACGCTACGTTGTCAGCGCTGGTGATTCTGCTGAAGGGCGCCCTTAGTGAAGGATAGGTGGGCAGCTTTGGCAAACTTCTGTAAGTGTCGCTGTAGGCCCTGTTTGCTGGTCTCGTCAAGAGTATGAGCGTCCTTTTGCATGATCAGACTTTGCAGCGACATAAGGCCCTCCGCTAATACTGGTGTTACAGGCGTTTGCGGTACCGCATCTTGTCGACAAGGTAATGTTACCTTATTAGTTGCCGGAATGTTTAGTTCCGCGGTGGGTCTCGGTACCGTTCTGAGCACTCTTTCTAGGTTGAACGGAAACAAACCAGTGGCGGCGAAGCCGGCCTTGATGTTCTTAGACGTGAACGCGCGCACTCTTGCATGACTGTATAGAGCGGTGAAGTGCTCCTTGCCGATAGCATTCACCCCACCCCGCTCCAGTCGCTCAACCTGTTCACGATAAGCCGTCTTTAGTGGTGCGAATACCGCGACGTCGCAAGGTTGAAGCTTGTGGGATGTGTGCGAGGGGAGACGACATAAGATAATATTGTTTGCGAAACAATGCTCTAGGATCTCGAGGGTCTCTTGCGTCCCAAAGCCGTCACAGATAAGTACACGGGGTCGTCCGTTAGCACGTTCCTTAGTATCGGCGTCAAATATACGCTTGAGCCACTGCAAGCTAATGTTGGAGTCGGTATATCCAGACTCATTGCAAGCATACTGCCATCCAGGAGTAGGAAACGTGGTCCAGTTGCTTCGATGAGTAGTAGCCGGCCAAATGATCATAGGGTTCAGATACCTACCGTCAGCGCTAATGCACTCGATGGCAGTTACTGTCGTTCGCTTGACGCGCGCACCTCTATAGCTTCGTTTATCGCCCTTACCTACGAGGACTTTTACAGAGCCTAGCATCGATAGCATGACTCCAGTCTCGTCCATGTTATAGAAATTCTCCGCCAGGATGGCTGGTTCGTCCAACACCTTCTCTATCACCTCGAACCAGTGTGTGATCTTCCCGGCGACATTCTTCTCGTGGCGGTTCCAGTCTAACGCCATTACCCGTCTCGCTGCCGTCTCTGGGTGGCGGGTCTCGAAGGCCTTCGCCCAGTTTTTACCTGGAGGTTTGAGGGGTCGATCGGTCGCCGGTCGCTGGCGAGTGGCGACGAAGGCAAGGAAGGGTATAAATTTGATTCGTACGGGTTGTCCGAGATCTGACATTTGTAAGAGGTACTTGACGAGGGCGGTCTCTTCCCACGGAGTCAGATACTGCTGACTCTGGGCCTTCTCCTCTATCGACCGTCGACCGCGCGCGCGATGATGGAGCGTAGTGTGAGGAACCCCGTCACGGTCTGCGAGGGCACGGTACGATCTACGCATACCAGAACGAACCTCTCGTGCTAACACTTGACTGGCTTTATCCATGATAATAAGTGGTGGTGAGGGCATGAAGGAAGGGGAGCGAGCCGCAACCTCCGGATGAGCAGGCGGCGCGGGCGGCGCGGGCACCGTTGGCAGCACAGCACAGAGAACACATTCCGGAACCCACGCCATGCGCCACAATTATTTTTGGGTGCGTCTAAAGTAGGCATAGTGCTGCAATTAGTTACAATCTATACCATATAATGTCAGCACCTCAATATAGCTAGAGCATCTCGTCAAGTCCGGAGGCTTTCAACAGTCTTCTTCTCTGCCCAGCGAAACTCCCGGCATCTACACTCGCAAGGTTAAAAAGCCTCTAACTAGAAGAGAATGGTATTTGCCCCTTATACTTGCCTTGTAGCCCTCCGAAACATTGACAGCGTTCTAAATTCGCGACTAAACAGGGGGTGATAGCTAGAGCGGTAATAAACGGCGTTGAGGAAAAGATTAACGATATGACCAACATTGCAGAGGGACTAACGTCCCTCCCTAAGTCGCGCAAAACCCCCCGTACCGCAAAATATGCGAGGTACTTTGATGTTAAGCAAGAATAAGTCTACGCACACATCAAAATATTCTATGTCTTTCTAAGGAATGTGTACTTTAGCTACTTGCGCACATAGCGCAGCCTCCCTATTAATAAATTATATTTGCATAGTTGCCTCTACGCCCGATAGATAAGGTGCTTTCTTTCGTCGCATAAAGATATCTCTCTACTATAGCCGCACTACCTTATTTGTGCTACTACGATGCGAAGGTATATGTCTTATACAAGCGTCAGAACCTTTTGATGGTGTTGCGCAGTCATATTAGCCTTTTGCCTCGATGTGGCGGGGACATTTATGCGTCCTTGCCACGCTGATTGGTACTTCTGATTGAAGCGCGAACTATATCTAGCTAGCGCGAAATGGCTCTTACAGACTACATAATCACGCCAACGTTATTTACATTTGTCATCTGGAACGGCCAGCCTGTGGCTGTAAGGCTTATGGGCCCTGTAGTTAGCCTAAGTGTCCGCGCCATAGTGGGCTGTGTAATTAGCCGCAACCCGCCTGCGATGGCCTGTTCTTACCTACTCTAGCCCAAACCCACTGACACGGCAATAGAACTCGCGCACTCTCGCGCCGCATCGCCATCGGATTTAATCCTTAAGTATAGCTCTGCGTCCTCTCTCTTCCCATACTAGCTAACCTTAGTAGCCTAGGACTAAAGTGCTTAACAAGCCGCTGCCTCGTCTCTTCGGCTAGGCTGCCGCGTCTGATCCCAACCGAGATCCGTTCCTACCACTTGCCCCCATCCAACTCTTATGCGAAACAATGCGTCTTGTGCAACGCAGCGACACTGGCAACTTCGTTCTTACTCAGATTGACAACGACTCTATCCCTCCCTATGCGATCCTTTCACACACCTGGGGTGCCGATACGGAGGAAGTTACCTTCGATGACCTAACAAATAACACTGGCAAGGATAAGCCTAGCTACAAGAAGATCTGGTTCTGTGCAGAGCAAGCTGCGCGCGATGGCCTAGACTACTTCTGGATTGACACATGTTGCATCAACAAGGAAATCAAGGCTGAACTCTCGCACGCCATCAACTCGATGTTTCGGTGGTACCGCGACGCGACTCGATGCTACGTCTATTTGCAAGATGTCCCCAGACCTCCTCTTAACGCTGAGGAAGAGCGTAGTCCGTCGCTGTGGGTATCGGACTTTCGCAATAGTAAATGGTTTACTCGGGGTTGGACGCTCCAAGAGCTCCTTGCTCCCGCTTCGGTTGAATTCTTTTCCTGGGAAGGCAAGCGACTTGGTGATAAACGTTCGCTTAGACAGCAAATCCACGAGATCACGGTTATACCCGAATCCGCGCTTTAAGGGGCCCCCTTATCCCAGTTCAGCGTCCATGATCGACTGTCATGGATAGAATACCGCGAGACTAAGCGTGCAGAAGACAGAGCGTACTCATTACTGGGTATCTTTGATGTCCATATACTATCTATCTATGGCGAAGGGATGGAGAGTGCGTTTAGGAGGCTCCAAGAAGAAATTGGCAAGCAGGAGAAATGCATCCAAGATTTACATCTCACCGATCCTCGCAACGACAAGAAGCGCATTGAAGACACTAAGGGGGGGCTGTTAGAGGACTCTTACCACTGGATCCTCGAGAACGCCGACTTCCGGCAATGGCGTGACGACAAGAACAGCCGACTGCTCTGGATCAAGGGCGATCCTGGTAAGGGCAAGACGATGCTGCTTTGCGGCATTATCGACGAGTTGAAGAAGTCGGTCGCGAAGACAGACCTCCTGTCCTACTTCTTTTGTCAGGCTACGGACTCGCGAATTAACAGCGCCACCGCGGTGCTGCGAGGTCTGCTATACTTGCTTGTTAAGCAGCAGCCATCACTCGTCTCGCATATTCGGAAAGAGTACGATCACGCTGGAAAAGCACTCTTCGAGAATGCGAACGCCTGGGTTGCCTTGTCTGAGATCTTTACAAGCATTCTCTAAGACCTAAGCTTGAACAGCACGTACTTAATTGTTGACGCGCTTGACGAGTGCGTGACGGACTTGCCAAAACTGCTAGATTTCGTCGCCTAGAAGTCATGCGTGTCTTCTCGTGCCAAGTGGATCGTCTCTAGCCGCAACTGGTCTAACATCGAGGAGCGCCTAGAGATGGCAGGACAGAAGGTGAGGCTATGCCTTGAGCTAAATGCAGAGTCCGTAGCTGCAGCTGTTAGCATTTTCATCAAGTATAAGGTGCTACAGCTAGCGCAGCGGAAGAAGTATAACGTCAAAACGCGAGACGCCGTGTTAAGCCATCTATCCTTGAACGCGGACGACACCTTCCTCTGGGTGGCTTTGGTCTGTCAAAACCTTGAAGAGACCCCACGATGGGGCACGCTTGCGAAGTTGAACGCATTCCCGCCTGGACTCGACTCTCTCTACGCACGGATGATGCAGCAGATCTGCGCGTCAGACAGCGCTGATCTCTCCCGCCAGATTCTGGCGTTACTAGCGATCGTATATCGACCCATTACACTTCTAGAGCTTGTCGCTCTTGTGGAGCCGCTCGACGATGTGGCCGACGATCTTGCGTCAGTACGGGAGATAGTAAGCCTGTGCGGCTCTTTCCTCACGAACCGAGGAGACACTGTCTACTTTGTGCATTAGTCAGCAAAGGACTTTCTATTAGAGAAGGCCGCTAGCGGGATCTTCCCATCTGGAATCGAGGCCGCCCACTACGCAGTCTTCTCGAGGTCGCTCAAAGTTATGTCGACACTTCAACGAGACATGTACAGCCTCCATGAATTAGGGTACCCTGCCGAGCTAGTGGAACCGCCAGACCCAGATCCCTTAGCGGCTCTGCGTTACTCGTGCATCTACTGGATTGATCACCTTAGCGATGGGAGTCTTACCTGTGGGCGAACAACAGAATGACGAACTGGTTGATTGCTATCTAATGAAGCCAGAGTGGTTATATACATGGAGTGGAGTATCCAGAAGATTCCAGATCAGCAAGGTCACATGACTGTGTGACGACATAGTAGAACATTCTAGAGTTGGCTAACATTACCTCCGCTGCGACTTCCTCCGTTGACCTGCGAGACGGTAGCGCCGTCTACGAATTCTTAAAGGAGAAATACCTTTACTGGCTTGAGGTTCTTAGCCTCTGCAAGAGCCTGTCAGAGGGGATAGTCTCCATAGCAAAACTAAAGCCGTCAGTAGAGGTAATGATTTACACTGCACTACTATTTCTATGCTATGCATGCTAATATAATTTAGAGAAGAGAAGATGCAGTTATGTTAAACGAACTTGTTCAAGATGCGCATCGATTTATTATGGCGCATAAGGGGGCAATAGAGAACAGTCCCTTGCAGGCATACGCGTCAGCACTTCTATTTAGTCCAGCCAGCAGCCTAGTGAGGGGCCATTTTAAAGAAGAAGAGCCACAGTGGATTACGATAAAGCCAAGTAACGTTACAGGGGATCAATGGAGTGCGTGCCTGTCGACGCTCGAGGGGCATAGCGGTACGGTCTGGTCCGTGGCCTTCTCCCACGACTCCGCACGGCTCGCGTCGGCGTCGGACGACAACACGGTCAAGATCTGGGATCCGAGCAGCGGCGCGTGCCTGTCGACGCTCGAGGGGCATAGCCGTTGGTGTTAGAATCCAGCCTAGTGCCATATAGGCACGTGATTACCAGCCATGTATATATATCACTAGCCAGCTCCTTAGAGTCGGTAACCCAATCGATTCTACACCTCATCTTTGGCACATTTCAACAGGTTATGAGCCCGGCAGCTTCCCGGATACTCAGCTGCCTCAGCCGAAGGATGAGAATTGCATGGAAAGTCACCAGCTTCAAGGATCCGCTGTCCCACGCACAATTGCCCTTATGACTCGATATGTATACCCCGTAATAGCCAGAGCATAGGCAATTCAAATGAGCTATCGATCACTATTATAGGGCAATCCACCGTTAAGTTACGGTCTTCCAAAAATGGAGCCCTCATTTTCTATTCACCATCCGCCAACTCGACCAAAGAATCGCAACGGACTCGCCCATCACCTCTGCGGGCGACACTCAGGCTGACTGACGCTACTATAAGGGCGCCGAACAGACGCTGGGGACGCTGTTGACTCTGAAAAACGGCGGGAGGTGGTTGGGATGAGCACGCCCCATGCGCTAACCCAAGCAAGCGACCAGCCTCTTCTGCCAGCCTCCTCCCCAGCACCTGAGACGACACTACCAGCCCTCACGCCGCCTGCCAGCCATCCCAAAGAGCCGAAAGCACGGTGCTACTTAGGGTATAAGTAGCCCTTACCCCCGCTAACATGAGAAAGGAAAAGCAATCTCACCGCTATAACCTTCGAAAACGGCCTCTCCTACCACCAAAACAACGCCGCGTCCTTGATCTTGAGCGCTTTCCACGCCTTAAACACGCTCTTGACCGCCTATACTACAAGCCAGGGCCAGAGAGCGACAACGGCAGCTGCTACAAGCCTCAGCGCGTCTCTGACTGCTCAATTTCAAGCGCTGTCTCAGAAAACCCGCTGTATTTAGCGAGTTCAACTGACCTTTTCGGCCTCGAAGTCCGCAGCCCTCCGCCGCCTCCGCCGCCTCCGCCACCCACTCGCCCTGAAGTACCACTGTACGAGCGCACTATTCGTGGTCACTCCTTCTTCACACGCGCTGGAGCCGCCAAAGTCGATGCCAGAAGAGCCAAGAGAGCAGCGCTAAAAGCACGCCACCATGGCCACTATCAGCTCAGTAGCCAGCACAGGGAGCCTCGACAAAATGATCGGGGTACTAGAGAAGCCAGCCGACTGGCCTGAGTGGATCCGGAAAATGAACAACTGGCTGTCTATGAATGGTTACGGGGAGTTACTGGGACGCAACAAGACCGCGCCAGCCAGGGGCACCCTGACTGCCCTTGAATACCGCCAGATCTACGACAACTGGCTATCAAAGCAGGAGCGTGGCTGCGCAATCGTGACGAATAGGTGTGGGTGGAACGCCAGGAGGAACTGAACAAGCAGACAGCCGCCGACCAGGCTGCTAGTGCAGAGAAGACGCCGAAGAAGTCGTCACAACAGTGGTTAGGCTGCTGGCGACGCTAAAAAGGCGCTACCAACCTACAGGAAGTGCTGTTTTTCAACAGCTGGATCTCAACTACACGTCGCTGACCTTGGGCGGTTGCAAGGGCGTCTCTGACTTCGCAGAACGCCTTCGAAAGGCGCGCAATGAGCTTCAAGCCCTAGACGCCACCTGCCAGATCACCGAGCCCCACTTTGTCAACCGCTTCCTTAGCGGCCTGGGCCCCGAATTCGCAGTGTTCCTGACGTCGTTTTACCAGACTCACCAGCTTATCCCGCGAAACGATGCGGGCGAGATAATCACCAAGGCAGTCACCTTTGATGAGGCAGTAATAGCCGCTGAAAAGGAGGAGCAGGCACAGAAGATGGCCAGCCAAACTAGCGTTGCGTTAGTGACAATGAAGGGGAAGGGTGCTGCGACGCGCGAGCGCAGGCAGTGTTCAAAGTGTGGAAAGCTGGGTCACACTATTGAGGTGTGTTTTGAGCTGCACCCGGAGCTGCGCAAACAGTACAGCGAGCGGAGGAGGAAGAGGGAGCAGCTAAAGCTGAACCTGAACAACCGCGACGACGCAACAAACCCCGCTGTTTCCGCCGCTGCTTCCGCCGCGCCACTGGCAGCTCCAGGATGGACGGGCCCAAGGTTTGTTGAAGTGGAGGATGAGCGACCCTGGGAGCCGCCAGCCGGCATCGGGCACATGAGCTTCGTGTCAATGGGCGTCGATAGCGTGTTGAAAGGGCCTTGGGCCGCGCCCGCGCTGTTGCAGGCCCGCGAGGGCTTCCTTAAGTTCAATTGGATTCTGGATACCGGTTGCAACCAGCACTGTTGCAATACAAAGGGTTACTTTGACCCAGCAAGCCTGCGCCCCTACCAGGGTGCCGCTATACAAGGCCTGTCCTAGGCCTCGAAACCACAGGCTATTGGTACAGCCCGAATCCCCTGCCGAGTTGGTGATAAGCTGGTCTGGCTTACCTTAAAGGACACGCTCTACCACCCAGGTGCCATCTGCAATATTATCTCCTGGTCACAACTTAAGAAGGGCGGAGCGGATCTGCAGGTCACCCGGGCGGGCTTTGCCATTAGCACGCCTTCTGGGCCTATCAATGCCGATGAGCAGCATGGACTGTACTTCTTCCGCCTCTGGAGAGATAGCGCTCTCTGGAAGGAAACCTTGGGCATGGCCCTGCCAGCCTACGCGATTGAGGAGAGCTGACTAGGACCCTGGCACGAGCGCATGGCTCACCTGGGTGAAGACGCCCTAAAGAACCTCGCCAAGATGTCAACAGGCATGCGACCGGTGCCAAAAGCCTGCCTTTGCGCTCCCTGTATAAAGGCACGACTGCGCGAAAATCCGCACAACAAACCAAGCGTCCGCGGCGCGTACCCACTGGAATTCTTGCACGTTGATATCGCGGGGCCTTTCCCAATTACAGGGCATAATCAAGCAACTTACTGGGTTGGGTTAGTGGATGACTTCACTGGTATTACTGAGGTGGTACCTATACGGACAAAAGACGAGCTGCCTAACGCTGTCTTTGCGTTTATCAACGCCCTGGAGCGCCCAGAGCGTCGCTGTCACCGGATTCGGTTGGACCAAGCGGGCGAAAATTCGTCCACAAGGTTTATTGAGGAGTGCGCCAGTAGGGGCATTGTGCTGGAATTCACTGCTACTAATTAGCACCAGCAAAATAGGGTGGCAGAAGTCACTAACCGCATTATACTAGAGAGGACTTACGCCGTCTTAGTAGACTCTGGGTTGCCTGGCATATACTGGCCCTTTATTGTCTAGTCAGTTGCCTACCTGCGCAATAGGAGCCCCTATGGTCGACATGGAAAGACGCCCTATGAAGGCTGGTATGGCGACAAACCAGACTTAGCCCACATTCGTAAACTCGGTTGCCGCTGTTGGGCTTATAAGACCGGCCACAGGTGGAAGCTCGCTGATGATAAGGCGGTTCTATGCTGTCTGCTAGGCTACTTGGGCAGCCGAATCTACGTGTTATTGCGAGATGATGGTACTGTCATTCGCTCATTGAACGTTGTCTTTAATGAGGTGTTTAGCACCTGGTAGGACTATGAGTCACTGCACCTAGAGCCCGCTGAGGGCCATGATTGGCCTGCTGAAGGCCCTACTCTGCCCGCTGAGGGCACTGCGCCTCCCCGGCGACGAGGGAGACCGCCGCTGAGGCGCGTACATAAGGAACTGTCGCAGCCTGTTGAGGCGGACGAGCTGTCAATAGGGGGAGATGCCATGCTGGAGGAGCCGGTATTGCCAGCCCGCACGCCACTTGAAGACGCCGAGTCGATCGCTAACCCTACTCCGCTAACAACGCCGCCGTCATCCCCATCGCTGCCCCCAACCGTCAACGACGACCGACTGGATAACCACCCTGAGCTCCGAGTCTCTAGTCGCGCCAACAAGGGCACCCTGGACCTAAGTCAAGTACAACACTACGGGCGCAATGTTGACGGCAGGTATAACCTGGTGTTCGCCCTTATGGGCGCCTGTTTGCTAGCAGCGGACCTGTGTGAGCCTAAGAACCCCCGAGAAGCGCGCAAAGATCCCCAATGGTTGCGCTGGTTTGAGGCGATGAAGCAGGAGTTTCGGTCACTAGAAGTTAACAAGACATGGACGTTAGTCCCTAGGCCAGGGAACCGACGCGTACTTGGTGCCAAATGGGTGTATAAGCTGAAGACCGGGCCAAACGGCGAGATCCTTCGCTATAAGGCTCGCTGGGTTGTCCAAGGTTTCCGCCAGGAGCAGGGCATTGATTTCAATGAGACCTTTGCCTCAGTGGTCAAACCAATGAGCTACAAGGCCCTATTTGCCATTGCTGCCGCCTTGGACCTGGAGATTCACCAAATGGACGTCAAAACAGCCTTCCTCTACGGTACTGTCGACGAGGAGATCTATGTGGAGCAGCTAGAAGGGATGGATGACGGCTCGGGTAGGGTGTGCAAATTGAACAAGGCACTGTATGGGCTAAAACAGTCACCACGAATCTGGTACAACACGCTGTCAGTCTTTCTTAACGAGCAAGGTTTCAAGCCGCTCGTGGCTGATTTGGGGGTGTTTGTTAAGGATGGGATATTTATCGCTATTTACGTCGACGACCTGCTCATTGCTGGCCCCGATCTTGCCGGTATTAATCAACTGAAAGTCGCACTTACCAGGCGGTTCGAAATGAGCGATTTGGGGGAGTGTCACTACTACTTAGGCATGGAGATCCAAAGGGACCGCCGAAACCGTGCTATACACCTAGGTCAACGGGCATACGTGCAAAAGATCCTGGGGGAGTTTGATTTTCTATCCTGTAATGAAAAGGTTAGCACGCCAATGGACACATCACGACTGGAACCACCACCGCCAAATCACGAGGCCGCAGCCGACAAGCGACAATGGTTCCAAAAGGCCATCGGATCACTCATGTACCTTATGATGGGCACCCGACCGGACATCGCCTACGCGGTATCCTGCCTAAGTCGATTCATGAGCAACCCGACAAGCGCACATATCACGGCAGTCAAGAGGGCATTTAGGTACCTTACGGGTACGCAAGAGCTAGAGTTAGTATTCAAGGGGCCACTGCAACCTTTAAGAGGGTACACAGATGCTGATTGGGCGGGCGATACTACTACCCGCCGCTCTACTTCAGGATACGTGTTCAATCTTGGGAGCGGCGCCCTTAGCTGGTCGTCCAAAAGGCAACCAACTGTGGCCTTGTCTTCCTGTGAGGCAGAGTATATGGGGCAAACACAAGCCGTCAAGGAAGCCATTTGGTTGAAGCGATTGCTCGAAGAGCTGCTGGGTCACGGCGATGAACTGGTTACCACCATCATCTTCGGTGACAATCAGGGAGCTTTAGCGCTGGCTAAAAACCCGCAGTTTCACGCCCGAACAAAGCACATTGACACGCAATGGCACTTTGTTAGGGAGCAGCAAACCGAAGGCACTGTGGACCTCCAATACGTCCCCACTTCTTAACAGGTGGCAGACGGGCTCACTAAGCCCTTACCAAAGCCTGCTTTTCTGCAGTTCCGGCGGGCTCTTGGATTAGAACCTTGGGGTTAACCTCGGTCCGTGAAGTTTGGGCCCCTCACCACAGCATCCTCACCTTAATGCACCAACTATCACGTCATCATCGCGCCAAATCACCTAGTGACACCTAACCGGCGTCACCACTGCAAGGGCACAAGGCACTGAGCAAGGGGTATAGACTCAGGTCAATGACTCAGCTCTAACCAGCAACACGTCAGCAGAAACACCACGACAAAGGGTCCTGTCATATAACCCGGGGACAACATGAGACACGATTGCGCCCGCGCGCATCCAAAGTGCCGGAAAAAATTTTGGAGACCGCATTTTTGTATGGGAAAACTCATGAGGATGAGCTGAGTTGGCCCCACTAACCCCAGGGGCTCAGTACCTGGGGGAGTCGATCCGGGGCCCTGTGCTACGATTAAGTTACCGAGGGGGAGTGTTAGAATCCAGCCTAGTGCCATATAGGCACGTGATTACCAGCCATGTATATATATCACTAGCCAGCTCCTTAGAGTCGGTAACCCAATCGATTCTACACCTCATCTTCAACACTATACAAAGCAACAAGCGTTAGAAACGTGTGGTTGACGCTCTAGCTACTAAGGAGGCCTTAGGTGCCGCATCAGCAGCTCCACCCAAGACTACGCGGCACGGCCGTAACGTTAAGCTTCTAAGTAAATATTAGTAGCGCAGGTTAATCGCAAGCATTAATAGAGCACTCCACTAAAAAATCTTGCAATATTCGCTACTATATGTGGCTCTATAGCCTCATTTCTCGTAGAGCTGTTATGGTGTTGTGCGTGCATCACGCGAATCCGTGCATCACGCGCACGGACACGTTAGCGCTAAGCCTGGAGTGTTAAACCTTCTCGCTAACTAATTAACTGCTTTCTCTATTTGACTTCGCGCTAATACTCCTGCATCCTATCCTTTAATCCTGTTATTATATATCTAGCGCTGCACTATGCATTACGCTTCTCTCTCTATACTAATAGTCCTGCAGCCCAATTCTGCTCCTGCTAAAAATAATAGGCGCCAACCCATAACTAGACCTTGGCAGAGGACCCCTATTGTAAAGTTTATACAGCGCGCTAGCACTTGAAGAAGCGCGCGACTATAACACATCTAACCACCTCCTACCCCTCTTGCACTCACTTCTTAGCTGGCCCGCACTAAATGAAGGCGCCTGTAAGAAGACTCTAAAGTAAAAGCTAATAAGATAAAAGGTGTGTGCTCCGCAAACTAGTTTTGAAAACTTTCTTCCCCCTAACACAAGTTCTCTAAGGAGAACTTAAAAGAAGACTAATACTGAAACTGACGAGCCAGAAGGCGTGCGCCCCTTAGAAGAACCCCAAAAACTCTCTCCCTAGCCCCGGCCTGTCTAACTACCTTCTACCCCTCCTGCACTAAGACGCAGAAGCCTACGCCTCCAAGGTGCCAATTCTATTCAGACAACGCCTGACTCTGTTTGGCAGATAAAGACGCTAAAGCAATCTTAAGGAGAAGACGAAGTTCTACCCTTCTGCGCTTCGCCTGAGCCTGTTTTAAAATGAGTACGAATATCCACAGCTTTAGTCGGCGAACTAGTTAGGTGGAAGACAATTAGCGAGGCTTGGGTTAAGTACTGGAGGGAGAACGGAACCTGGCCGACAGAAGAATAAGAGAAAGCAATGGATTGTTTTCGAGACATCTATTATGCGCTCGCAAGAAAGAGATCTTTAGCTTCCCTTTACTATAAGCGCTCGGACGCTAGCTTCGCAGAAACAGTCCTGACGCTGATAGCAAGCGACTAAAAACTATAAGAAGAGAAAAGTGCTTTGTATAAATATCCATAGTACAAAGGCCACCTCTAGGAATGGGGCAGCTTTATAGACAATTACAAAGAAGGCATTACTACTGAAAGCAAAAGCTATGCCAAAGGCTCCTAAACACGCCGTAGTTACTACCTAAATATACACGTTTCTTAAATAATAAAATATTTAAGAAGACTTGCAAGAGAATTAGGGGCGAGAATGAGACTAAGGTAGTCCGCGACATTGCATTACTCATCGTCCCTTTAGCTAAGATACTAGCGGATAACGGGGCAAAACACCTGGAAATTCTCAGAGAGACCACTAACGCGGGCTGGATTAACGCCATCCCTTTCTATGGACCCTATCTATAGCCTAACTTTGGTTTTGGATTTAAAAGAGAAGCATTTAACTAGGATTAGCTACAAAAGCTGTAGCCTTTTATTAGCAAAGATCTTAAGGACTACTCTTACATTATGGCTACATATAATATATACCTTCTATTCCTTACTAGCAAAGTAAAATACGGAGCATCGGCACTCGATATTACTAATCGGCAGAATGCTCATAGTTAAACTATTACATTACGTAGTTTAATAGAGCTTTTCTAGCTTATAGGTCGAGAGAATGAGCTTTATTAAGAAATTAACAGCTTTTTAATCTCTTATACTGATAAGTATATAAGAGTCTAGGAACATTATATTGTTATTAATAGGAGAGACTTTACGCTCTACCAGCATTCAATTGCCAAGTTTAATATTTCGAAGATAGAATAGGGAGATAATTAATAGACAGCATACACTTTTATCTAGAATATCTACAATATATGGCTTCCTGAGCACTTCTTGAGGATCTGTTCCATTATCAACATGCTCCCCGCTAATTTGAATTTCGAAGTCTCTAAACAATCCGAACTTTAATCTCTAGATTAGGGAACTAGCATCTACACATTTAGGACTTTCCTAGCGACTTAAAGTATACAGCCTAGCCGATAGATAAGTAATACCGGACAGCCAGCCAATCACTCTAAACACAACAATCCAGGCTAAGTTAAATATTGCTAAGAGAAAGAAAAAGTAACAAGTTGTATCTCACTATTATTATAGAGCTTAGTGTTCTCTCTTACAATAGGTCTGTTAGGTAACGCGATACAAAGTAGCGTCAAGCTCTTTATTCTTACTCTAATCCGCAGTAACTACCTAGCATAGCCACACGATGGGTGACGAGCTTCTAAGGCTTAAGACAATATGCTATTTTTGGACATAGGCGGCGGTACTGCTGGATCTGCATTCCTTCTATCCGTTTCTCCGGATTTGCTGTGATTTTCCAACACAATTAACTAAGACAAAGAAGAAGTGGGACTATCAAACTTAACGTGGCTATTACTATAAGAGTCAATCTGCCTACAGGTGTTATTGCTCGCGTTAGTAAATTTTAAGATATGCTTAGGGTTTATAGGGTTAAGTAAGTTCTTTATAACTATTGTATATTATAAATTGCATTTAGTTTTAAATACAGACGTCCTCTAGTGCCCGCCTCTACTATTCCTGCTAAGCACATCTTTAGATTGCCAAGACTTATTTGTTCTAGCAGCCTAAAAGGCGCCGTCTCAGGAGCCCAGCCACAAGGCAGCTCCCTCTAGTGCCCATACTACCTAGTAGAATCTGCGAAAACGATCCCGTGTGCCTACTAAACCCGCTTCTGCTTAATCTATTCTTGGTGCAAATAATGTTTCATCGCTTAGTAGATCTTTAGCTAAGAAGATCCCTATCTGCTTATAGGTCTTAGCAGCGGTAGATAAGTTACGGTTTGCTCGTTCGCCAGTTAATCAGAACAGTAAGACGCATAGACTCCTAGCATCTATGTTCTACGAGCGCGCGTTATTAGTATATAACTATTAGACTAAGTCCACATTAGGGAAGTCTCGAAGTAGATAAGCATCCCATAGGCAGCAACGTGGGTGTAAACAAAGGGACATAGGACTTATACAATTCACAACTTAATTGGTTAAAAGACATATACTAGTCAGCGTATCACGCTAATAGTTAAGATGCATTTTCTTGTCTCTCTAGAGAGTTGGGCATAGATAATTACATACAGCGCTAAGTTTTCTGTAAGGCGGATGCTTTTAGTTGGGCCGTGCTATATCGCTGCAGATACATCTATTTAGGTTCACCTTTAGCAGCGTCAGCGGCCAGTAAATTAGCAACAAGTGGTGACACGTCTCCCAACCAAGCGGACGGGCTGCCCCGCTACAGATACAGAAACCTTCCCCCATTAAACTAGTTTTAGCAGGCCTAAGGAAACGACCCCATAATTACCCGGCTGCGCTCGCGTTATTAAAGAGTGGTAGAGTCGTCGAAAAATTGCAACTCAATACGCACGGACTGCGCCAAGCGCGATACGCCTCAACAACCCTTTCCTGCGTGCGCAAACTTTGCCTCAGTCACCACATGGGCTTCGACGCTCAAGTCTTGCTGTAAGTTCCCTCTCGCTTACCTTTCTGCAGTTTACACAGAACTAACGACAATAGTTGAGGGCTCTGATTGGCACCGCAACGTAAACGTGCGATATACCTAGTGGCAATCGCTTTCGGGTTGTTGCGGGCGGCTGGGGGGAAAGTTAGCATGTTGAGTTATGGTATGATTATTAACGCTGCGTCGGCGTCGCGTGTGCGGCGCAGCTGCTGGATGAAGGATGGGGATGGTTGGGGGACGTATGGAGTATCGTGGGGTAACACGCGGGAGAATTGGGGTGTGGGATGGATGGTGTGAATGGTGATGAGGCTGGAGGAATGGCGAGGATGGTGGTAGCATATGGAATGGTGGTTAGGGCCAATGTCTCGAAAAGTATCCGTATTGGAACGGGGAGATGATAGCATGCATGGAGCAAGAGACATCTTTTCCGATGGTCCCGACTCCAAGTTTCCCGCTTTAGGAGTTTAATACTTCATGACAGTATGTCAACTCGAATCCAATGACAAAATCTTTGAACCAACATACATCCCTTTGATGCTATCAAAGAGTCTACACCGTGATGCGTCATCAACAAATATATGACTTACACCAAAATATCAACCTCGCGTACATAAACATATACACCCGTATCACCTCCATAAAATAATTCGTGTCCAATGCTAAGAGCCAGACAGCCAAAAATACAGCATATAAACTATATTTATAGTTTAGTTAATATAGCTAAAAGTAACTCCTTATATAAAAGAAAGGCAGCTATGTGGACTTTGGGCATCTTGGCATCGGACACGAATTATTTCATGGGGGTAGTATCCACCCCACCACTCCAACGCCTCAATTCCCCCCAAAATGCCCTCAACATGAACCGCAACAACCCTCTCATCCCCCTCAAATTCCCCACACACAGGACAAACAGCTACCTCCCCGCCACCACCACCCCCTCTGCTAGCCTCCCACCTCCTATCCTCCTCCTCCAACTGAGCAAACAACCCCCATCCCCATCCACACCCCTCCCCCGCCCCCTCCCTCATCCCACAAAAACTCATCCCCATCTCTAACATCCCTCTCGTGCTTCCACACCCTCTTCTTCCCCGCCCCAGCACCACCTACCTCACCATCTACACCCCATCCTACACCCCCACCACCAGCCTCCCCCCTCCTCCCCTCCTCCTCACTAACAACCCTCTGCACGCGCCCCGCCCTCCCGTCTCTCAGTCTCACCTTCACACCGCGCGGGTGGTCGCCGCGCGTGAGGAGGTCGGCGATGAAGCCTTGGACTTGGCGGCCGGTGGGTTGGTCCGCTTTGAGGATTATGGAGACGGGGGTGGAGGGGTGGAGGGTCGCATAGGGTGGGACGGGGCGGGGGTCGGGACCTTTGGGTTGGGCCGGGGGTTGTGGTGAGATGGGGGGTTGGGGGAGGTGGATGTGGATGTGGATGGGGGTGGTGCTGTGCGGCGGGGTGGGCGGTTGGCGCGGTTGCGACGAGGCATTTTTTTTGTTTGTTTTGGTCTTTTGGTCTTTGGTGTAGGCGGAGAGAGGTTAGGGGGGGTTGTGTTTGCTTTGGGAGAGCGAGCTGGGTCTGAGCTGGGCTTGTCTTTTCTTTTAAAAGTGTCGCTACCAGACTTGTCAATAAACAAAACAAACAAAATTTGAGGCTCTGAATTTGTTTGTTTGACGACTTTCTTGGTGTTGTAGTTTGTTTGTTTGATTTGATGGAGCTATAGAGGCGCTTTTTATTTGATTGTTTGTTTGATTTTGAGTACTTTAAGAGGACTGTGAAAGAGACTCTGGTGGTGTTATAGGCGGCGGCTCCTCCCACTCATGTATGCTAAACTGTTCGTTGAGCTTATTGTCATCGTACGTTGCCACCACCTTTGCGCTTGGAGGTTTAAAACCTGCTCGAATCCATCGTTGAGTACAAATTAAAGCAGCCAATAGTTGGCTGCCCATTTTGCGTCTCTGTGGCTCAAGTACGTCGCCAGTACCCGAGAAGACTCGCTCACAGTCAGCGCTGGAGGCAGGGATAGTTAACACGTCCAGCGCCAATCGTGACAAATTGGGATACCTCGGCTTGAGCTGGTACCAGTATTGGACAGCTGTACAGCCAGTTTTGTACTGTTCTGATGTCCATGTTGGCTCTCTAAGCCAGCTCTCGTACTCATCCGCCACCCCTATTATCTCGTCGCTGTTGTCAAGTACCGAATCGATCGCGTCGTCAAAGCTGCTCATCGCGTGTTTAGGCGCAGTTGTTATTGTTGTTGCTGTCGCTAGGGCGGGCTTGTAACGAGCCCAAAGCTGCTCGAAGCTCGCGTGCGTAGCTTGTAACTGTGCGGGCTTCTCACGCCAGAAGCGTTTAAAGTAGTTCTTGAAGCGTGGGTGGAGTGCCGTGGCAGTGTAGTAGACGGGGATTTTGAGGATTTATTAAGGTACTTGCTCGCCTTCTTGAGCGCAGCACGTACGTTGATAGCGACGTGATCTTCTGGCGCCTCGTCTGGCAGGTAATTGACGCTTTCAAACAGTCTAAGGCGGGCATCTAGGTCAGCAATAAGAGACTCAAACACAGGGATAACCTCGTATAACGCGCCGTGAGTGCCAGCTTTGCCGCGACCTTGCAAGCGATTAGTTGCGGACTTCAGCGGCTCAAGCACCTCAATGTACTCGGTAATCACCGCCCAGTCTGCAGCTGCAAGCCCGCCTGATCGCATCCACTGCGGCACAATAGGCGGCTTAGTGTTGTTGCTTTTGGCAAGCTCGTCAGCGTGCTCAGTCTCTTGTATGTGGTAGGAGGAGTAGCTGTTGATGGCGTGTTGTAGCTCAACACCGCGCTTAAAGCAGTCATGATAGCTGTTCCAACGCGTAACTCCAGGCTTGAAAGGCTCACGGCGTCTTGCTGTAGCGCCAGCAGGCATCTCAACTGCTTCGCTGTTCTGACAATCCTCAAATATACCCCATTGTTTTGGCGTGTTAATGTAGTTAACAATATCAAGAAACACGCCAAGCGGACCATCTTTCCGCCATTGCTTCATATAAACTCCTCTTCGTTGTAGTGTTCAGGCTCGTTATCAAGGCGTCGGAGTCAGTGCCAAACATAATAGTTTGCCCAACGAGGTTGAGTATGTGGCAAGCGCAGCGGAGGCGTCGATCGTTGGCGATAAAGCCGTACATTGTGCCGAGTTTATTAACTGCAGTATCGTTGTTGTAGGCGTTGTCAAGCACGAAATAGCCCAAATTGCTGCTAGAAATCTCAAAGTAGCGTAGGATTCGTACGACAGCTTCCGCGATCGCTGAGCCTGTGTGCGCACCAACCAGCTGCGGCAAGGCGATGGAAGGTCAACTATATGCCTTGAGAGTCAGCGTAGTGCGCACAAATTGCAAAGAAGCCGCGCTTCCCCCCCTTGGTAGTCCAGCCGTCAAAGCTTATGTGTATTTTGCTAGAGGCCTCAGACAAGGCGCGCTTGACTTGAGGTTGTAGCCAGCTGTAAAGCCTCATCACGAACCTCGAAACGCTGTTGTGAGACCTCCATAGCGCCGCCTCTGCCTCTGGTTGGCGAACCTGATCATCGCGCGGAAGGACTCAGTCTCAAACTCGCGTAATGGCCTGTTGTTGTTGACGAGCCATAACACTGCAGCTTGCCTGAAGCCTTGTACGTCGAAGTACCCAGCTCCTGCGTTGCATCTTGGCTTAATGTGACCCCGTTTTCTTCCGCCCATCGCAGCGACTTCTGGCCAGGTTCGAGCGGCCTTGTGTACGATAGTGCCTTGTTTGGTGAGCCGATGGCCGGGAAGGTCTTGCTTCAAATGGTTGTTGGCGGCTGTAGTTGACAGAGTGGTCTGGTGTAGGCGCCCTTCTTTCTGTTAATGTGACAGTGCTTGCATTAGAAGTAGATCTCTCAGGGTTAGTACCAAGCTTTCGAAGGCGATAGCCGTGCCTAAAGACCCAGCTGATGTTGCCTATAGGTGTGGATAGAGGCACATTGAAGCCCAGCAGGCGCTTCAAGTCAAGGCCTTCGTAGTTGGTGAAGTCAACACTAGGCGCAGCGTCCTCCTCCACTGAAGCCTCTGTGGCAGCATTACTAAACGCGCGCGGCGGCTTAGTAGCTATAGGCGGCTTATTAGCCACTAAACAGCAACTCCCAAGCTAGCTCATCGGCCTGTAAGGCTTGTAGTATAGGCCGTGGTGATGGCCTCCGGGCGCGCTCCTCTAGCTCGGTTGGTGGCTCTATTGAGCGCGGCTCTAGAGTACTTTCAAGCACCTCAATAGGCGGCTCCGGCTCGTCAACTACCTCAATAGACGGCTGGGTTGGCGGAGGAGTAAGCGGCCGCTGGCTATCCATAAGGCGCTGGCTGGGTTTCGCGCACGTTGGGAACGTTTGGGCATAGGTTCGGATGCCTCAGCAGGCTCGCGGCTTCGTTTTGGGGGCATGGTAAGCGTGAAGGTAAGCAAAGGCGCGAAAAAGTAAGCTAGGCGCAGGCAAGTAAGCCAAAGTATAGTGGGTGTGTAAGCGTTGACGCGCAAGGTACGCGGAAAGTACGCGGTCGGCTAGCCAACATTACCACTTCATGCCAAGGCGTGCTGCGCGACGCTCTGCAGCCCGCAACAATAGAGATATAGTAAAACAGGCGACAGGAATTAATTTAGCAACATTGATTTAATAGTTTAACTTATAGAAGACAAGATTTATTGCGTGGTTATAGCAAACGATTTTTTAAGAGTAGTAACTAGGTTCAGAATATATAAACATAACTTAGGCTTCGCTGCAACAGCGCAAACTCACTTTGCTACAATACCTCAACACTATAATATTAGCTTATTTAGATTATTATATATATTTATTGTTTTAACAGCTTATTACCTACGTAAAGAAAGAGGAGGAACAGAGGATAGGAGGTGCTAAAGCCGAATAGCAATTCATGTATATCAGTTGCTGGCGGCCAGTGGAAGCACACATCCGTTATGCGGGCTTTTTTTACGCAGGTACAATCCACTTAAGAGCTCCGTTTTTTGCTCTGTTACTATAGGAATACCTATATAATTGCAGCGTTGGGAAAGTTATTGTTACATCAACACTAAGAATATATCACTAACTCTAGGGTACCTTATCATTACAGTATGCTAAGCGATTCAAACAAACTTCAAATTTTTTGACTGCAATTGCCTCTTTTGTTTGTTTGACCTATCAAAATTGCAGCAGCAGCTTTTTGTTTGGTTGACGTTGTCAATTCAAACAAAATTCAAACAAAATATTGAGGCATGTTTGGTTGTTGACAACCCTGGTCGCTACTCTTTGAGACGCGTGACCTTGGATGATTGCGAAGAAGAGTGCAGAGTGTATGCCGATGAGGGGCGCTTTCAACGGTGCTCGTAGTGTGATTATTCTTTGAAACGATCGGAATTAACAGCCTAGGGAGCGAGTGGCTGCGGATATATATATTTGGAGAGCTGGGAGCGAATGATGTGAGCCAAGCGAGTGGAAAAGTCGTTCTCTAAAAGAGCATAGCGCATATTATGTAATCACATCTACCTTTTGTATTCACTATCACATGTGATTCACTGCCGTTGACAATGGTGTGTTAAATTAATCTACCTAGGGGTAGTACAACAAAGCCTTTCATCTCAAATAACATAATAAAAAAAGCAGAGCCCCATACTTAGTAAACGCTATTGACAATAATGCTGTGCAGAATGCTAATAATAAAATTATTGTTGGATAGGCTCTCACTAGTGAAAGGAAAGGAACTGAAAACGGATTATATTTGAAGATTGATTCTTATTCTTCTTTTTGTGTGGATGCTACAGAGGTGTATATGCTCTTGTCCAAGTAGGACCGAAGTAGAATTGAGGCGGTCTATTGGGCATCGTTGGGCAGCTAATGTATCTACCAATGCCTATAATCCAACACTAGAAATCTTTTCTTTCTAGATAGCTTGGTAGTGACTGTGTGTGTCCATATTAACTATGTGTAAAGCATTAAACATTAGAGCCTGTTGGCCTCTGTACCCAGCCCTCAACTCAGACTGTCAACTTATTCCTGTTAATAAGGTGCTTAAGGGCGCGGTTTGGTAATGCCTTAGTAAAAGCGTCCGCAGGATTGTCTTCACCATTAATCCAGCGGATCTTAGTGATCTCGCGACGCTTATATAACTGGCGCAACGCTATAATGTCAATCATAAGGCGCTTTTCCTTTGTTGTCCCAAGCTTCACTAGACACTCGTACAGCGAGTACGAATCTGTGCAGATAACTAAGGGAATTGCAGGTAGTCTAAGGCGTTCTGTGATCATCCTTAAGGTGGTTGCAATAGCAATGCTAATATCAAAACTGTTAACCATGATATAGATTTCTAAGGCCAGTACACTTCGTGTGACGCGTTTGCATTTTGTAGAGCTGTAGTAGATTATATTGCCATAGATTGTAAAGGTGTTATTAATATTTATAGACTTATTAACAAGCATCAATATAAAGCCTAGCTGCGAACTAAGGTCCTTGTTGTTGGCAAATGAGCCGTCTACAAAGACCATTAACTTAGCATTAATAAGGTCAACGGGTACGTAGCGCAGACCGCGGTTAAGGTTCTCTATCTGCCATTTAAGGCGCTTGTTAAGCGCCCTAATGTCCTTATCTGAAGGTTGCTGCGCTTGCGCGGCTACGGACAAATCGAAAGAAGCCTCTAGTTGGCACGTTAAGGCGATGTACGCCCCGCGGGCGCGCTGTTCCGTGTACTGTTGTGCGCGATCGTGCGCCTTAATGTCCACAAGCTTAATCTTTCCTCCTTGTCCCTTCTGCTTAAGGTTTAAGATCGCTTTGCCATTTTCTATTGTAAGCGTGCAACTATTAAAGTCCAGTTGCACGTCTAGCGTTAGGACAGTCTTTGGCTTTGATTGGAACTGTGCGTCCTCGAGCTTTTTCTCTTTAAGCGACGAGAATGCGGCTGTCCCAAGCATAAGGGTATCGTTGGTCTGCATGCCGACGAGTCCGAAGGCATCTGCGTCCCTATTTGTGACTAATAAGCAAGGGTTGTACGTTGATGTGGACATGTCCAATTCCTTACGGTGATGTCCGTGGTACGTTGTCCACTAATGAACCCCTGCCTCCGCGATCCCATACAGCGGTTTGATCACGTGAAGCAGCGTGCCTTCCAGATATTTTGACACTAGTTCTAAGGGGAGATGTGCAAGAATCGTCCTCTAGAGATTTGTCTGCGCTTAATGGTATGCCTGCGTTATATCGCGCAGCTTAACAGTCATCTTACGTTGTATAAGTACAGGCGCCAGGGCCATAATCAGACGCTGGCTACAGCGTTGAATAGTTGGAGACTGTGTTAAGATAGCTTCCTTGTCGTGGTCCTGGTAGCCTTGGATGACTAGACGGGATTTCTTGTAGGGCTTAGTTGTTATTCCTTTGACCTCTCGTACAAGACGCGATTTGAAAATTCGGATCCCGCTGTGCAATTCCTTATCGTACAGTTCAAACTCGAACACTCCACGGCCTACGAGGTCACTAATCTCTTGATTGTCGGACGCCTTAAAGGGTGCGCCTAGGGTTGTAATAACCCTATCGTTGCGTAGCTTAATCGCTAGCTTATAGTTAGCCTTCTCCTTCTTAGTTATATACACATTCGCCTTGCGCTTGCTTTTCAATCCTAGAGGACGGCCTCTCTTACTTAGTTGCGCTGCCATAGGTACTTCTACATCTGTAGGTGGCTTATGCAGTGTGTGTGGCGCATTAGGGTCGCTCCAGAGGTGGTCTGGTCTGTAGTATGGCTTGACAACAGTTGATCTGAATGTTGTTGGACTATTAATTATGTTAACTGTAACGTTGTGGCCATCTATGCTGGCGATTTTATACGGGCTGTTCTAGCTGTTACTTTCTCTCTAGATTAAAACCTTGCTTTGTAGCGGGAGTGCGAGTACGTCTTTAGTAGCAGGTCTGTTCTGGGTGTTTAGGGCGTCCGCGACCTGGCGCTTTGCGGCGATCTTGCGTAGGGCTTTTGTCGCCTTTTGAATGGCCTCGCTGCGCTTAACTATTAATAGTGACGGTGGTGACTTTGTTGTTATACGTGGGTACGCCCCAAAGACCAGCAGAGTCAGGACTAGCCCATCAGGGCCGGCCGTATTGTTGACAGCTTTCACAGCCATCTAGAGGATCGCCTTATTAGACATAGTGCTGGCGAGCTTAATATAGAGTATATCCTATACGCGGCGTAGGGGCGCATAATACCTCTTAGTCTTGCCTATAGACTAGTGCGCCTCTATAAGCACTTGTTTACACGTTACTCCTATAATCTTTGCCTTAGCGCAAAACTCTACGCTTGCGAAGTTAGTGCCTGCATTGTGTGTAATGATATCCAGCGGGCCTTAGTAGGTGTCAATCTATAACATCTGTAGTGCCTTCCACGTCTCCTTGGCCAAAATAGCGCTAAGGAACTTCGCGCCTTAAAACGCAGTGGACGCATCGACCACGTGCAGTACGGGCTTGTTGCCCAGGTACATCACGTTAACAAGGATTTTGTAATTGAAGTAGCAGTCGTCCTTAAGGGTGAACTTAAATCGGCGCGGCGTGGAGCTATTTAGTTAACAATAATGACAGAACTTTATAATTTCCTTAAGAGTTCTTTCTTCAAAGTCGTTGTGACTGGCATTTTTTAATAGCTTAACGAGTTGTATAACAGCTAGGTGCCTGAACTAGCGATGCAGCCGTCTTAACTTATTCTCTGTCAGAAACATTGTTGCGCGCTCTCTCTTGTTGAGATGGAACCATGGATGTCCCTATTTTTGGATCACTAGGGTGCGGTGTTCTCCTTGTACAAGCTCATCCGTGGTGTTGTTGAAATAGACATTCAACCTGTCTATATCCGCAAGGCACAGCAGGAACGGTGTGGGCGCTTTAAGCACCTCGAAATCAATTTTCCCGATCTCTGTAGGGACCTGCGCGGTGCTAATAGACGCGGTAACACAGCCCTTGCCAAATTTGATAGACGCTTTTCCTGCTATGGATATGTTCATTGTGACTGTTAGGTCTTCTTGTGTCAGCGCGAGGTATTGTTCCCTGCTAACTGTGGATACATTAGCGGCGCCAGTATTAGGCAGGATTCCCTGGTACACAGATCGCGCGTATTAGTCCTTAATAAGAAACTGCGACGCTGGCGTTGATAGTGCACGTCTGCTGTAAATGTTGTCGCCAGAGATGTGGTGCAGGAATGCTTGATCTGCGAGGCATTGTTCCTTAAAGAATTGTTGTTCGACGTACGCGGCTGTGACGCTATTGTCGTCGTCCTCGTCCTCGTAAGCTTCCTCTTCTCTCCAGCCTTCTTGGTTGTACTGGGTCGCGTGTTCAATCCCTTCATACTCCGCGAGGTACACAGAGAAGTCTACGGGCGGTGGTGTGTCCGCAAAGTGACATGCGGAAAAAAACTGTGCGCGGGCGGCCTTGCGTTCTTCGTCCGTATGGTTGGTCGACCAGCAGCCTTCCTTCTGGCAGACAAAACACTTCTTCTTCCAGCGTGGCGTGAATTCACGTGCGCTGTTATAGCTATTAAAGCGCTGACTGCCTTTGTTGCTTGCTTGGCCTCCTTGGAATCCACCGCTAAATCTACCTCCGCCTCTAAATCCTCCTCTAAATCCTCCTCTGAATCCCCCTCGATCTCTTCCATTGCCGTTGTAGTGGCGGTCTAGGTAGTACTGGTCCTCTGTGACCGTATTGCTCCCTATTAGCATTTGTGTCGTGTGCTGACGTGCAAGGTGCGTCTTAATTGCAGACTATAAGTCTGAAAAGAGCCCTTCGCAGATTAGGGCTGGCTTAAACAGTGCTATTTCGAGTTCAGGAACTCCACGGCACGCATTGATAACTGTTGTACGCAAAGCATCCTCGCCTTTAAAGTTCTTCCCAAGCGCGCGTTAGCACAGCTGCAGCTTATCCAGCAGGATCTGCAAAACCTTGTGTAGGCCCTTTTTGGGGTTCTCCATTCGTGTGCGAGCAAAGCTTGTAGTAGTCCAGTCCGTGTAGTAATGCTGATGGTGGACGTCATGGTCAAAATGGTTCTTAATCGCTATGTACGCACTAGCGAAGCTGTCGTCCCTCTGTACAACCTGGATGTAGAACATCTCTGCGCGTCCGGTGAGAATACGAGGAAACATCGCATGAAACTCTTCCTCTTTGATGTCAACCTGCCAACAGATGCTAAAGAAGATCTTGATCTTGTCATCTAGGAGATCGTACGCGTCCCCTGTATACTTCTTGCTATTGTCCCAGATCTTTAAGAATTGCGTGATCGTGCTGGCGTTAAGCCTGTCGTTGCGTGACTATCGTAGCGGCAGCGTCTTGTACGGGTTGTGGGGAAGTTTAGGCGGTCTATAGGGTATGCTAATTGTTGGCTGCTGCGGAAATAGCGTGATTTCGCGATACGCGGTCGCTGGTGGTTGTGTGTAAGTTTGGGGTCGCTATTGTTGTAATCGGTCGCCTTGTGCCCACTATTATTGAGGTTAATGTCCTCTAAGCGCATCGCTTATGTACAGCGACTCCGGACCGTTAGGGCTCTAGTGTACCAGTTGTGGCTCCTGGCTTCGAGCGCCTTGCCTTGCTTCGTACTGCTCGCCTTGTTGCAAGCCCTGCGAGACCTGCCACGACAGCGGTGGCTGCATGTGCGATTGCGGTTTCCGTGTACCAGCTACTGGGCTAGCCTGCTGTGGTTGTTCGGCCTCGGGGGCTATCCGTTGCGTGTTCCTTTAGCGTTCGTACGCTCTAGACTAGTGGTTGAACTTCATCGCTTAAAACTCCGCAGGGTCCTATTTAGGGGGGTTTTCTATAGCTAGTGTCTTGTATAGGGAATCTACTACCCTAGCGCGGTTGTTGCCAGTGTAGACTCCCCTATTTCGCAGCACAGTCTTGAGAGACTTTAGAGTATTTCGCTTAACCTTAAGGAACAGGTTTCTTGTCTATCCTTTAAAGTCCACTTTGTAGTTGTTGAAAAGCTTATTGTCCTAGACTATTGCCACGTTGTAGTTGTGGACTATCTTAGCAACCTAGGTTGTCGTGTGCGTCTTGTTTGCATCTGCCGGTACGGGTACATCCTAGAGAGATGTGTTGATAACATTGAGCGCAACTGTGTATAGACAGTCTCTTATAAGATGCTTGGCGGTGAACTTAGCCTAAAGGGAAGGAGCTTCCTCGCGTTCGCTTGTGCTGTGCTCTGATAGTTTATTAAGTAGCTGATTCTAAGCATCTACCGCATCCGCGGCGCTTGTATCGCTTTAGTTGTCCGCCATTATGCTGACGTGTGTTGATGCGTTGTTAGTGTTGTCTTGCTAGTTGGTCGTTTCCAGCACTTGTTGTGGTCGTACATAATTGGGTCGTCTGGAGACGCTCGTACTAAATCGGTATGCGTTGCTGACGCGCTCTGTGTCCGCGGATCGGCCTGAACCAGCAGCTTAGAGGGAGGTTAAGAGTGCTTTGTGTTATCTCTGCCTCGCTCTGTTCTTAGCACATATGTCTTGTCCTAAGATTTCTTATGTCGGGGTGTTAACAGTCTGTCTCTTCTACCTTGCTGTCTGTGATCGCCTTAAGCAATTACTAATCAGTGTTGGATAGGCTCTCACTAGTGAAAGGAAAGGAACTGAAAATGAATTACATTTGAAGATTAATTCTTATTCTTCTTTTCGTGTGGATGCTACAGAGGTGTACATGCTCTTGTCCAAGTAGGACCAAAGTAGGATCGAGGCGGTCTATTGGGCATCATTGGGCAGCTAATGTATCTACCAATGCCTATAATCCGACAATTATTATTATTTTATATATATTTTGTTACTACTACTATATACTAGGTACTAGGTTTTAGTGCTTTCTATTTTACTTTTCTTTATATACTATAGTGTAGACTTAACCTTAGTTAGAATCTCTATATAACAAAGATCTTCAATCACATGTGATTTAATTCGTTAACCACAACACCCAGCGAAAAGAACGTGCAAAAGGACGTGCAAAAGCTTCTATCCTTGACAAGGCTACTTGGTCTTTTCTAAATCCCACCAAAACCGACCAATTCCCCGGGTATACACTCCTAAGAGAAAACGGAACACAGTCCCCCAAAACGCCCACCTGCTATGTACAAATCCAACATAATCCATCAATGTGCGCACTACTGCTTCTTCGTCGCAGCCTGCCGCTTCTTTGCCTCCATCTTCGCCTTCTTCTCCACCCGCTGATACCACGCCTCCGCGCCAATACCCCCAAACACCAGCCCCACTCCCAACCACTGCATCTCCGTGACATGGTGCCCAAACAAGACAACACTCATGAGCATCGTCAACATCTTCCTTGTGACCGTAACAGTGACAAGCAGTAGACTGCTGAAATGCGCTAGGGTGTGAAAGATGAAGACCTGGCCAATCGCGCCACACGCCGCAAAAGAAAGAACGTCCCAGCCAACAGCCGGGTACGTTGTAACAAAGTTCAACGCCTCAGCGAGTTCACCGCCGCTGGCGGGCGAAAGCCCGACCCAGGAGCCCATAGGGGTGCCAGCGATATAGGGGCTGAGGAAAAGGTACGCCGTGGTCAAAAGTGTAGACATGATGTTCTGCGCGCACATCATCTGCGGCCTGTGAAACCCTTGAATGAGCTGAATATCTGATCTTGAACCGTATTCGTCAAGCCGTCGAAGAGCAAGTTGATGCTCAGCAGGAACAGGCCGAGGGCTTTACTTGCATCGGCGCTGACGCCTTTCTTCGCCGCCTTCTTCGCAGTCGAGGGATTGTACAGCGTGAACATGGCAACGCCGAGCGTGACGCAAATCACGACAAGGTACTTGTAGAACGGGTATCGCTTTTGGAAGATGGTAATGTGTAGAAACATGACCGGCAGGAGCTTACAGCTCTTAGCGAGGATGAAAGTCACATAGTCGATGTGCTTCAGGCTGGCGTATCCAAAGGGCGAGGCGAGCGAGGAAGTGATGGCGATGAGAAGGAGCGGGAAGAGGATCTGTTTCGAGGGGAAGATGGGTGGCACTTTGCGGGCACCGGTCTTAGGGTCGCGCGGGGAAGAGGAGAAGAGGTAGACGGCGCCAGTGCATGCCGCGAAGGCTGATTGGATCGTATTGAGGAAGATGGAGTATGTGAAACGCGCGTGGTTCGGTCCGTACGTCGTCGTTGTGATTCTCTCTTGTAGAAAGGCCCAGCTCAAACTGCGTCGCCGTGTCAGCTGTCGTTCAATGTCGACCAATTCCGCGCGCGAACTTACAAGCTCGCATAGATGCCACCCACGCAGATAGCCAGTGCCAACAGACCCGACTGTTTTTGTTCTTGGGGGTCGCGCGCCGCTGACTCTGCTACTTCTTCCAACCGTTTCTCGATTCGCTCCGTAACGCTCGGTCGCCGGCGCGCCGAGCCGTTCGTATTGCCATTCTGCGCATACGTCCCGGAGGACGTACGTTTATCAGGCGTCGCCGGCTTTTTGCGCGCCATGCCGTAGTTCTTATTCAATTCGAATTGTCCTGGGCTTTAGGAGTGGGATACACCCGCTCGAGTGGAGGTAGTTCGGGAAGATACGACTGGAAGAGCGACGAGAATTTTCTAAAACGAACCAGGGGAGTTTTGTTTCTGTAGCGAAGGTAGAAGAAATCAGAAGAGCCCTAGGAAAGCGGAGGCCAGCTTATATCACTTTCGGAGATACCAAAAAGTTAAAGGTGGCATCAAGCTCCGAGCCTCCGACTAAGCCGCGGCCCGCACAGGCCCACTTCAGCCTCCGCCGCTCGGAAGTCGGAATTTCGTTCCGACTCATGCGGTGCGTTGCTTTATTGAATTCAGAATGCACAGTGAGATGATCATAGGTAATGGACGTAGAGCCAAGTAGATAGTGGTTGGATTATATGGTCTATCTGACAGGCAACACTTTTAGCAGTAGTGGCGCAAAGTAGAGTGCCGCCCCGGTGCATTCTCAATTGCTACTTACTCTACATGGAACTAGAAACAAAGCGGTCTGCCAGCCGCAGCCACTATTCCACACCCAGCGCAATCCCGAGAGGTGTAGGGTGATAGATATGTTGTCGGAAAGGAAGAGTATCGGTCGGATGGTCGACAGAAAGAGCTCGCATAACGCGAGGAACTGAGGGAGAGTAGTAGAGCCGGATAGTGAGTGTAGGGAGGAATGTCGTGTTCCCTTGCAGGATTGCACGTCTTCACCGCGCCTGCAGCTAAAAGAAAACCTACTTCGACACAGACGATATATGGCAACGGTGTCAGCAAGTTTGAAGAAGAGTTAGCTCAGGCCGCTCCCCAGGATCAATTTCAACTGTACAGAAAGCATGGGATCGTCGGGAAGCTCCACAACTTTGTGAATGCTGTCCTTGCGTCCCACAAACGCCGCGAGCTGTTCACGACTATACAAACTGAGCTGGGCGACGAGGACCCCCTCTGGCGATTCGGCAGTCTCCATTTAATACAGGACGGCGGGATTAGGTGGCACTCCGTGTATCGCATGCTCTTACGCTGTCATGAGCTTCGAGACCCGATCTCCAGGTTCACGCGTCGGTGGAGAGCTCTGTCGGGCGCTGACGACGTCGCCGCCGATGAGGACGGCGATGAGGAGGACAAGGAGGAGCTGGACTACGACCCATTGGCCGACGCCCTCTCAGACGATGAGTGGGATGACGTTAAAGAGCTCGCCGACTTCCTTGAGCCCTTCTATCAGATGACTTTAAGACTTGAGGGCAACGTCAGCACCTCTGGGTACGGGAGTCTCTGGCACGCTCGTCAACTTGCAACACCTCTGGCGGAGACTCCACAAAGTCAAAGACGCCGTCGCCTACAAGACTAACAACTCCTACATCAAAAACGCCACCAGGTTTGCAATACAGAAGCTTACGTCGTATTTTATCAAGCTCGTGATGGATCAGCCATCCTCACCGTACTGCGTCGCGACTGCCCTTAACCCGCAGCTTCGGCTACTCTGGTTTCAAGGGCAGTGGTCAGCCTGCCCAGCTTGGTACAAGAAAGCTGAGAGATCCCTAAAAGACGTCTTTCAACGGTATGTTGATGCGGAGGAGGAGGAGGTAATTGAGCTTGACGCCTCCGCCCTCCGTCGTCGCAAAACGCCGGGTGGCAAATATCACGACGAGGAGTTCGAGGAGACTATGGCTGTCAACCTCCACTTACAGACCAACTCCCGGGCTCACAAGAAAGCCCGGACGTCAAACGAGCTGACGACGTATTTTGACAATATACGCGGAGACCTCCTTGTTGCTCAGGACGAGGACCCGATTTACGGAGACCCCATGACTTAGTGGCATTACGTGGGCAAGAAACAGTACCCCATTTTGTACAAAGTCGCCCTTGATTATTTATCTATACCTGCCACCTCTTGTGAGTGTGAGAGGTGCTTCAGCAAAGCACGGAGGACTATATCAACGGATAGAAACCTCCTTTCTCCAGCTACAATAGAGGCCTTGCAACTCCAACGTAATTAGATTCAAAACAAGGCTATTAGGAGTGAGCTGAACGAGCTTACAGCTCACATCTCCGCCAGAGGGATATTTGAGGATATGGACGACGATTTGAGGTGTACGACTCCAGTAACTCCAGTAACTGCACCCTTCAGTTACGGAGCTATTGAGTAGTAAGCAGTTACGGCAGCCCTCAGTTACTGTACTCAACCCACCCCCCATCAGTCGGTCCGTCGGGCGAGACGTACAGTTACGGCTTCAAATATATCCAATAGTTACTAGTAACCGACTATTGGAAACGTTGCCAGACCTTCATGTGTTAAACCCGTGTGAAAAAGTTTCTTCATTCGCGTCAAAGTCGACTGCCAACGTATTTGGTCGCGTGATTGCTTCCGTTTCCACGCGTATGGAGCAAGCGGTACTATCCATAGTCCGAACACGAAAGTGCGCTGTCGATGTGCGAAATGAAGCCGCCGCTTTTCCAGTCCAGAAGCTGTGGCTGTCCCTTGCTGTCTACTGGCGACTCCGATTTTTCGTTGCGCGACAGTTTTGCTCGAGCATTCTCGAGATCTTCTCTTAAGTGTCGCTTCCTAACAAAGATAAAGGTACACTGTTGAGTCCAAAAGAAGGTCCGCTTTCTACTCCTTTCGCCGTTACCAAAAACCGTGGCAACGTGCTAAAGCAACGACACATTGCCTTTGTGCTTTACACACCAAACAGTCTTGATAGCATTTTATGAGTAGCTAAGAGAACGCTTTTTGTTGGCATGAAGTCTGCCTATAGATGAACGGTATTATACGTGCTGCATTAAGTAATCATGGCTGTTGCCACCCGCTACTTGTGGCCATTTTTTCTTGTTTGGCATCCTTTGTTCACGTCTCGACCCCGTCTAGCGGGAGACTGAACTTGGGAGAGGTTCAAAAGCGATTCTTTTTTGTTGTTCTCAGCTGTATGTGGTGGCCAGAAATTCAGCAAGAGCCAATTCGTCGACGTATTGATCGCGAGGAAGTCCGTGGATATGTAGCTATAGAGAGATCAAGTTCTTCCAAAGAAAATACCCACAACTACACCAGCAGTAAGCTTCGGCTCTTGATTTCCAACAGGTCTGAGACTAATTCGAAGAGATTAGTCAAGAAAATGTTCCGAACAGGCAGACTGGAAGCACTTCAAAGCTTAGTACTAGGATTGAGCGTCGATATAGGATACTGAACCGTGTTTCGGGATCTCATGTTTAATATATCGGATTCAAGTGGCACTTTAAGCTTCAGTCGACGATCTGCCGTTGGGGTGTGCGTATCACAAAATTCGTCTCGGGGAATTGGGTAAGATTACCCATGTTGACTTCTCGACAACAAGACTTCCTCAAAGCACAGTCACAAGCATCTTGGATCAAGGATACAATAACCGCCATCTGCATTCTGGAAAGACAATTTCGCCCATAGCTCTTCTCCGAGGAATACTGAGCTCCGATAATGCAGGACTGAATAGGCTCTGCCGTCACTCTCCAGTGCAAAATATTCAACGCTTGTGGAATTCTGATACAGTGCAGCCTAAATTCATCTAGAAAAACTTGAGTAGATGCCGAATGTCATGGTATAAAATCAGGTTTATTAAGAAAACGCATAACACCTCAAAAGAGCATTTGTCAAACTCTATACTGTATAATAATACTGGATGCACTATTGTGTAGAGGTACAAGTATATTGCCTTAGGTTGACTAGAGACGAATCGCTACCGAGCTACGGTAGCGAGAGTCAGGCATATACTTCAAGCTAGTCCCGACTAAGCTAGTTTGGCCCTGGTCCTTACAGCTGTATCAAACGAGAAACAACTAAATTCAGGTCGGAAAACATGAAACATGAAAAAACCTCCTAAGTCTAGTTGTCCCGCTTCTTCCTGTGTGGATTATGCATTTGGTTTTCTAGCACCTGACACTGGTGAACTGGTCGTTCCAAGTTGTCTGTCGAAGGTTCAGCTGGTCGCTGTTGAACGTCACCCGAGTTCCGGTGCAATCTCTGTCCCTATTTATGGCATTAGCTTGATGTGTTGAGTTCTTGGGCATGGTGACTTGTTACTCACGTGAAGAATGTGCAGATGTAGCCATCTAAGCGGATGGACGAGACCGCATCATTCCATGGTAGGCGCACTGTGGGTTTGTTAAGGGTAGTTTCCCAATAAAAATCCGCGACATACCGCATGCATCTGCAGGGACATCAAGGTCTGTGCATTCGCCTGTGTAGTCTCGGCTCGTGCAGACATGAATGGTACCACTAGCCATGGAGACCATGAAGGTCGCAATGGTGGTGGCGGCGGCAGCAGTGAATCTCATTGTAAAGTTTTCAAAGTGGTTGATCGGGTAAAAGCCTTGGGTTGAATAGATGAATGTTACTGTCGAAACTGGCCTCTAAGTCGAGGGGATTGACGTCTGATTTATATAGACATACATGTCGCATGGACCTTTAAGGCCGGCTATTGAACTTTTAGCAGACATCGAATCCTCTGACTAAGTCAACGGTCACCGCCTTTAGTGAGATAGCTTGAGAGGCCTCCCTAATTTCCGACTGCTCCGGCTTCATTTTATGGATATCGCCGGTGGCGGGCCGGATGAAGAGGAGGAAAAGATGAGGTGGCTTAGATGAATACGCGTACAGACCCTTTCGTAGGTACTGTTCATGTCAACTACATTAGTCGTGAGTCAGCAGGCGATTCCCAGGACAATCCATAGGTACGGAGAGTGCCGGTGTCAAGCGTTGCACTTATTAGTGGTCCGATTTTCGATGCGCTAAATCGCCAAGCCAATATGATTCGGAGACCGGCTGTACCGGCACAATTTAACGGCGCCTGCAATCAATACAACTCTGTACCATGCTTGGACATTAGTAATCAATCCTGCTAAGTCTTGTTATGGTTTAACCACGGCAGCTGCTACAACGCAATAGTCCTTATCGCCCATTCTTAGCTCGAAGCATCACGGAGGACTCAATTAAACTTTGGGACTTGATACGTACGTCACCCTTCACTTTTTACATTGACAAACTACTTTGGATATTTCAGATCATGGCAGTTGCCTAGCGTGGTCTTCGACTTTGTCGCAAAACAATGGACCCATACACAAATCTGATAGTCCTTAAGTGATACCTTGCCTCTTAACTCAGCCACTCTACAAAGCCTTTCTTGGCAGCCTAGTCACCAGAAGATATGAGTCAGGCATTCTACTGCTCTTTTCCTAATGGTCAAATCGCGGCGAAATCATGCACCCACTGTTCTGCTAAGCCTTGGCCTTGGTGGTTTAATAACGGCAAATGCTATTTCACCGAGTCTGTTGCCGATGGACTACGTCGCATTGATAGAGTACCCAGGCATGCATTTCGAATTCACCTGCGTAGCACCCATATATATGTCCCGGTTGGGCCATTATCAGAGGAACTTCTATCTTAGAAACATCCTTCATCACCACCATCATTTACCCTCCACTTGACTCAAGCATTTATTGATTCTTACCACTTCAATCAACCAGCACCAATCACCTGTGCCATCATGATCCTATCGAACCTTGTCAAGACTTTCCTCGTCTTTCTGTGGACTGCGTCTGCTATGGCTGCGAACACTATCGACAGTCTGGCTGTCACCCTCAACTGTCCCACGGACCAAATCTACGACCTTCTCAATACTACAGATTACGCCAATCTGGATGTCGCGAAGTTTGACAAATTGTTTAAACAGCCGGTTGACGTCCTCGACAACTGGGACCCAGAAGTCAAGCAGTCGGTCGTATCCCTTGTTGTTAAAGAGATCACTGAGTACCTTGGTGCTGCCTACCGTCTCGAAGCGGCAGTCGCGTCCTGACAACATCCGGGGCGTCTACAATCGCGAACACAACCGCCTTCTTCGAGAGCACGAAGAAGACAGGCAAACCGAAAACCGCCTCTGCCGCACGGGGAACTGCCGTGGATGTGTTTTAGCAGCTTCCGTCGTCTACGGCGCTGCCATTGCTGGCTGCTACGCTGAGTATCTGCGGAGGGAGATCGCCGATAACTTTGGCCCGGGAAATGGGCAAGCTGACATGCTCTACATGCTGGAGTACGGCGCGTGCACTGGGCGGGCTAGTGGCGTGTGGGGTGGAGCTCTTGTTGCTTGCAACAACTTATAGAGCTCCCAAATGCGGCGCCACCCCTTTAGGACATGCAGGAGGTTTTTCTCATGTTTCATGTTTCCTACCTGCGTCTTGACTGGGGTAACGGTTTGCCGGTTTTCAAGAACATAAAATCGGATTATTATCAAGCATTGCAATGAGAATATATGTCGGATCGCAGGTGTCGATCTCGGTGCTGATCGCGGCTATGTTGCCCAACCCGCATCGATCCTACTTCGGTCGGACTTGGATCAGCTTTGTATATCTTCATAGCAACCTCCTAATCGGAGCACTAGAAATCAACGATCGTATACTTGTGTTTTAGGTCTGTTATTTGTTTTTGGCACTAGTGCCCTATGCCCTCCCAACAATATACTTACATCCGGAGTAATAAGGAGAGCCGAGCCCATACCCAGCGTGCCGTGAGACAGTTTGCGCGACAATCGACCGACGAGCGACCCAGGTGGAATTTTTTGAGGGACCATCGCACCCGCATGCCCGTCGACAGAGAGAGGTGCTTGTTCTAGCGGGTGCTACTTTTGCCGCTACACATTTAGCTATTTTGGCTTAATTTAATTAATGCTAGTAAGACTAGGACCACTTTGAGAGTAAAGTCGTTGGTTTGGAGGTTGTCATTGTTCCCGGGGCATTATTACATCTACAACCACAGTACACGTGAGGAATCGCGACCAAGAATCTTCACCCTCGCTATTAGACCTCGAAGAAAACCAATATTCTTCTTAAACAACAAGAGAAATTCTTAAAGTGCTGTGTCCCTCTCGAACATCGCTTTAGGGGGGCATTTAGTATGTGCGAATTTAGCCAAAGCATGCCTAGTGTCTTATGTTAGAGAGATTTGCTTTCGACCAAACTCTTAGTTAAGGGTATTATAAGAACGTAGCCAAATTCTTTATACACCCTACTCTTAACACAATTACTACTTCTTCTTTGCATTAAGACTGTGTGACTTAAAGGATATTACTATTCTTGAATTTTAACAAGATTATAATAAGACCTTACTAAAAATAGTTGATTGCTATTGCTAGTGGCACTGGCAGTACGGCTCCTAAGAAGAATTTGACAACTGTTAAAGGCTTACGCTCTAATAGATGTTGCCTAAGAAATTGTAGATGTTCTTATCGCTATAAATAAGTACGATATCTTAATACTTTTAAGAAAGGTCTATACTAGTCTTACTTGTGTAAGTATAGCAACTAATGCTGTCTTCTAGAGTCGCCCTACAAATCTTAAGCCGTAAGAGAATGTCTTCTACGTTACAATAGACTATGCTTCTGTTAAAGATCTTATAGTTATACTTTACCGCTACTATACTATTCTCTTGTTCGTTGCGCTGTACCTTAATTAATTAGAGGCCTACCTCCAAGCGACTGCATGGAATTCCACTGGACTCTGGCTCGTTAGGTGGCAGCGATACCGAGGATGACGGCCCAACGCGCACTTTGAACACCAAAACCACCACCAAACTTGAGGCTGAAGTGCCTCACCAAACAGCTATTATCGCGATAATTTCTAGTGGTAAGATCTATAGGGCTTGATTAATATATAAAGCTACAAAAATCGGGTTGGAGTTTTAATTGCGCGTCCACGGCGTGACTGAGTAGCTGGTGCGCCTGCAACAGCACCTTGAGGCCCTCCATCACCTGTAGGCCTCGCGATAGATCTCTCTCTAGGAGTAGCTTTTGCAGGAGCCTTAAGGCTGCGCTTCTTACCCTTTTGGGAAGTCTTAAGAGCTTGTTGCAGTCGTCTTGCAGTTCTGCGAGCTGCTGCCCTCGAGGCCTGTTCAGCAGCCTTCTTAGCCTTCTCCTTCTCCTTCACGAGCCTAGCTGCAGCCCTTGCCTGTCGCCTCATCTCCTTCTCTCTTGCCTTTGCCTGCCTTGCCTCCTCACGAAGCCTGGTGGTCTCAGCTTTTTGGTGTTGTACCTGCTCCTCCTCGAGCACCTGGAGCTGCTGGCGATCACGTGCCTCCTTTACCTTCCCTGGAGACCAGACTACAACTCCACCTTGATCCTCCTTAGGTTCCTCAGCTAGGAGGGGCTTGCCTCGCTTCCTGCGCGTTCTCTCATTGATCAGAGCCTCACGTAGGCCCTTGACTTCATATTCAAGGAGGGTCTTTTGAGTTGAGATTTGGTGGAAAGCCTGGCTCAGCTTTTGAGCTCGTCCATCACCTCGATCTTTCACTACCTGACGCAGCAGGCCTTCAGTCTTCCTCCAGTTTGAGGCACTTAAGGCTGAGGACTCGCTATCGCTTGAAGAGCTTAGGCCAGCGTTGAATCTCCTTAGTATAACCTCAGGATTGAAGGGTGAGAGGCCTGTAGTCTCGAAGGCCTTAAGGATTGTTGTTTCCTTGAAGGAGGCCTGCCAGGCTCGGTAGAAGAGGGGGAAGAAATCCCTCTTACTCATGGAGACGAGGCCCTGGCTCCTCTCCATGAAGGCTGAGACCTCGTTTGAGTATGCGGTCGAGAGAGGCTTGAACAGGGCGACGTCGAGAGGCTGCAGCGTGTGGGTTGAGTGAGGAGGATACACAGCAAGGAGGATCTTGTTCTGGTCACAGTACTCAATAAAATCCATCGTGAGGTGAGATCCATGGCCATCAAGGATAAGTAATCGATAGCTTGAGCGAGCCTTTGCCTTCGTAGCTCGATCAAACACTTGCTTAAGCCAGCCAAGGCCTATCATGTTGTTCGTCCAGCCTGAAGGTGATGAGGAGAAGTAGGCTTGATGGCTGTTAGGGTCAAAAGCCTGTAGCCAGGTGTCTTGTATTGAGCTAGAGTCTGACTGATAAAGGAGGGTTGGCTCAAGGTGAGATCCATCAGCGCATATACACGCCATGACGGTTATCCACTCTCGCGAGCCATCCTGGATAGTACTCCTCCTGTTTCCATCCTCATACGAGGCCTTGCTAAAGATCCTCTTTGAGCGGCCTACGGCACCAAGCATAAAGCCCTTCTCATCCATATTGTATGTGTGACGAGGCTCCACGTGATACTGCTCAATCTTCTCTCGTAGGAGGTTGAAGTAGAGGCTGTACTTCCTCCCTGAATCAGCCTTGTGGCGATTTTTGTCGATGCCCGTCGTCCATTTTGAAACAAGCTCATCAGGATGTCGCTGAACAAAGCGATCAACCCAGTGATCTCCAAGCTCTCTCTTCGCAACCTGTGAGCCAAAATTTCGCACCATAGCTCGTGTAGGTGGTAGGCCTTGCCTTGTAAGGCGCTTGATATAGAGTAGAAGCTCCTGCTCCTGTTGTGGGTGGAGAGCCTGGCGATTTTGAGCCTCAAGGCTGCGTGAGGTTGATAAGCCTTGGTGTCTTCGCGTGAGCGTAGAGCGTACAACACCATACTTTTTAGCAATTTGCTGGTAATTTACTGTTTCTCCTGGCTTCAGGGCTTCTATTGCTGCAAGCGCAGCCTCTATTGAGCTCATGTTGATAGAGTTATGTGGTGTTGAAGTAGTGGTGCTGTTTTGGTGGGGTGCGCGTTGGGCCGTCGTGCGCGTTGGGCCGTCATCCTCGGTATCGCTGCCACCTAACGAGCCAGAGTCCAGTGGAATTCCATGCAGTCGCTTGGAGGTAGGCCTCTAATTAATTAAGGTACAGCGCAACGAACAAGAGAATAGTATAGTAGCGGTAAAGTATAACTATAAGATCTTTAACAGAAGCATAGTCTATTGTAACGTAGAAGACATTCTCTTACGGCTTAAGATTTGTAGGGCGACTCTAGAAGACAGCATTAGTTGCTATACTTACACAAGTAAGACTAGTATAGACCTTTCTTAAAAGTATTAAGATATCGTACTTATTTATAGCGATAAGAACATCTACAATTTCTTAGGCAACATCTATTAGAGCGTAAGCCTTTAACAGTTGTCAAATTCTTCTTAGGAGCCGTACTGCCAGTGCCACTAGCAATAGCAATCAACTATTTTTAGTAAGGTCTTATTATAATCTTGTTAAAATTCAAGAATAGTAATCCTTTAAGTCACACAGTCTTAATGCAAAGAAGAAGTAGTAATTGTGTTAAGAGTAGGGTGTATAAAGAATTTGGCTACGTTCTTATAATACCCTTAACTAAGAGTTTGGTCGAAAGCAAATCTCTCTAACATAAGACACTAGGCATGCTTGGCTAAATTCGCACATACTAAATGCCCCCCTAAAGCGATGTTCGAGAGGGACACAGCACTTTAAGAATTTCTCTTGTTGTTTAAGAAGAATATTGGTTTTCTTCGAGGTCTAATAGCGAGGGTGAAGATTCTTGGTCGCGATTCCTCACGTGTACTGTGGTTGTAGATGTAATAATGCCCCGGGAACAATGACAACCTCCAAACCAACGACTTTACTCTCAAAGTGGTCCTAGTCTTACTAGCATTAATTAAATTAAGCCAAATAGCTAAATGTGTAGCGGCAAAAGTAGCACCCGCTAGAACAAGCACCTCTCTCTGTCGACGGGCATGCGGGTGCGATGGTCCCTCAAAAAATTCCACCTGGGTCGCTCGGTCGATTGTCGCGCAAACTGTCTCACGGCACGCTGGGTATGGGCTCGGCTCTCCTTATTACTCCGGATGTAAGTATATTGTTGGGAGGGCATAGGGCACTAGTGCCAAAAACAAATAACAGACCTAAAACACAAGTATACGATCGTTGATTTCTAGTGCTCCGATTAGGAGGTTGCTATGAAGATATACAAAGCTGATCCAAGTCCGACCGAAGTAGGATCGATGCGGGTTGGGCAACATAGCCGCGATCAGCACCGAGATCGACACCTGCGATCCGACATATATTCTCATTGCAATGCTTGATAATAATCCGATTTTATGTTCTTGAAAACCGGCAAACCGTTACCCCAGTCAAGACGCAGGTAGGAAACATGAAACATGAGAAAAACCTCCTGCATGTCCTAAAGGGGTGGCGCCGCATTTGGGAGCTCTATAAGTTGTTGCAAGCAACAAGAGCTCCACCCCACACGCCACTAGCCCGCCCAGTGCACGCGCCGTACTCCAGCATGTAGAGCATGTCAGCTTGCCCATTTCCCGGGCCAAAGTTATCGGCGATCTCCCTCCGCAGATACTCAGCGTAGCAGCCAGCAATGGCAGCGCCGTAGACGACGGAAGCTGCTAAAACACATCCACGGCAGTTCCCGTGCGGCAGAGGCGGTTTTCGGTTTGCCTGTCTTCTTCGTGCTCTCGAAGAAGGCGGTTGTGTTCGCGATTGTAGACGCCCCGGATGTTGTCAGGACGCGACTGCCGCTTCGAGACGGTAGGGGCAGCACCAAGGTACTCAGTGATCTCTTTAACAACAAGGGATACGACCGACTGCTTGACTTCTGGGTCCCAGTTGTCGAGGACGTCAACCGGCTGTTTAAACAATTTGTCAAACTTCGCGACATCCAGATTGGCGTAATCTGTAGTATTGAGAAGGTCGTAGATTTGGTCCGTGGGACAGTTGAGGGTGACAGCCAGACTGTCGATAGTGTTCGCAGCCATAGCAGACGCAGTCCACAGAAAGACGAGGAAAGTCTTGACAAGGTTCGATAGGATCATGATGGCACAGGTGATTGGTGCTGGTTGATTGAAGTGGTAAGAATCAATAAATGCTTGAGTCAAGTGGAGGGTAAATGATGGTGGTGATGAAGGATGTTTCTAAGATAGAAGTTCCTCTGATAATGGCCCAACCGGGGACATATATATGGGTGCTACGCAGGTGAATTCGAAATGCATGCCTGGGTACTCTATCAATGCGACGTAGTCCATCGGCAACAGACTCGGTGAAATAGCATTTGCCGTTATTAAACCACCAAGGCCAAGGCTTAGCAGAACAGTGGGTGCATGATTTCGCCGCGATTTGACCATTAGGAAAAGAGCAGTAGAATGCCTGACTCATATCTTCTGGTGACTAGGCTGCCAAGAAAGGCTTTGTAGAGTGGCTGAGTTAAGAGGCAAGGTATCACTTAAGGACTATCAGATTTGTGTATGGGTCCATTGTTTTGCGACAAAGTCGAAGACCACGCTAGGCAACTGCCATGATCTGAAATATCCAAAGTAGTTGTCAATGTAAAAAGTGAAGGGTGACGTACGTATCAAGTCCCAAAGTTTAATTGAGTCCTCCGTGATGCTTCGAGCTAAGAATGGGCGATAAGGACTATTGCGTTGTAGCAGCTGCCGTGGTTAAACCATAACAAGACTTAGCAGGATTGATTACTAATGTCCAAGCATGGTACAGAGTTGTATTGATTGCAGGCGCCGTTAAATTGTGCCGGTACAGCCGGTCTCCGAATCATATTGGCTTGGCGATTTAGCGCATCGAAAATCGGACCACTAATAAGTGCAACGCTTGACACCGGCACTCTCCGTACCTATGGATTGTCCTGGGAATCGCCTGCTGACTCACGACTAATGTAGTTGACATGAACAGTACCTACGAAAGGGTCTGTACGCGTATTCATCTAAGCCACCTCATCTTTTCCTCCTCTTCATCCGGCCCGCACCGGCGATATCCATAAAATGAAGCCGGAGCAGTCGGAAATTAGGGAGGCCTCTCAAGCTATCTCACTAAAGGCGGTGACCGTTGACTTAGTCAGAGGATTCGATGTCTGCTAAAAGTTCAATAGCCGGCCTTAAAGGTCCATGCGACATGTATGTCTATATAAATCAGACGTCAATCCCCTCGACTTAGAGGCCAGTTTCGACAGTAACATTCATCTATTCAACCCAAGGCTTTTACCCGATCAACCACTTTGAAAACTTTACAATGAGATTCACTGCTGCCGCCGCCACCACCATTGCGACCTTCATGGTCTCCATGGCTAGTGGTACCATTCATGTCTGCACGAGCCGAGACTACACAGGCGAATGCACAGACCTTGATGTCCCTGCAGATGCATGCGGTATGTCGCGGATTTTTATTGGGAAACTACCCTTAACAAACCCACAGTGCGCCTACCATGGAATGATGCGGTCTCGTCCATCCGCTTAGATGGCTACATCTGCACATTCTTCACGTGAGTAACAAGTCACCATGCCCAAGAACTCAACACATCAAGCTAATGCCATAAATAGGGACAGAGATTGCACCGGAACTCGGGTGACGTTCAACAGCGACCAGCTGAACCTTCGACAGACAACTTGGAACGACCAGTTCACCAGTGTCAGGTGCTAGAAAACCAAATGCATAATCCACACAGGAAGAAGCGGGACAACTAGACTTAGGAGGTTTTTTTCATGTTTCATGTTTTCCGACCTGAATTTAGTTGTTTCTCGTTTGATACAGCTGTAAGGACCAGGGCCAAACTAGCTTAGTCGGGACTAGCTTGAAGTATATATGCCTGACTCTCGCTACCGTAGCTCGGTAGCGATTCGTCTCTAGTCAACCTAAGGCAATATACTTGTACCTCTACACAATAGTGCATCCAGTATTATTATACAGTATAGAGTTTGACAAATGCTCTTTTGAGGTGTATGCGTTTTCTTAATAAACCTGATTTTATACCATGACATTCGGCATCTACTCAAGTTTTTCTAGATGATTTTAGGCTGCACTGTATCAGAATTCCACAAGCGTTGAATATTTTGCACTGGAGAGTGACGGCAGAGCCTATTCAGTCCTGCATTATCGGAGCTCAGTATTCCTCGGAGAAGAGCTATGGGCGAAATTGTCTTTCCAGAATGCAGATGGCGGTTATTGTATCCTTGATCCAAGATGCTTGTGACTGTGCTTTGAGGAAGTCTTGTTGTCGAGAAGTCAACATGGGTAATCTTACCCAATTCCCCGAGACGAATTTTGTGATACGCACACCCCAACGGCAGATCGTCGACTGAAGCTTAAAGTGCCACTTGAATCCGATATATTAAACATGAGATCCCGAAACACGGTTCAGTATCCTATATCGACGCTCAATCCTAGTACTAAGCTTTGAAGTGCTTCCAGTCTGCCTGTTCGGAACATTTTCTTGACTAATCTCTTCGAATTAGTCTCAGACCTGTTGGAAATCAAGAGCCGAAGCTTACTGCTGGTGTAGTTGTGGGTATTTTCTTTGGAAGAACTTGATCTCTCTATAGCTACATGGATGGCAGACATCAAAAAAGAACCCGGTAAAGAACCAGGACCTTTGGAAAGAGCTTGTAAAAGAACTCAAGAAATGGAGTCAAGCAGGGGTAGAAGTACAGTTTTGGCTCATTCCGAGAAAGCTTAATACAACAGCAGATAGATTGGCGAAGGAAGCTACGGCGCTTGCTGACCAAGAGGATTGGGTAAAGATCAAGGGTGTAATGTGCTGATCCAATATGAGAGCTGGTGTCAGTTTAGTTGTTATTATGGCAGAATCAAACGATAATTTCAACTGATTTGAACCTAGTCCTTCTATGATACATGTGATAATTATTAATTATGTATCTTGTTAGTTGATGGGCTTAGCTTGTAGCTCAACCTATTAGGCGCTCAGCCAGAAATTGCCTTTAGCGCTACGCCGCTTTTGGTGTTCTATACTGTTAGTAAGCAAGTCTGCTGATTTGGCACCTCCAAGGTCATGGGCATGTAGATTGCACAGAAGCGCCAGTACTTCTTATGTCCCATCACTAATTACGCTCGGAATACAGTCTCACTATGCCTATCCATAAACGAAAGAGTTTTCAAGGGAATTTAAAGACCTATTCACGAGCATAAGATCATCTAGCACAACTCGTTAGTTTAGGACAGTACTGAATGCTCAGTCATGCTATTTGGATGTGCTTACTTGCAGATATGTTGGTGTCATCGCTCACAGTCATTTGTGTCAGCACCATCATAAAGCTGCACAGCCACAAGAGCCAGCAGCTTGGTCAGAGTAAATTACACGCTAACTTACTCGTATCATAAATGCGGGTCGGTCCGCATTGGGAAGCTGCTTCGATCTCAAGTACCGACCAGGGTAGTAACCACGCATAAACAAGCGCGCGACGATCGCCACAAGGCTGATAGTGACTTTCTCGCTCTTGTAGCAACATTCTGAGGGTCCAGATAAAGCCAGTCTGTCAATTTAAGGGGTTTTCGAGGTGGATGCAGCGCTTTACAGCGTAGGCCTCGATTCCGGCACAATAGAAGGCCCTACTGCATCAGGCGCGCAGGCGTCAACGTTACTGTAATTTTTGTATCTTAAGAGACGATAGTAGTCTATAGTAGGCTAGGTAACTATTGACAGAAGGCTGTAGATTAATCTGATGCGCTCGGAGGACTAGAGTCGCTCAATCTCAAAGTACCTGCAGTCCGTCCCACCACAGGGTGCGTCCCATGACCCAGGGATAGACCTCTTACTTCTCCTCTTCATCCATGCGCGTGATATCGAACATCTCACCACCGAGTCTACGTGTCCCCCGCAAAATTGACGGACCATCATTTCCATGATTTTGTAGCATGTATCTCCACTATAGGTCCATAAGAACAATCTTTCTCCGTCAAGGGGTTTTGAAGAGAATAGTGAACTTACTTTAGTAGACCAACCCCAGCGGTCAACACAGGGTTTTCTGTTCCATAACCTCACTAGAGCCTCGTCGTCATGTTTTTCAACAAATCTTCTCTCTATATCGCGAACGCCATGTATTATAATGCCGTTCCTCTTTGCATAATGTACGATTTTGAACGGCCAGCAACCTTCGCATGGTTTAGAAATCCACGGTATTCCGTCGGCCACAGCAAAGCACTTGGTTAGAAAATCACCTAGAAGCGCCAGCACGAAGCCTAGATCCTTGATCGGTGAGTCTTTCCGTAGGAGCCCCGTACGGTCTAACGCGTTCAACGTTGCAATCGTAGCATATCCAATCATGGCCACTGTGTCACTCCAGCGTGGTGAATCATCAGTCATCATCCAATGGGTAAGGTCGCAATCCGCGGCCCAGTGCGCAAAGGCGCTAAGTCGAATCCAGAGCTCAATGGCTTTAGGTTCAGGTCTCTTAATCATGCAAGAGTTAATCGCTGAGAGCTGGTTTTCGATGACTTCTTGAAGTCCGTAACCCGTAAAGTTATTATTAATAAACATGTTAAAATTGTCTTGGTCGCGTACTTCAGCCTGCGCATGATATTGGTCTGCTAGTTCGATAGAAGCTTTCGATACTAGTACGTTGCCATAGGCTTTTAGGCCGTTGGTTGGCTTCTCCTCAGAGGACTTGTCTTTATCGTTATTATTGTGGCGGTCAAGCACTGCCACATCCACTAGCCACAGTTCCTCCAATGCGAGACCGGGTCCCTGCTGCTTGGCTAGCCATGGGTTCCGTTCCGGTTCCCGCGGTGGACCCTGTTCCGGGTGCCTAGAGCCAGGTTTCCCTCCAGAGATCCGATCTAAATCGTGACGAGAGAGATTCGATGCTGTGATAGGGTAACCTGCACAGAACATTCCAGAACGTGCGCAGCTACTGCAGGTCGTTTCAACTTGGTGCCACGTCAATACTATTCGAAGAGCGTGATGACTCGATGGACTTGCGCGAACTGCTTCTCGTCGGTCGGCGGCGGCGTCAAAGGGTGGTTTGCGAAACTCGAGGGCGGCGTGATGTTGGGTTTCTGTGTTATGGGAGCCTGTGACGAAGACATAGCCGTATGTTGCACTGCATCGCGAAGTTGCACGATGGCTTGTCGCAAGACTTATCGCGGTTTAGATGCTGGGCATTTGGTTGACTCAGCAACAGCGCTAGGCAGCCGCCAAGGCAAAATCCAGCTGCAACAACGCCATGTTCGCGCGAGTGAGGATAATTTATTCACGCCGAAAATTCATACGTTCGGCAACTCTTGGGGTCCAGCAACCATGTTGACAAGATCGCGCGGTAGAGGGTCTAATGTCGGTGCAGCTTTGCCTGGTTTAGCTGCCATGGGTACCAGTTCTGGATCTCGCTCCTCTTCCGCGGCACGTTCTGACCCCGCACCCTGGAGTCTCTTGGCATCTGCTCCATCAAAATTCACTTCCACCCGACCATTTCGTTTCATCTTTAAAAAGTAGACTCTCACAACTGTATGGCCAGTGCGGGTCGGCAAGCCTCCCTGTCAGTGGTGGCAATTTGCTACCATCTACCCACGTTCTTTGAAGACAATTTAAGTACAGGCTACATCTACCGCATGTCAAACCAGATCATCTATTGGATGGCTCATAGATGATATCTTGTTACAACAGGCTGCCTCACATATAACGATGGCGCTCCGGTGAGTGGGAGGCACGGTGAAGACACCGGACGCTGCCATGTGCTAAACTATGATTGGTGCGTTGCTTTCGCATCTCGCTAAATACAGGCAAAGATTACGGCATTTAGAAAAGTCATATGCGCACCACATCCCGTGTGGGGTCTAACTGGGCATCATATACGTATTTATCCTGGCATATAGCCACAGCTACATGAATCTGTAACCCTATGGTAACGAGTCCTCCACACTCTTAAGTTCTCACCGGTCCTAAAAAAGCCGGTGAGTGAGACAGCGTAAATATAAGTTTTCTATATCCTTCGAGAAGCAACTCAACTGTGAACCGTGACAAGCAACGCGTTAACAACTCGCCACTCTCTTCCCGGCATATTCTGATAAATTGAACTCTATTTTGTCTTTTCGACTTAGTGTAACCAGAAGCGTCTTATATCTTGTTTACATCCCCCTATACAGAATGCAGTACAAGCCTCTTGACAAGACGAAGAATGAGATTCGTGTTCTCAGGTTTCTTGATCTTCCCAGCCCGGTCTCAACTGAAGACTTCATTCAATGTTCTATCGATAACGTTCCGCTGGAAAATTCTCCCAGTTTTCAATCGCATCAGGGATACCCGCAAAATCAAAAGTGCCCGATGGTGTGGGACGCGTTTACCAGGTCCGTAGATCTGCGAGATTCAACCCTGGAACAAACGACACTTGACAAGACTATATCTCTTGGCCTAAGTCAAAACCACAATCAGCCCAGCGTCTTTCGTTACACCTGGGGCGATTTCGAAGCTTTGTCATACACGTGGGGTGACCGAGGCGATGCAAGGAGAATCCTTATGAACGGAATCCACAAAAACGTTTCGAGGAACCTCGAAGAAGCGTTGAGAGCCTTGCGAGGCCTGCAGGAGACACGCTTGGGTATGTGTTATTGGGTGGATTCGTTATGTATCAACCAGGAAAATCTGGAGGAGCGAAATGAACAAGTCAAGCGGATGAGGGAAATTTACAGTCGAGCTAGGGCTGTCATAGTCTGGCTTGGTCAAGAAGAGGAAACAGACAGCAATGCAGTTCAAACGATGCGTCATCTTTGTCGGAAACCCTGTGTGGAAAATCCACTACAACTTCCAGCGGACCTGGAGCTTGGCGGATGGCCCGCCCTTTTCGCTTTCATGCAAAAGCCTTACTGGAATCGATCCTGGATTATCCAGGAGCTCGCGATGAATCACAATTCCACTTTGATACTACGTGGGAAATTCAAGTTGACAAGGAGAATGATACGTTTGGGTGCAATTTACTGCCAAGAGTTGTTACAAGCCTCCGAAGACCAGTCTTATCAATCCAATAATGACTTGGAATTGGATGCGTGGTCCATGGCCAGTCGCATGTATCGTCTAGCAAGTCTTACCTTCAACCCAAATGTTGAAGTGAGCTTGGACCTGTTGTTGAATCTTGTTCGCCGAGCCGACGCAACCGATAAGAAGGACAAAGTTTACGGTATACTGGGCTTGTTGGACCCTGCTGTTTCTGCGGAGGTCATTCCGGATTACTTACTCTCGGAGCGACAAGTCTATACGAATTTCATGATATCTATCGTCAGTACATCAAAAAGGCTGGAGCAAATTATGTTTGGAGGTATCCCAACTGAGGAAGGGTGGCCGTCATGGGTACCCGATTGGAGACTGCCATTTGGGCGCCACCATATCCGATATTTGAGATCCCGTCAAGCGAGCGGAAACTTACCGGCCAAAATCCGATTCTTCAAGAAAGAAAAAATTGGTGACCTCCTTGCTTGCAGCGGATTTCAAGTGGACATAGTCGATTGTGTTGGAGGTCAGCCTTCTCCACGTTGTTATTTTACCCAATCACGCAATGCCTCGAATAGATACAGCAGTCGAATATCGGAAGCACTTCAGCAGACCTTACTTATGGACCACCCTGGAGCGACTGGAAAACTACTTCTTGAGGTGCCATGGATATCGAGATGCGATACTAATACTAGTCCTGCCAACTTCCGCTCAACGTCGAAGTGGCTCAAACTCTCCAACTCGAGCTATTATCGAAAATTTCATGAGTTCAGAGAATATAATGAAAGGTTCTGTATCGGAGGCCAGTGCTTTCGAGATTTCTTTCCACAACCCGGGAGGAAGAGTGTGGATATTGCGAGCATTTCGCGATGTATGCGTTTGGCTCTACTCTCTTTAGGTCAAAGAGCCCTTATAACAACAAGAACAGGTTATTTGGGCTTGGCTCCAACAGCTGTTAGCCCAGGAGATGTCGTAGCTATCTTATTAGGTTGTAAGTGTCCAATGATCTTGAGGCCATACAGTGATAATCTGTTGCCAATCAAGACTACCCTTCCCGGAATCGGCCCGATACTTCTTGGCCGAATCTTCGACTATGTTCTACAACCTTCACTACTACTGTTTCTACGTCATGTACTTACGCACACCGCATGTATATAACCTCGTGTGTCTACTCCGTAGGACAGCCGCCGGAGGACAGTTCTTATATGCAGTTATTGACACCTTGTCTTCTCTGATAGTTATGAGCCCGGATACGTGCTGCTGCACCTCTTGTTAATAACTGTTGTTCTCTTGTCTTTCCTCAAGCGTATTCTATCGTTTGTTTGATTGCGAATACCTTGTTGTACGTCTTTTGCTGCCACCGTATTGCTTGTCGCAATGGCTGCAACCGAATCGTCTAGTCTGGTAACTAAGGCTACCGTTATTCTTGAGAAGCCATCTGATTGGCAAGAATGGTTTTTTCTACGACGTGATAAAGCTACTCTCAACGGCATATGGGAGTACTGCGATCCCGACAAGTCGCAAGATGAGCTGAAGAAGCTTATTGAACCTGTGCGACCGACGCCTGCTACTGTGGCAGAAGGAGTAATGCTTCGTTCACAGCTTACTCATGACCAACGGCTCGACTACCAGGACCAGCTAGACGCCTGGGAATACGACCAAAGAACCTATCTGCATAGGAAGAAGGCACTGAACGAGATGACGTCAGAGATTGCGCAGACAACTGCACGGAGCAATCTATATCTACTTGAAGGCAAAACGACTGCCTACGAACGACTAAAGGCTCTTAAGGAGCACCTTTCGCCAAACACCACAAGACGATCACGCGAGCTTGTAGTCAAGTACAGAGACTTGCAAGCAACACGGCGAGGACGAGCAGTTGAGGGATGGCTCGATGATTGGATCAAGATCACTGATCAGATGAAGATGCTTAATCTGCTGGATGTTCATGGAGCTCGATGCTAGGAGGACTTCCTTATTGCTGTCAAACCACTCGACGACGCATGGGCAACAATGACGCTCACTGACCTTCTTGCTAAGGACGAAGTAGGAGTACCCGTTCCGTCTTTACGAGAGTATGTGTCGAAATTTCGAACATTCCACAGTCGCACGAGCCCTAGAGCAGCAGGAATAGGGACATTTTTAGCTACGTTACGTATAGCTGATGCGAATGGAGGCTACAAGCAGAAGAAGCCGAAGTGCTTTTGTGGTGAGTACTATTTGTTTGTTGAATGCAAATATTGCAACCCGAAGTTACGCGAGATTGGCTGGCAAGGCGATAGAGATATCTTAGAAGTAAAAGAGAAGGCAAAGAAGCATCTAAAGCTTAGGGACCACATTCTTTGAGCAGAGAAAGGACAGGGACATTCTAGGAAAGGAAAGGATGCAAAGACTGGTTTAAGGAGCGATACGGCAACCTCAGCAACCACGACTCCTATCCAATTTGATGAGGACCAACTAGTTAACGGCCTAATCCAGACGAATGCACTAATGCAGACTTTTAACGCTGCAACTGCCAAAGTACCACACCTTATGAACTGATGGGTATTAGATCCTGGATCAAACGCGCATGTTTGTAACACCCGACAATTTGGCTGGACTTTTTAACGGAAAGCTGAGCCTGGAGAGGTAATCTATGCTGGAGGTCAGGTGCTTCAGATCGCCGAATGGGGCACCGTTGTGCTCAATGTACGAACCCCATCTGGTACAGCACCTATCAAGCTCACCCATGTGGCATTGGTGGAAGGATTCTTTGCCAATGTCCTTGGTTTATCGCGCTGTCGATCGCTAGGAATCCATTTCGATTCAGGACGCGACTTGCTCTATCAGAACAACTCGAGCAACGTAATCGCAATGCTGGAGTACAGCAATGGGTACTGGCTTATTGATGCTGAGGAGAATAACCGACCCGCGCTAAGTACGCTATCGACATTTGCTACTCGGTTTTAGCCTCAAAGAACATCTCAGAAGCCACAACCAGCGATTGTCGCAACGGCTAGCGAGGCGCATCAGTTATGGGGACATGCGAGCAAGCAGGCAATTGATCATCTACCTGAAAGCGTTACAGGCTTTGAATTTACTGAGGACGACAAAGCGCCGAGATAGAAAGACTGTGAAGTGTGTATCCAGTCGAAAATGACGCAGCAAATCTCTCGAAGGACCCCTAAGGATACGAATACAACGCCTTTCTATCGCGTTGGTATTGATCTGATTTAATTGCTTCCTTAAGGAGAAGCTTATTACAATAGTGACAAGTACGCCTTTCACGCAATCTGTCATTCAATCAAGTGGCATGAGGTCACAACAATACCAAACCAACAAAAGAGCACTCTTGTCAATGTGATCAAGGCCCTGATTGCAAAGATTCAACGGCAATTCGAATACATTATTGTTGTATTTCGAATCGACAGCGAACCTGGTTACTGTAAGCTATTATACGATGTCTGCAAAGAGCTTGGAATCAAGATTGAAGCACGAGCTGCGGATACTCCAGCGCAGAATCCAAATGCTGAAAGAGCTAGGAGAATCATAGCCGAACGAGGAAGAGCATTGAGAATTTTATTAGGACTTCCAAAAGAAGTGGCAAACAAGCTTGTCGTTACTGCCGCTATATTGCTTAATGTTACACCAATAGAGAGCCTTAGTTGGGAGACGCCTTACCAAAGAGTGTTCGGCAAAAAACCATTAATAACGCATATGGCTCCGATTGGATGTCGTGCTTACGTGCTCGACAGGAAGGTTAAGCGCGGAGACAAGCTTGAATCTCGAACGATGATTGGATACTTAGTTGGTTACGACTTGACAAACATCTTCCGCATCTAGATACTAACTAAAGAACGTGTAATACGAACACATAATGTGGTTTTTGCGCGATAGCACCTTATGAAGAACGACGATAAGCCTAAGAAACTTTTAGAAGAAGCCGAACGTTTAATTGAGATCTTAGACATACCTACACCTTAAGCACTTATAGATATTAAGGACCTTCTGTCTCTATTGCAGAAACGGAACCAATCTTATGAGGAGAACAACTTAACTAATAATGCTCCAAACAATGCTGAAGCAACAACTGAGAACTATATACACCTTGAACTAGAGAACTAGGATAAGGAATTTGATGGCCCTGCAACGCCAGAGTCGATGATCCCTTGACAGCACAATGTACTGGGTGGTTGGGGAGACTAATACCAAGACTGATACCAAGACTATGTACCAAATCGATACCAGAACAATGCTCCAAGACGTACAGATCCGGAGGTTGGCAGTTAAGAAAATGTGATTGAAGGATGCTGACGACGACCGCGGGCCAACTATACTCATCGTAATCACTTGAGTACGAACTTGACCTACTACAGCACATTTTTGACCGCAATTAGTTAACTAGAAACGACGAAACTGTTTGCAGAAGTGCCGAAAGTTCGAATCCACAGAGATTAGCTACCACTACCTCCAAAACGTTATCGAGATGTCGCTACACATCCATTTGCTAACGAGTTTTACAAGGCAATGGACATCGAATTCGACAACTGCTGGCAGAAAGGTTGTTTTGCTCAGACACCTGCAACATTATTAACTACTAACGCTGAGGTATTACCCCTAATGTGGGTATACATATACAAGTTCGACTAAGATAGATACTTGTACAAGTTTAAAGCTCAACTTGTTGTTCGAGGAGATCTTTAAGCAGAGTGGGGAGATACCTACGCGGCCACACTGGCTGCCCGAGTCTTTCGAGGATTGATCGCGCTGGCTGCTGCGTTCGATCTCTTGATGTTTCAGTACGACGCACTGAACGCGTTTCTTAACGCACGAGTAAATAGAAAGCTTTTCTGTTACACACCTGAAGGCTTTGCTAAGCGATATGGAGAGCTGCTCCTAATCCTTCGAGCATTGTACGGTCTTAAGGAAGCTCTATTGCTTTGGTATGCAGAACTCTAGAAGACTTTGAAGAAGCTAGGATTGAACCCAGTTCCTGGAGTTCCTTGCTTATTTGCTAACAGCAATTTAATCGTTTTCTTCTATGTTGACGACATTGTGGTCCTGGTACATCCTTTAAAGCTGGGCTACAAGGAGGAATTTGAAAAGCGCTTGCTACAGATCTACGATATTCGAATACTTGGCGAATTAACCTGGTTCCTTGGAATTCGCGTGATCCGCGATCGACCTTCGAAGAGCATTTAGTTAATTCAAGACTCCTTCATTGATAAGGTTGCAAGCAAGTTCAACCTAACAAGCGAGAAGGGATACCCTGATGTTCCGATGAAGGAAAACTTCCTGCCGCCATCTACTGAGCAACCGAACTCTAAGCGTACGAAGCTCTATCAACAACTAGTTGGATCACTCGCTTACATTGCCACGTTTACACGACCTGACGTCGCACGAGCGCACTTAGTACTGGCCCGACATCTTGCAAACCCTAGCCAAAAGCATTTGTACGCAGCAATCTATTGCTGGCGTTATCTTATTGGCAAGAGAAATCTGGCACTTAAGGCCTCAGGAACTCGAAGCGAGAAAGACCTTTTTGTGATTCCTATAGAGGACGCGGACACAAACGAACCAATCTTCTTTGGCGCATCTGATGCTGCCTATGCGGACGAACCTGACACGCGGAGAAGTTCTGAAGCATACTTGTTCAAACTATACGGCCTGCCTGTCGACTGGAAGGCTGCTGTGCAGAAGACTATTACGAAGTCTATAACAGAAGCAGAACTTCTGGCTCTATCCCGCGCTGGCGGCGAAATGGAATGGTGGAATAGGCTATTTCGCGAGATCGAATTCAGCCCAAACATACGCCCCACAATTTGGTGCGACAATTAGCAGACAGTTGGTGTAGTCACTAAGGCTACAGAGAAGCTCCAGACAAAGTTGAAGCACGTAGACATTCATCAACTGTGGCTATGACAAGAGATAGAGGATGGAAGATTGTGTATAGACTGGAAGCCGACTGCCTACATGCCCGCCGATGGACTGACAAAGGCGCTACCTTGACAGAAGCACGCACAATTCATCAAGCAGCTTGGCCTTGAAGACGTCTTAGACCGCTTGACCACTACTATGAAGGAGGTCAATATCGAGTCTCTCTTAGAGATACATGATTGATTTCAGCTTTCACTATTCATTCAAGCTGGGGGGGTGTGTTGCCAATCAAGACTACCCTTCCCGGAATCGGCCCGATACTTCTTGGCCGAATCTTCGACTATGTTCTACAACCTTCACTACTACTGTTTCTACGTCATGTACTTACGCACACCGCATGTATATAACCTCGTGTGTCTACTCCGTAGGACAGCCGCCGGAGGACAGTTCTTATATGCAGTTATTGACACCTTGTCTTCTCTGATATAATCTCTATCATGTTATCGGAGAATGCTACGTTCATGGGCTCATGGATGGGGAGATTCTGAGCCAGGAGAGTGGGGAAAGTACTTTGGAGCGAGAATTTGTCTTATGTTAGCAGGGTCTTTAGCATTGTAGATCTCCTGTCCTGATAGCTCACAGCGTTCACCACGTTACCAGAAGAAAATAATAGTTCAATCCCGTGCCTTTTAAGGTAGAACCTCATATGTAAAATTGCATGCCGAAGAGCTGTTTGTACAAGTAATGAAAAGTTTATATAAATGAAAAGTTTATATAAATGAAAAGTTTATATAAATGAAACGTTTATATAAATGAAAAGTTTATATAAATGAAAATGTCGGTTCACAGGTAGCAAGGAAAAACTGGTCTCTGTCTTCGGTATCTGGTGTCTGTATTCTGTGTTCTGTCACCCCTATGTTCGGCTGGCTCTAATGTCGCGCCTTGTGCGCCAAGCACGGTGGTCCCTGCACGATTATGCAGATCCGACCTCAACGCGCTTGTTCTATCTAACAACAGTTCTCGTAGACTTGGAAGACAAGAGAGTGCAGACAGAAAAGTTTATATAAATGAAAAGTTTATATAAATTAAAAGTTTATAAATTAAAAGGTTTATAAATACAATTTATACAATAGAAGATTAAACGATTCTTTTTTTAACTAAAAGGTTACTAGGATTGGTTATTATATATATCTTAGTTAAAAAGTATTAAACGTATATAATTAAAAGCTTTGAATATTATAGGCAACCTTCTGCTGATGGCAGTATAGTAGAGTTTCGACTAGTTCTTTCTTTGACAATACGATCGAGCTATCTTCTAACCTATTAAGCTTATCAATAAACCGGACTTCTTTGGCCAGTTTATCTGGCATGTCGATCATAGCTTGACACATAAATCCCACCATTAAGAGGTGTGCCCTATCCGTTTTTCTTTGTTCTTTTAGTTTCTTAAGGAGTTTCTGCCACCTGTATATTAACTGGCTCCACATCTTCGAACGGCAATCTAGTAGCTCCTCTAATCTATATTAGTCGCCCATTATTAGTAAATGTTAGGAAGAGGCATACTAGAATCTATCCCATGGATGTTAAGGGCTGAAAAAGAAGAACGATCCCAAAGATGGATAACTAAATCGTCTCCCCTCATGTACATACTGCCAGCGAACACGTCCTTTAATGATGCGAGCTTTTTGGACGAAGATCCCTCAAATGTAGAGATAATCCAGGGCCACATCTTCCACTTGTTAGGGTCCTGTACTCTTGGCCGACGTCCTCTAAGATCCTAGTGTTGATCAATCCACCGGTGCTCTCGCAGATGCGGACGCATGATTGGTGTCTAGTTGTACTTGTCGCAAACAGTTGCGAGTTCGTTCAAGTGCTGGACGGAAAGTCCTTTTGGAAGCTTCGAGACTTGTTGGTGGAATACCAGGAAGACCAAGCGCATTGCGCATGTCGCATCTATGGGCATCGTCAATGGCACCTTGGCTGACGACTATCTCACTTCGCCATCTTCTAACGAATTTGCCTATTGCGGGGATAGCGCATTTGCGAACCAGGCATCCAGCTGAAGCACAATTTCCGATACTCGAAAGGTAACAGACTCGCAAACGATAACATCGGTCGTTGGGCCTGGAAAGTTGGGTCTTGTTATCCACTCCGTGGGTAGCGAATGGTGCTGGGTGTCGTCATCGTTATCCGCACGCTTTCTCTTCATGGTAATCTTCGCGAGGCGTCGTCGGAGGCCGATCAATCGAAAACAATGAGGAAGAGAAGGAAAGTAGGAGAGGTGAAATGGTGATGGCAACGCTCTTCTTAAATGGCCGGGAATTTGGGGGCAAGGTCGAAGTGCACAGTCCACGCCTGAGCTTACAAAGCCTGCGATAGCGCTTATTTCTCCTCACAAGTCTCTACCCTTGCCCGACTTACTCAGGGTTCCGGTATTTTGATCGATAATATGGAGGAAAAGGGTGTGCGCGTGCGAATTTTAAACTATTGTATGCAGAGATTTTCGTCAGTACTATAGATAGTTATATAACTCTAACAAGAAAGGGTTGTTAAGATGACTATTCGAAAGCGGTTCTATAGTTGCCGTCAACGCCTACTTCGGTAGGACCCACCAAAGGTGGCAGACTCCTACCCTTGCCCGAAGAGTTGCACTAGGACGCATTTAAATTATGTACTATAGGTAGCATAAATCCAAGGCTATTATCTAGTATAAAGACCCCGATCGCAGTACCGCAACTTACCTTCATTATGAGATTACTAGTTAGTCTTATGCTTGTTAGCACTGTCTATTCTACTTACGTGAACATTAACTTGAACTTTCCTAATGGGACCACAGTTACAGATCCTATAATCCTGTTGTGTTCTCCTGCCAGGAACGACATTGTCCCTATTAACTCTGGTAGTCCTGGACTGCAGAGGCCAAGGCTTTCTAATTTTACGATGAACAATTCCACGCCATCAACATCGTTGGTTTCAGCTGCTCCAGGCGCACCTGAATCCATTTATTTATATGCATATCTCTTATAGACGGGAATCATCATTTATTCTTCTACGTAGATATTATACATAGGATATAGAAATATTACCACAAAGCTCGCATCTAGGTTCTGTACAATTCTCATTCTTTAGAATATTAGGTGGAGTCAGCATGCAACTAGCTGCTGCTTCTGCTGACTGTAGACGAAAAGGTGGACAATCCTCGACGTTCCCTGATAGATTCGTACATACTGTGATTGCATCTTGCAATACATTAACTTCCCAACCGTTGAGAAAGTCGCCGTGATAACCAAACCCAGTTACATCGCCGTTACTCAATACAAATTGGCCGTCCACGCCTTTAAAGGCGTGGGTATCCCATATTGTCTCATAGTATAGAGAGGGAAGACGAGATCTAAAGCCTTCTGGGCATTTCCCTTGCATGAGGAGGTTAGGATATGCCAAATGAGATTGGTGGTTAAAAGAATCGATATGGACTCCATCCCAGCATGATGGGAACAACAGCTCTAGGCGCAGGCCATCTTTGCACTGGGAGTCAATAAAAGGCTTAGGGGGTAGAGAATGCCTTTGCAATGCACCCTCGCCTACAGTTTCGTAGTTTAAGCAATTGAAGCCCAGCGCTCGCTGTACAAGCACTTCCTGTGATTTATCTTTGGCAGTCTAAAAGGATAAGGGAGGATCTGGGACGTCAAGCGTGGAGTTTCGTCTCGTTGAGCTGCCTGCTATTATTCTAAATCCTTCTGGAAACGCCTTGATATCTTTACTAAATAGAAAATAATATCTGTAAAGATTATTAGCAATGCGTGCACTGTATCCTTGGCGACGCTTACATTAACATTCCATTTACTTGTGGCATAGAAATCACAGTTCCATTTGGGTACGCGAATATCAGCAAGGGCGTCTAATAGACTGATAAATCCTGCATGACTGCGCATGAAGTGCAATTGGATAAACGAATATTAGAGTAGGATGTATTAAACCTAATTTCTATGGCATATTTGTATGAGCGCGTTGAAATTAACAGTGCAATGCTTACTTTGGGCTCCATGAAGGGTATGTGCATGCTGAGATGGTAAGTCTGGGGATACGATTGGATTGATGCGAAAAACGCCCAAGCTAGAGTAGCATGGCAATCGCCAAAATGCCCAACCAGGTATGGCAAATATGATGCAGGTGAATAGACGCATTGCGGGGATATCTGTATTACTGAGTACCTACGGACTATATAACCTTCATGTAACAAATCCTACTCGCCCCCCTTATTTTTTTCACGCGCCTTTGTCCAAAGCTCATACTGTGAAAAATATAGTGTCTTTTCGTCTTTATCTAGTTCCCCGTATGTTTTCCTAGTAAGATATACATGATACTTTTTAAACTCCTCTATCGATGGGTCTATGGTATTACTCTCCTTCTTAGGCGATGGTGGTGTAGTCTTGGGAGGCCGAGTAGAGGCCTCTCCAGGCGTCTTTGACTTTGTCCGTGACGTATGTCGTCGCTGTGGCGTTTCGTACCTATGGTATGGTTCTACATCTATTTCTGACAGTGCATTAGAATCATTGGGTTGGAACTTTGCATGCTACCTATTCTCTATCTTAACAATTTTGTTATGAAACGAGACTGCCTTTTCGGTTTTGTTGTGACCTTCTACACATGCCATCACAGTTGTTCTTGTTTCCCAGCTTAGCCCCGAGAAGTTCGTTACGCCCCATGTTCTACACTCATCTTTATACGGTTGCAGATTAAGATACACTAAACAGCGGACTCGGTCTCTCTCTTTAATACTTGGATCTAGTACATGTACTTCTGCGTGGTGGCCTAGCTGTGTCTTTCGATTCCAGATGGCACCTAACATAGTAATCTGACTAAGAATATTGCGAGGTGGCTGTCTCCTTGCCTGTCTATGCCACTGAATGATCTTTTCTAGAACGCGATCGTTGGTATGAACGATGTTTAGCTCTAAACTGTTGCTAGAACTATCTTTCTTTTTATAATCTTTAATTATTTTCCCTAGAGGCGATACCTCAACTCTTAGACTAAATATGCTCTGTGAGTTCCTAGAAGCGCCGCTATTAGCATTAATGTCCCCATAAGCTACGACATATTGTCCCCTCTTATTATGCGCTACGATCTTCCTCTTAATGTCTGAATACTGATTGTTCGAAAATGATTTCTCTTTAATCCAGCACACTAGAGGACCATGTTTAACGAGTTGAGTGGTTTGCTGGCTATCATGGCTAGTCTGAGCATTTTGGTGGCCGAGTTGAGTGGTTTGCTGGCTATTATGGCTAGTCTGAGCAGCATTTTGGGGGTCATAATCGTCGGGTTCGCGATATCCATTATTATCATAACTGGTCTGGTTGTTGGGGCCGGGATGTGGATTATAATCGTCGACATCCATTTGTGATTCTAACTCATCAACACAGGCTAATATGTCTTGAGTGATAGCATCTTTAGCACTAACTCTGGCAGTTCTTAGCGTTTGAAGGGTTTGAAGGATTTTCCTCTTTTTTTTAGCCAAGGGGGTAGTAGACCATCGTCTAATTCCTTTGTTATCCCCTCTATCAGTTTATCGATCTTAGGTACGGTCAATGCATCGATCCTTTTGTTTTTGCTAATATCCTTAGTTGAAACTAGCGACCTTAGGTTACGGTTATGTCTAGTTGGCATCATGATCACAGTTACAATTATAAAAGTACATGCGTACGAACATATTTATATTAGAAATCTTGCTACGTTACTTTTTTGCAACCCCCACTTTTAGGCAATAGGCTCTTATTTGCTTAGTTTCCACAGTCCTTCAGCAGAAAAGAGCTCCTCCTGGGAATATTCAGGCATTGGTGGCCAAGGAAGATTGTTCTTTAGATACATCTCAGACACAGTTGCTTTAGAAGACTCTTTCTCCTTTGTTAATAGTTTATCCAACGCTTTATTTACTGATTTGTTATGCTTAAAGTCTTAGGGTGTTCTAATATATGGTATTAGATAACTTGTTTGCTATACAAAATAAGTCCAAAGTAGCAAATAATATTATGTGACATACTAGCTTTTTGCTTGTGGGAGGCCAATCATTGTCATTAGGCATAGAATCGTAGACATAGCATTGACCCTTCTTGCGGATGCAAACCCATACATCAACGTCATAACAGTCACTGATCTCGTGTGCGCGACGAATAAAATTAATTCGACGTTTGCGAAACGATTCCTGCCGCGTACGCTTAGACGCCATGTAGGAGTTTAAAAAAAAACGGAGGGTAAACGGTCCACTTATATATCTATACGCATTGCGCACGGGCCAATTATAAAATGCATTTAACGGCGCTGGTGGAACTGCCATCGCTCCCTAGCATGGCGGACGACTTAAACTTTAGCTTCTGGTATCTAGTAGCCTTCTTTGGCCTCATCGCGCTTATTGCAATAAGATGGCTTAGCTATTACATATCTCGTTCGTTTACTTTATGGACCACATACCTAAGCCTAAAATATCTGCGTTATACCCGAGTAACGTTCCTGGAAGCCTTTGGGCTACAATGTTCTATCGGGGATATCCTTCTTTACATTCTCTTGTTTACTGCGAATGGCATTTGCATAGGCTAGGGAGTACAGTCTCGAAAGGAATTAAGTATACAATCTGCATCCTTTTTTCTAACAAACCTGGCAATGCTACTTCCAAGTGCAGACCTTATCGCCCACTATCTAAAGATCTCACTCAGAACATATCTGAAAGGTCATATAGCTATTGCTTCTATTGTTATACTGGAGGGGCTACTTCATGTATCTTTAGAATTAATTCTAGCGAACTGGAAAATAGATCTAGTATTCATCACTGGGACTGTTGTACGTAATGCTACCAAAATGAAAATTTGTATCTAATGGAACAGGTGGCATTTAGTCTAATTGCACTCGTGTGTACCTCTATAAAACCAGTCCGGCGACGTATATACGAGATATTCCGCCTCGTTCATTTAACAAGCGCATTGTGTATAAGCATTTTACTCTGGTTTCATGTAGAGAGCCCCAACAGACTTACCAGATATCGCATGGTACTTAGCACGTCTCTTTGGTTCTTAGTCTAGCATGTCGATATTGTCTCTTGCTTTATCGGAACTTATCTTGGCACAGACACAGAACAATAGCCATGCTGCAAAAGACTGGAGAAGGCATCAAACTCGAAATTACACCTGCCAGGCCGTGGAGAGTACGTCCTGGTCAATATGTTTACCTTACTTTGGCCAACGCTGGATTATTCAGTTGCTTTCAAAGACATCCCTTCGTGGTAGCATCCCCTATACTATCGAACAGTATAGAACTTCACGTGTGGCCACAAAGAGGTTTCACACGACAACTATCGGGTCTCGCTTCGAACATGCACAACAGCCACACTGCATGGATTGAAGGTCCCTATGGTTCATGTTTTAACTTTCGGCAATATGGCACGGTCGTATTGTTCGCAAGTGGGATAGGCATAACTGGGCATCTGTCTTATCTGAGACATTTAATCGAGGAACAGGATTCTTTGAATACCAACACCCGAGAAATTGTATTTGTTTGGCATATAGAAAGCGGCGAACAGCATCACCTTGCTCGTAAATTCATGGATGAGCTCTTAAAGAAAGATAAACAACAGTATACGCTAGCTACAGAAGTTTCCAACATAGAGATTCCAAAAGGCCAAACACAGAGAGGAGCAACGGCAAGCCTGGATTACCCTGGAAAACGACCAGCGTTGTCTGGGAGCAATGTATGTATACCTACGCCTTCTGCCTACACTTTCTAATACATCAGGTGTTGGACATGTATATTTATCGGGATGACTTGCCGCAAACACAAGAGCGCAAGGGAGCAAGGATTGTAGAGATCCAGGGCAAACCGGATTACTCCGAAATCATCAAAGATATCCTCCGTGAACGAAGGGGCAAGGTGGCAGTATCGGGTATGAAAATGGATCCAGTCTATTTCGACGCTAACTAGGCACAGTGTGTGCTAATGAAACTATTCGCGATGGAATTAGAAAAACGGTTGCAAATGTAATGAACAGAGATATAAGGTTGATTGAGCTTGATTTTGAACCATTTTTGCCCACTTATGCCGCAACAAGACGACCTAGAAGTATGTCTTTGCAATGCCGCGGACTAGATCCCCATCATATATGAGGCAATGGCTGCATTTGCTTAGATTTATACGGCGCAGCAAATTCTTCAAATGCCTGAGATAGCTTGTTCTGGAAGTCTTCAACTTCCCTGGTAATGCCACTTGATATAGATCGTATTGTCTCCAAGTCAGGCTCTGCGACTAACCCAATGATGCACTCGTGGAGCAAATCTCGTGCATATGCTTTAATTATATCTTTGAAACGCTCTGAGTTCGTGTAGCAATGCCTGTAGAAGGAAAGCTCCGCGCGTAGCTCTCCATTTGTACGTGACAGGTAGTGGATGTGCTGTATAATGTTTTCCTCGCGCTTCGACTCTTTCGTTCGAGCACGAGTCAGTTCCAGAGCCAAAGTGGTCCCACCGTGCCTTCGTACGAACTCATCAATTTCGTTCACTTCTACTCCACTTAATTTCGAGGGCTCGAGTGCTTTCCTTGCGCGTGGCATTTTCGACAGAAAGGTGATCCCTGGGACTAAAGGGTTTACCAAAGCTATAAGTAGTGTGCCACCCCCTGGTTCTTGTGCACGCGATGGCTCCCGATAGGAACACTAGATTTTCCCTTTCGCCTGGTCAAGGGCGTCTAAATAAACCGGCATCTCCAGATGTGAATGGCGCATCAAATTTCAACACTGATTCCACTCACACTCCAAAGAGCATTAATAATTATCTAGTACAGCAGAACAAAACTAGGCAAAACACAATACATAAAAAGCCAGCATCGTATGCTCTTCTTAAGCCAGTTGTTCCTCAGCACAAAGATCCTGATGTCTACTACGAGTTCGTGTACGAAATCATCCCGGGAGACGGCCGTAGTTATTGTTTGGCCGAGTCTAGAGAAGATAGCTGTCCTGTTATCATAAGAAAAATCATCCCCAAAGCTGTTTTTAAACTGGATAGAAACTCACTGTACGCTTTGAATTTTATCCAGGCGTTTGAATGGAACGGGTGGCTATACTGCGTATACGATCGACCTGGCATCCCTCTATCCACAGCTATCTGGAGGCCTGCAGTTCTCCGAGATATAAGAACCATAGTTAAGGAAGTATGTACATTCCTGCGTCTGCATCCAATATTGACTAGATAGACCCTACGAGGCATAGAGGCACTGAACCGATTAGGATGCCACTTCGACGCCATCCTACCATCAGACGTGTTTGTTTCTAGCTGGGACGGACGTATTAAGATAGGTAAGTATTGTAATGCATTAAGGTGACTGGATGACGTAATACAGGTAGGATTCGATCGATACATCCACATAGGGCCGGAAAAGCCGCCCCCGCAAGCTAAGGTACTGGTGCAGCTGCTGTTAAGGATAACAGAACCTATATCACCAGCATTGGCGGATGAGGAAATGGACGACTTCGTGCGGCATGGAATGCGCGACGGAGTAGAGCTTGATGATTTAAAACAGGTTTTTGACCTACCGCTGTCTCTATCGTGCTCACTACACCATCATCAACTTTTGAAATTTTGAGAAAGTGGTCAAGACTGCCTAGTTTTCTATCTCATTATCTCAGTTTCATCTAAATACCACTCCTAGCCATCTTCAGGCGCCGCACGCGTGCGGTGGTTTGATGATAGCAATGGAGACGCCTCAGAGGCCCCCTCTGGGGACCTCTACAGCCACCCGCCCACCAGACCTTGAGTCTGCGCAACAGAATAACCTCCAGCACGCCACAAGGAAGCGCCAACAGTCCGATATTCGCCCTCCTAGACGCCTCTCCTTTGGTGGAGGCGTGCCTGTCCGCCCTGCTGACACAGAAACTGCAGCCAGTGTCCTCAACTCCCACCTTACGGCCACCCGCAAGGCGGCAGAGACCCAGGAAAAGATAGTAATGGCAATAGCTGATGCTGTTGACCACTGCCTCGCCAAATTTAAGCGCCCGGAGGAACTGGCGGCTGCTATCGCCCTCCGCAACCGCGTTATACAGGCGATGAAAAACTCTACTACTGCGCCAAGCCTTCGCCCCAATCCGGTAAGGACCGGCTACGACTCGACAACCACAGCCTACACTACGGACAGTGACAGCGGCCTTGCCGCCCAGCCTCAGAAGACATGGGCAAGCGTAGCATCCACCTCCTCACGGGGACAGCGGGCACACGACAACTGACAGCAGAAGGGCCACAGCCGCTGTTAAGCGACAGCAGCCCCCCAGACAAGCAGCAGACCCACGGATCTTGCTCACTGTCTCGAATCCAGCTAACAGGCTCGGACAGACCTCCGCCTTCGCTGTGCGAAAGGCAATCTGCGACGCTACAGGACTTGATATTAGCGACATCCCCACGGCCACAAGGACCCGAACAGGCTGGGCTATTACGCCAGCCTCCAAGGCTATACGACAACAACTCATGGAACAAGAAAAGAAGGAACCGATGATCCGCTCTATTAATGGCGACAGCGCAGAGTTGCCCACACGCTGGACCAACTACGCTGTCCCTGGGTGCCTAGCAGCTACCACTCGCTGTTAGGACAAGAAGTCCCGTACCCTAGAAATGATCGCGGAAGAGGCTTTCACGCAGACCTTGACTCGCCCAGTAAACTGCCGGCCCTCTAGGCACGGCCCAAACCAATACGGGCACACTACCTACGTGGTGTCCTTTGAGAAGCCAGTAACACCTTTCCGACTCTTTGGCGTCAGCGACTTATCCCGCGAAATTGTCAAGAAACGCGCAATTGAGCGACACGACCCTGGCTGCCAGGGATACTGCAACGCAGCGCGTTGCACCCGCGCGCCCCGCTGCCGCAACTGCGGCATGAAACAGAGCGAGCACGAAGGCCCTATAGGTGACAACTGCGCTCACAAGCTACAGTGCCCTAATTGCCGCGGTCCACACGCCGCCGACGATCCGACCTGCCTGGTAAAGCCCAGGCGAGTGAGCGGCAGGATTATAAGACCTACCCGCCGAGCTGGCCACCCTCCGCCGCGCTGGACAAAAGGCCTACGACCAGCTACACAACCCGCAACCCCAACCCGCGCCCACCGCGCAGAGACAAGGCAACGCCGCCAACAGAGAAGGCGCCCCTCCCACCGAGGGCAACGCTCAACCTAACGAAGAGGACACTGCTCCTACCGGAGACACTGTCCAACAAGCCCCTCAAGAAGAGCCCACAGACCAAGAGAGCCAGGAACGAGTTCCTAGCCCCCGCCCACCAAGAGGACAGCGCTCAAGCCCCTACCCCAATCTTGCGGCACGACAAGCGGCTCGCGCCTCAAGCCGACCAGTCAGACTCACCACGCCCATAAGCGGCAGCCTTAACCTCGCTGCACTCTCAGCACAAAGCGCGAGACATGCAGACCACACACAGTCCTCCTCACAGGAGGACATGACTATGGACGACTCCTCTAATTAATGAGGAACAACCGCCGCAGATACACCCCTCGCAGAGACCCCGATATAAAAGTATGCTGGACTAATGTCGGCAGAAGTGGCCCAGCACACACAGCCGCCCTTGAGATCGCTTTCACAGAGGGCATTGACATTATTTGCATGCAAGAGCCAGCCACCTGGCCCGGCACACGGACTTCGAACCACCCAGCTATAACCTCCATCCACCGGTGGACGGCTGGGACAGCCGGGAGACCTGGGAGGCAGAACGCCCCCGGGTCCTCATCTTCACCCGTAAGGGCAACAGACTAAAGATCACGCCCCGTACCCCGCTGCATAACAGGGACCTGCAGTGGATCGAAGTGAACGGAATCTCCATACTTAACGTTTACCGGGCGCCACAGACTACGCCGGTACTCGACTACATCACCTGCCTCACCCCACCAAACAGGTGCCTGGCAGGAGGTGATCTCAACGCTAAACACGACATGTTCGAGCCTGGTGTCACGACCACACAGGGCGGAGCCGAGCTGGCCCAATGGGCTACAGACAGCGGCATGGATTATATAGGCGAACCCGGAATCCCCACCCATAGGGCCGGGCACGTTATAGACCTCTCTTTCTGCAACATCCCCTTCGCGACCACCGCGGTACGAACAGACATGAACTGCGGCTCAGACCATAACACGTTGGTTACTACGATCCCTGGCAGAGGACAGGAGCCCCTTGACCAGTTCCAATATAGGGTCCCCACAAAGAAGCTACCGCTATTTGTCGACGCTGTTGCTAACGGAATGAAAGGCGCCCCCGCTCAGACGGGCCACAGACCTGCGAGCACGTTGACAGGCGCGTCGCTGCCTTAGAAGAAGTCCTCACCAACGCCCTAAAGACGGCAGGTAGAAAGAAGAGAGGGACAGGCCACTCGGCGCCCTGGTGGACAGACGATTGCAAGACAGCCTATCGAGCACACCTCTACTCGCTCGACGGCCACACCGGCCGGGGCCCCTCTGATGAGACACGTACTTTCCTAGCGATAGTCCGCAAGGCAAAGAAGGAGTACTGGCAACACACTATAGATAACGCTGAAGGCGACCAGGAACTTTTCCGCATTATTAATTGGCACAAGCTGGAACCCACTAGAACACAGGCACCAATGGTGTTTAGAGGCGCGGAGGCGACTGAAGACAAAGACAAGGCTGAGATGCTACGACAAGCACTTCTCTGCAGATTCACGGCGGAGGACGATCTGCCGGAACCGCCCACCCCCACAAGAACACCCTACTATCCCGTGGGACACGTACCTATCGATTGAAGAGACGGAGCGCTGCGTGATTGGGGTCTCCAGCACCTCACCAGGCGCTGATGGCATAACAGTCCGGCTGCTCACAGCATGCTGGAACCACATTAGACAGTACGTTTGCGACATCTACCGCGACCTACTATTGCTTGACCACTACCCGGCCGCCTGGACAGACGGGGAGATTGTTTTTATCAAGAAACTTGGCAAGAAAGACTACACAATCCCAGGGTCTATGAGACCACTTGCCATGCTGCTCTGCCTCAGCAAAGGTTTTGAAAGGGTAATCGCTCGGCGCATAGCCCACTTGGCTGTGCTGCACGGCGTCCTAAGCCCCCAGCACGGGGGGGCCCTCCCAAAAAGGTCGGCCATGGACCTAATCACGGCCTTCACCCATGAAGCCGAACTCGCTTTTAGCGAGGGCAAACACGTCACCATGGTAACTATGGATGTACTAGGAGCTTTCGACGCGCTGCTAGTTAACCGGCTACTGCACCGCATGAAAGACCAAGGCTGGCACCAGAAGGTCCTAGTCCTCACACGCAACATCCTCACGAACCGACACATTCTTGTCCGCTACGGCCAACACCGTTCTGGCCGCCACCCAGTGGCCTGCGGCACCCCACAGGGCTCGCCATTCTCCCCCGTTATCTACATGTTATACCTTGCAGAGCTACTGCTCCAGGACACGACTATGCGCTTTGGCTATGCTGACGACATATGCCTCTACAGCGCCTCCCACAGCCTCGACCTTAACGTTGAAATACTTGCTGAACAAGTCCGCAAGATCAACTTATACGGCGCGGACCACAAGATTGCTTTCTCACCAGACAAGCTCGAAATGATCCACCTTACAAGACAGAACGGGGACTACGCGCCGCCCTGCGCCGTCGACGATCACCTTACTATTCACCCAATCCTCCCCACAAGTGAGGTACCTGCACTGCGCTGGCTAGGCGTATGGTTCGACAGGAAGCTCACCTTTAAGACCCACGTGGCCATACGCGCCGCAAAGACAAGGGTTGTTGCCCACCACATCCGCAGCCTCGCTCGGATCAAACACGGCCCCCCACCGGGGTCTTTGCGCAAAGCGGTGATCTCCTGCGTCCTCCCCCGACTCCTGTACGGAGCGGAGGCCTGGTACGGAGGAAGAACCAAACCCTCTAGAATCATGCGCCAGTCAAAAGGCGCCGAAGTGAGCACCCGACTGGGTTGGCACATAGAAACACTCGACAAGGTCCTCAGCAGGCATGCAGAGCCGTTGTTCCGGCCTACCGGACCACACCCACCACCGCTATCTTCAGGGACGCTGGACTCCCCTCAGCAGCAGTAGCCCTAGAAACCTGCAAGTTCCGCTTCGCAGCACACCTGCTAACGATTGACGAAAAGCACCCGCTAACTGCCAGGACTCACCTTCCTACAGTCAGAAGAGGCCGAGGCGCAGGCCTCCCACAGAGAGCCCGCACGAAGGTACAACAACTAGCACAGGTCTTCGACCCGGTACCCCGACCCGAATTCCGCGCCCCCCACTACTCCCCTGGGAGCCGCGACGACCCCACAGGCCATGTGAATAAGAAGGAAGCCGCCCGCCGCTTTAAGGAGTGGTGGGCCCTTCTCCCGCCAACTGCTATCACCGTCTTCTCCGACGGCTCTGAACAATGGCTTGACGGCGTCAAGCACGTCACATACGGCTACGCTATATACGAAGGGCAGACTCTCACCCTACAGGGCAACGGCTCCCTCAACCCCAGGTCCCACGTCTTCGATGCCGAAGCTGTAGGCGCGTGGCGAGGACTCTCACACACGCTCCGCACGCCGGCCTACCGGCTCAGACGCATATACATGTGCATAGATAGCACCTCTGTTATATGGTGCATCAGAGGCAACCCGTCCCCCTCCTCGCAGTGGGCGTTCGTTAGGTGCCAAGAGCAATTGAGAACCTGGACATTACTGTCCGGTGGTCCCCAGGACACTGCAATATAGAGGGAAACGAACGGGCAGACCGGCTAGCAGACAACGCGGCAAGGACCCCTAAACCTCCACACGGCATGGCAACTAAACCCACGGCCTCAGGCCTTAAGTCAGACGTTCGCGCCCTTACTAGGAGCGCAGAGATGGACTGGTGGCGCAAGCACACACCGAATCTGTCCAGGTGGTACATGCAGTGGGACCTCAAGTATCGCCCTGCAAAACAGCCAAAGGAGCTCACCCTCCAACGACCGACGCTTGCAAAGCTACTGTCCATGCGCACCCGCCATGGACACTACGCTTGGTACCACAAGAAGTTCAAACACGACGACGCAGTCACGGGATGTTCCTGCGGGGCAGACCTCGCGCCAGACCACATAGTCCACTGCCCACGAGCGGTCCGGAAGTTCCGCTACTGGCCGAAACGACCCCCTCTCCCTCCTAGCACCACACGGGAGGGCGTTGAATACTTAAAGACCCTTGAGCCTGAAGATGTTCAACTCTTGCTAGAGCTTGCCAACCCCACTAACACTAACAAATAAATGTTGGTTCTATGGACTGCCTACTAAGCCACAGATGCTGGCGGACGCGACAATAACCTGGGACAGCTCCTCCGGCGTCGACTCTGTCTGAGCTCCCAGCAGGGGTGCCTCTCATCCTGACATCTTGCCACACGAGGCAACCTCCCCTACGCTCTCCTACTCTCCTTACCTCTCCTTACTGTCTACACGATCCTTACCTTTCCTATACTAGTTGTACGCTAAGGTCTTGGCACTTTTCAACACAGCTTTGGGGCAGCCGAAGCTGCCCCTGCTTTGGATTGTTATATGTATAATAGCTACACCCCGACATCTCAGCCTATAGGCATGAAGACACGGATTCAGCCCCCGCACGGAGGGGGGCGGACTCTTACGAGCCGCTGCAAGAGACGGCAATAGTTTATAGCATGAATCGCCTTTACCATCTGGCTGGCCCCAGATGGCTACTCGGCGCGTCCCCATGCCCCATGGGAGGCTAGAACCTAGGTTCCTGGACGTTAATCAATACTACTACTACTACTATCGTGCTCACTAACCTTATTAGCATGGGTTTCTTAAAAATGCGTTGCTAGCTCAGTCACTGGCATGTCTAGCTTCCAAGACTTCCGTTTTTGCATTTCCTGGCCTAGCCAATGCTGAAGGATCCATCAAAAGCATACAAGCAGATGAAGGGAGTCTAGATGATTAAAAATAAGCCTTTTGTACTAGCTAAATCTCACAAAGGCGGCGAGATCTCCTGTTCCCACTTGCTCCAGAAGCATCATTGCTCAATTCAATAATAGCCTTGTAGCTTGCGTTTTCTTCCATGGCCGCCTTCAATTTCTTAACGTTCTCATCATTCTCTTTCGTGATCGCCACTAGCTGCGTTTTCGCAGCGTCACGTTGTTCACTCGTATTATCGGCCAGCTTTTCCAGCTTTTCAACCTCTTTGAATAGACCGTTACACTCTTGCTTAAGAGTCTCCGAATGGCTGCGCGCCTTGTCAAGCTCCCTCTGTAGGAGCATAATGTTTTGTGCAGCCCTATTAAGTTCCGCCTAAAGCGCTATGTTGCTTTGGGTAGCAGCATCAAACTCCACTGCAAGTCTTTGGATACTCCATTTCGTGTGGAGATCCAGCTGTCTCAGGACTTGTTGGTAGTAGGAGAGTGGTTCATCCTGGGTCGACTGAGGCCTTGTCATTAACTCGAACAGACTTAGAAATAAATATTGATCGTACCAACTCTTGGTTCTGGTTAGGTTCCATATATACAAATTGTTGAATTGGTGAAGTAATACGCTGTAGTGCAGGGACAGCGCCGCCTTTAAATCTAAGAGAGTACTTCAAAAACATGACGGCATTTCGGAGGGAGCGGAGAACATGTCTTTGGGCTAGAGCGGCATCTCTGGAGAACGGTTTATGAGTAACGTTATGAAATATTGCGGTGAGCAGGGGGTGGGCCATAGTTAAAACGCGCGTGATCTATTCCTAGTGATAGCCGGAACAACTAGTGTCGAGTTTTCTAACGCGCAGTAGGTTTCTGCTAATATAGAATGGGATACGCCTTACTACAGTACGGAATAGGCATTACTGCGCGTTAGTCAGGTGGAGAACTTGTTAAAGAATCCTTAATTGTGGAAAACATGTACAGAACTGCATATATTATTCTGAATGACATTGAAACATCTGCTAGATACCGTGGCGGTTGGTGATGTCTACCATAGATAAGGATCTTCCTTCCAAATGCGAATAATCCAGATCGCCAGGAAACCTGATATCACCAGGAAAACTAATCCCACTGATTGAAGAACGATGTGCCAAAGCCATAGTCAGCCAAGGAACAATGCGCTGAGCTAGTTACTCACATGCACCATCGATTCGTCCTTCAGTTCAACATGATCTTCGGTGAAGAAACCTGAACCCGCAGGGCTTGATGCGCGCGATGGAAAGCCACTGAGGAAAGAAGAGTCCACATCATGACTGGTGGACAACGGCTCTTTCTCATGCTCCGAAGCTGCAGTGTTGGGGCTACCCTGCGATGCTGGAAGCAATTTTGCTTTTTGCATGCTTTTCCACTTCTTGCGTAGAGCTGGGACACTTCTGTGTCTTTGCGGATTGGCAGAATTGTACGCCTTTTGTATAACAGGCCACGGAGCGGAGGGTCGTGTTTTGATAATCTCTGCTAATGTATTTTCTTCTTCGGGCGTATATGCAAGTCTGCGTCGGGGAGCCATGGTGGAGCGTAGGGTTGCCGTATTCCACAGCCGCAACACTATAACGTGGCGAAGGCAAAGCTTTTGTTGCCGCCCATTCCGCCCGATTCCGTCGTACCCGGCGGAAACCGCGGAAGTCTCGGAAGTCTCGGAGGCCTCGTAAACAGGTAGGTACGCCGCAGATATGTAAGCTCAACTTTTACACCGGCCTATGGTAACCATCACAAATCGCAGACGAAATCATCCTCTTAAGTGTTCCTACGCCACCTCAAATCAACATGGAGTTCTTCCCAGATTGCGCTTGGGGTTCTGAATCAATGGCGTTCCAAACCGACCTACCGCCGATCCCAGAAACGGAAGGGGACCTTGGCATGGGGTGGGAGTATGCAGAACAAACAAACTCTTTCCTCCCACTCAACTAGGTCGCAAGCGCGTACATCTCTAGCCCCGAAATGCAGCAGCTGTCAGACCTTATATCGCGTGTCGACCAACTCCAATTCAATGTGACAGAAATCAAGGATAGGATGGAAAAGATGCACTCACAATTAATAGAGAGCGTGGGCAGATGGTCAAATGAGATGGATAAGTCTTTGATCGAAGTGACGAAGGATATTGCCAGTTTGCAGCGAAACTATCTAAAACTGTTGCTATGGTGTTATTAGGTCCATTAAATAGTTACGGAGCTATTGCCTGTGGCGGTTCAAGGCGACGCTCCTAATGGTGGGAACGCTGCGGCTACATAGTTAGTTAGAATGTGATTTAGGTGCTACCTACCTGATATGGTAGTCAAGCCTTTCAATAAAGCCCCCATGAAATACCGTCAGCATGAGCGCGTGCGCCTTGCGAAGACACCCAAATCGATCGTTGGTAATCACGCCTAGTTGCGGCAGCTCCGCTAGTTCCTTGGCATATAGCACCCTGCGCATGCGCCGCAGCAATCTCCACGGTTTGCCGCTACGCGCCAGCGACAAGGCACACCTACTGTGCCGTAACATTTTACTAAATTTATCAACTAAAGGCGTATTGCGCCTGCAAGCCTCGCCGCAACACGAAATAATACATATGTACATGCTGAAGAGGTCGGTGTAACGTGAATATATCTTCCAAGCATACCTGTTGCGATGCGTTTCTCTCGTATAGGATGTTACTTCGTGCTTTGTGGGTGGTGCAATGCTCGACTAGGTACGTGGTGCACAGATACCGGAAAGCAGGTGTCGCGCTAACTGTTTTCTAGTCCGCCTATAGCTAAACAGAACCACGAATATACATCATCCGGGAGCGACGGCAACGGGGGGATGTTATTCTACTTTGTCTGTTTCTATTCCAGAAACCTCATTGGGAGTTAATCCCACTATTGCCACATTCCTGCCCACTAAGGAACCGCCCCCACCGACCTCTACACGCTGGCCGAATGCTCCAGCAATCGTTACAGCTACTAGTTCGACTTTATCGGAGCAAGCCACTGGATTCGTTATGATCACCTCGGTTGCCGGCGCGGTATTTGGAATTGGAAGCCTGATATTTTTAATTAAACACTCCTAAGAGCAAATTCGACTTGATTTGGATGAGGATAGAAGTGAAGATCCTCACACGAGACGGCAAAACCACCTAACGCCTGAGGTCTGCGTTCGGAGGAGCAGCGATGGATACGGCGCCAGTGCAAGCGTTCACACGACCGATTCTATAGTCGACTGGTTCCAAGGCTGCCAAAGTGTGGCAGGCTCCCAACGCCGAGATGTCGAGTTTGGAACAGTGCAAGATATCCATAGCAACTATGGCGAAGTGGATTGTGGTGATGCTGCTGAGGATGCACCTTTTGCCACGTCGCACTCAGATGGCAGGGAGACCTTTGAGGCAGATTCTGAATGGGATAATATAGCGCCTGTGCTACCCGAGATAAGCATTACCGAAAGTTTGTGGGACGATGTTGGAGAGTGGGTTTCACATATGTAAATAGACTTTGTGTGTATGTAATTCTTGTCAAAGAACTAACATCCATCCCTACGTGGTCGGACACCCTGTATGATCGGACGCCGGCATTGTCACTTAAGATAACACATTACACAGCTAGCTGGCAGCGTAGTCAATCTCGGAATAGAGATCTTGAGCTATACGCTTCACTCCTATTACATGCCAGTCTATAGTCTCTTTTGCTTTATCTGCAATACAATTACACGTTCTTTCCCGCTGGCATGGCGTCTATCCGGACAGCTTTAGGCGTAGGAAGAGAGTCAAGAATCACCCTAAAAGTAACATATATAATAGATAGATATCTATAGATCTTAATCCGAGCGTAGGGATGAATTATTAATAGTGGTAATTCTGTGATGTGGCGAGTTAATGCCTTATCACCCGAGGTGCAAAACTTTAGGTAAGCGCCATTCGCAAGAAAAGCACTTAAAGTAACGTAGTATAGCTGCTGACCCATGCGGATAACTTACACAGCAACTTCGGCGCTATGCCTCTTACGGTCGGCTAGGCGAGGTCGCTCTCCTCGCACCTCCAAGGCCATGAGCATCTGGTCGCCACTGAAGCACGATCATCTCTCAGAATCTGTTCCCACTCTCGGGATAGAGTCTTTATATATATCGCTACAGCATACAAATCTCTCAGCGGGATGCACGAAGTTTTCAACGAACTCAAGTCTCTTGAAAATGATGCCGTCGTGGTGAGCTCAAGTGAATAGTGGTATTGCACGGTAAGCAGAAGTTACGGGCAGATAATCTTTAGGCGAAGCAGAGCTTATCATTAGAGGCCTTTATTCCGAGAATATTTAAGCTTCTAGCTTAATGTTGACGTTGTTGCATTAGAAAGTATTAGTAGCGTCTGGGCACAGCGGGTGTCCGGCTACCCAGGGAGGGATGCTAGCTAAATATTTTTCATTCGTCCGATTGACCAGTCCTTTTGCATCCTAGTCCGATCAGCTGAAAATATTGATACTATAATAACGAGGACAGCGGAACAACAGACTGATATAGAGGAAAGCAAGAATAGCGGACCACGAGCGACGGATAAAGATGATATCGCAGAGAGACGTCGACTGAGAAGATTGATAAGTACCAACGGAATGGTAAAGCAGATACAAGAAATGCAAGATGCAACGATTTGGAGTCCACGAATGCGATGAGCCTGGGGATCAAGCATCTATATGCAGAAGAGCGTTAGGCTGGAGATTCTAGTGACTAGTCCTAATGTCAAAGCACTATACAGGATACTTGGTTGTATCATTTGGAGGATATAATCGTTCTTTCTTGGGTATAGCGGATCGACATATTTAAGTTGGGTGGGTAGATCGTTACACTGGACTTTACTGTCGTGCGTGAGGCAGTATTCTGATGTTCCTATTGTATATAGATGCCATGACTGGGTTTGTACTACGGTAGGCTAGATGAATGAATATTTAGATAGATGGAGTTGGATAGCCTCGGCTTACTGTCAAGGTAAATATCCCAGACTTATGACTTGCACCGCGACGGTAGGTATAGATTATACTACCTGCAGATGCTGCATATATAATACTTGCAAATAAGGCTATTACTACTCTGTATTTCTGCTGCGAGAGCGAGCACATTTAGAACAAGTGGTGCATTTGCAAGTTTGGATTAATGTACGCGCTTATAATTACTTTTCTACCCTGTCTTAGTCCACTACCCCTTGCCTCTTCTTTTGTCTGAGAAAGGGAAGAGTGCGGCGTTTTCTTTTCCGTAGACAGCTACAGCTACTTTTTCGGCTGCCATGATCTGCCCTACCAAAATCCGCTTGCAATACCTGCTTTTCTGCCAAACTAGAGATACTTTGCGGGAAGCCGCTAATTCTACGTTTCCATAACTGATTTAACTTCATGTATATACTAATGGTCTGGTCATAATAATAGACCGTAAACGAAACCTTTTTACCATATTGACCGCAATTAGGACAGAGATCTTGATTGGGATCTATACGACCGAACCCATCTCCTGTGCTAGTACTAAAACTTGCGGTTGGATATTCGCTCAGTATTCTAGCTACCATGGCGTGGCTGTTCACACTTCTACAGCGGATTGCACCCGTACACTTGAGATTATTTCGTACCAGCACTGGGCTGCCATCCAGCTCGAAGAATGAAGCTGAGAGGAGGGCCTGAACCATCGGGCGGAAATCAAAGCTATCTAGATACATGATGGATCTTGATTTCAGTTCAGGGATCTTCATAAAGTCATCTAGCTCGGGTTCTTCATCTAAAGACATGTTGATGCGAAAATAATTATCGCGACGCTCTTCACTAACCCCATTCAAGTGATCATTCCAGCTGCTCTGTGCATTTAGCATGGCGCTAAAAGTCGAAACAACCTGATGAGAAACCGGTCCCGAAATCGCAGTCGGTTTAGTGTCACAGGGGACTGTTGGGGAGTATTGGTGTAACCCGTACCGATAGATATGACAAAGTCCGGATCCGTGTTCCAAATGGCTTTCGACTCCCACTCGGCAGGATCAATAGGATTATTTGTGCTTCCCCGCGCCCGTCTTGTAGATAGCCAGGCCCAGGAATGAATTTGGCGGGGAAGTAAGAGGGAGCAGCCGACGTAGCTCTTGCACTGCGGGGGAATCAGAAATCTGAGCTCTATAATCATAGGATGGTATCGTACGCATCGCACACTAGGACCTCATGATCCCCACGTAGAGGACGATGGTGTTGTAACCTTCACACGTTAGATACTTCTGTTAAATTTTTAATTAGGTAAAACACACCGCATCTTTCCATTTGTCCATTGTAGCTTGATAGGATGCATAATCTAGAGGTGGAAAACACTCATAGTTGTAACAGCAAATTTGGTGCTTGAAACCCCTGAAGGGTGTCCAAGGCCACTAAAAAACGGGGTTCGGGGTCCGTATGCTTCCTTCATGTAGGATTCTATTTGGCTTGCGCCGTACCTGCTATCAGTTATAAGAGATGAAATAAAGCCGTACACATTGGCTAGGAAATGTTCGTTCCTCTTGGAAAAGACTTGGGTCGCAAAGGTCTCGAATAGTTCGAGGCATTCCAACATCGTCTGGCGAACGAACATCATTAGAGCAATCAGGCCTCCGGAGCTTGTGCCTAGTGCAAGGTCGAAATCATCGTAGATCGGGTATGGAAGCTTTCGAACGGAGTCGAAAGCGGTAATGGCTAGGATACTGAATATGCCTCGAATGCCACCTCCGTCTAGAACTAGTAGCCTAGACCCAGCGGTTGGAGGTTTAAGCTGTACAGTCAGTTTACAGCGTGTTCGACAGATTATGCATGTCGACAACTGATAGCTGTACTCTCTATTTTCCACCTGAGCTCCAAATATGCATACGCAAACATCGCAAAGAGCGTGACCGCATTGGAATGCATGCTCTGGCTTCCGCCTCAAACAGACTAGGCATACTCGGTTCGTCTTGAACCTAGCCCAATCTACTTCAAATGAGTTAATTACTTCCTTATGCTGCTGGGCCGCCATAGTGGGTCCCACGGAGCTGTAGATTTTAGCATATTTTGCTTTTAGAAGCTTAGATGCTTCAACTGGCGGAACACTCTGCTGCGCGAAAGCTTTAAATGAGCACGGATAGTAGAGAGTATTAAACACCAAGTTAGGGGGAAATCCTGTTATTTGTCAGTTACGCTACAGCTAGAGAGATTGACATACGATGCATATCAGGGGGACAGCTATCTATTACCAACGCGGAGGCAATGTATCGAAATGCGAACTGTTGGCTTATTGAATTCTGCGCACACAGTTCAAGGAACGATCGCAAATTTGAACCTAACGTGTGGTTAACCTCATTGTTTATGCGCGTTGCTAAGACAAAATCAAAGTTGTGTGAATGTTTTGCGACATGGCGCAAGGCAGCTTCAAAGAAAGCTCTCGTGTGATTTGCTACAAACAGCATACTGCACTCTCTTCGGTGTTTTTGTACTATGGAGACAGTGTTCCGTAGCGCAATGTTTAGTGCTGTGTTCGAACTAAGAGCCCGTAACTGTTTTACATCTTCGAACCCAGACAGCTGGCCCCAACTGGCCATATTAAGCTGGTGGCCACCGACCAAGATGATCCGTGGTCTCCAGGATGTTGCGGATTGCGAAGCAATGTTTGACCAACGAGTGAGAACATCGTGCGCTTCGGTAGAAGATATGAAGTCATCTAAGAATAGGCATAGTACGTCAGTAAATTTGAGAATAAGACGACCAAATACAGTATCAACCAGTCGAGTAGTTCCTAAGTCTGAAGCTTTACTTAACCACGACACTTGGTGATACTCGCGACTATGACGTTTATTTCGAGGATCGAATCCACTGTATGCCGTGTTTAGATCTACTGTGGCTAAGAGTAGCGGGCTCTTGTCGTTAACCGTCGATTTTACTAAACCGATATCTGCTACGGCTCTAGATGTTTGATTGGTGATATCAGAGGTATATTTTAGAATATTCCGTTTCCCCGGCCAACAAGCAATACTATGCCAGGGTATTGGGTTGACGGGCTGCTGAGTTGACTGACTACTCTTCCTAGGCCTTTACCCAGCATAAGAAATTATCTTCGTTATCATAAAAAGCATAAAGTAAACTACTATTATTTGGGGAAGCCATAGCCGATATATTCAATGTTCTATCTCGTCTTATATGGTTACGAACATAGGTGGAGCCTAAATTTAGTGTAGTCAGCCCTTTTTTGTTTAGGTACACGCGTTCTAGCTTACTTAGATTATATAGGCTCCGCGCAGACTACTTAGAAGCAATGGACCTGGAAGTTAATCAATATTACTTAGGGACCGCGTTGGTGCCGTCGATAAATTTAATCTACGCTGAGCTCGAGGAGTTCCCAGACGACTGTACGGGATGTTGTATGTCGGATTTTGAGCATCATTTGCCTGCATTAATTTCTCCCTCTATATTAGATGAAATTCTAGGGGCCTCTGGATGTGTACCCAAGGATCTTCATCGTGTTGCTTTACTTCCTAAACTCCTACTACCATCATCGTTAGTAATACCTTGTTTGCATGGCAGATTTAGACTGCAGAATGCAAGACAGGAAAGTAGCAACCTCTCCCAATTTTGGCCTGTGGACATGTTTAGTGATAGTAGGTTTGAATCCGGTCTAGAGAGTCCAAGTTGCTCACAGAGTCAACGTGTAGAAATAACCCACGGCGCAGCGCTGTATCTCCGTCAGTTTTACAGAGGTCATTCTGCTCTATGCGATGGCGAAATATATCTCCGAGTACGACGCTATCAACGAGAAGGAATGAACGACCAGGCTGCCGCATGGATGAACAGGCTGAGCAAATCGAAACAACGCAACGTGAATCAAATTTTACGTACTTCCAAGATTAGATCTATTTTAGACAACCTGGAGCCATTTCGTGCGCTCTGGGTGAACTTCCAATTGGGTTCCTTTCCACCTATACTTAGTTGGAGATGCTATGAGGTATCGAAGCCTTACTATGCTAGCTTAAAAGTACTTTGTTAACAAAAACAGGAAATCGAAACTTACCTATCAACCATACTTCAGACATGGCAAATTCTCACTCACGGAAACGGCCACTGGTGTGATCTTGTTACGCTGCGGAAGGTAGAAGGTCTCGCGCCCAAATGGAGCTTGGAACATTCAAAGAGGGCCAGGTACCTATTTGGTACTAATCAAGTGCTAAAGCAAGCTTCAAGTACAGAGAGAGAAGAGTCGCTTGACAAACTGCTTGCGCTGCCTACTTTTGTACCAAGTTTTGCCACATTCTTCAAGCACACTAAGAGGTTAGGTCCTGCGATGCTTGCGTTACGATGGCTTCTTCCACACCATAAGGCGTCCCCTACCATACAAAGTGCAATTAAAACATACTATACAAAATATTATAGCGAACCGCGCAAATGTATAATCCAATATGGTGATAAGCAAGAGTATAGGGAGACAGATACGGCACAACGAGCAACGGGATGGGCTTACATACAGCTATTTTTGGCTTCCATGCGTTATAGCAGAGATGGGAACCCCAAAGAGCAATACTCGGATCAGCCAGGTTGGACAATTCGATTGGCGAGCGTAGCGTACGACTTGGGCTTTGAGAATACAACTATCCTTAAGCTACGACAATTCAACCCTGACGCATGTGACATTCGATATCACATGCTGTGCGAGCGTCCTACCAACTAATTTGATGTTTCAGCAGAGTTATTCGACCAAGAAGTTTAAATGAGACGGGCAAGGCAGACTATATTCACGGCCCGGACGGATTTTGTCCCTCTAACTATGACAAGTGCATCTAAAATAAAATTGAAAAACTTAGATCACTATCACAATCTGTTTCTCGGTTATATATGGGATGCTCTCGCAGCCCAAGAGCAAGGGGATTTCCTAACTCCATTTGGTGATTTGGTCCTAATATTAATGGCTTTCTTTAACGATCTCCTACTAAGAGAAACCCTCGATACAGAGTCATCAAACACCATAGAAAGGAACCGGCCTAATTTGATCTCCCCACATGAATTTAATGAGAATGGGAATGAAGGAGATGTCGCAATCGAAGATGCCACATCTAACGGTTTCGCAACGGAGGGACTAGATGTAACGATACAAGAGAACAGTCCCACAATGCTACCGTGGAGTTTATACCACTACCAGTGGTAGATGGTACCAATAGTTTTACTTGCATAAATACTAAACAAACAGTTAAACAGGCAATCCAAAAATTAACAGCTGGAGGGACGAAGCCTTCTTAACTACAGAGGTCGCAAGTCATAGTAAGAACAATAGTCGCAATGCCTGTAAGCGGTTAAGATTGGTTAGTCCAGCTGCCGAGAATATTGTAGCTTTTCGAAAGCATCTGAAATCTGTTCAAATATATTATTGTAGTATTAGTTCCGTATCATTGTTTATGGGTAAGCAACCATATAATGCTTTACAAATTTAATCGCGTAAAATAAACCTATATAGCTAAAAGTATCTATAAATCTATTATAAGAACCTTCTTATAGGGAATGTTTTACGATTGGTACTTTACAGCTAAATATTCTATCTATACTACTTTCCAAAATATAATTCTAGCTAGTGGATAATATATACTAGGTTATTATATATACTATATGCTAAAATATAATAGAAATAAATATAGAATAGACTGACGTTACTGTAATGCTACCTTGAGTAATAATAATGCTAAGGATAGAACTGTCCTGGCCTACCGCTATCCTATTCGCATCCAGGGTCATAGTGCAAGATAGTGGCAGTGGGCTCCTCTTTTTGCAGAGTACTTAATGACAGAGGCACTGACACCACGGTTTCTTCGCCAAGATATCTTCGCTGTTTTGCCTTTGAGAAATAATGCAGTGGGATCCTGTCACAGTAACGTCCTATGACTGGTGATTGACGCATTCCAATCACGATGTATTGGAGATTCCCGCAGTACCCTCTATTATGAAGGAATGCGAACAGACTAGTGGTGAAGCACTGAAGCTCCCACGCAATCTCCTTTTCGCTCCTCGGTTGTGCGTGCTGGCATACATGGTACTGCCGAAGGTGTAGCACGAACAGATCGGGCATACACTGAAGTCTGTTCTACATGATGTCAGCACTTAAAACCTAGAACCCTCGATACTTACCCAGAAGTTGATATGCTCTGCAACTAAGGGTTTGTTCCAAATCTGGGGAAGAAGATAGTATTCGTCAACTTGCAGACCGAGCTGCTTAAGATTTTGACAATGATGAAACACCTCGCTTAGACCGCCTGGCAGGTAATCGACCTCGTCTTCAGCAGCGTGAAGATGACTTCTGTAATGCAGCGAAAGCGAGCGGATGCTTTTTCCGAGCAGTGGCATTGCTGCAAAGGTCGTCTCTGGTTTGGCCCCGGCGTGGCTCCAAACCAGGTGTAGTGAGTCGAAGCTACAGATTTTGAAGAGTTGTCCCAGACATGCATCAATGTTGCGTTGTTCAACGTGGCTAAAAGAAGTTGCGAGATGGTGTAGATCAATAAGACGAGGAACTTGCAGAAATGTCTCAGCAAGAGCGTCCAGAAAAGTATCCGAATGCAGGCAGTTCCATAGTGTAAGATAAGTAATAGATTGGAAAGGGATCAACCCAATCAGAAGCAGAAGAAGCGTCTCTAGGTCCCAACCGTCCAGAGTGAGTCGGCGGAGATTCGAGAGGCAGCACCCCTAGGAAGACGACCTTTGAGATTGAACATGGTTAATTATCATCGTGAGTTGCTCCGACCTTATGGCCTAAATGCGAAGATTTTGGAGTGTGTGTCGAAAAGTCGAACAGTCTGAGAAAAGACAGTGCAAAAACTCCTAAAGATGCTCCAAGCGTTGGAAGCTGATGTCGCAGGTTCTAAGCTTGGGCGAATCCCGTAGTACATGGGTTAGTCTAAAAGACTCGCTAAAGCGACTTTGGTATTGTGCATCGTAGCGAATGTTTGCCTGGAAGAAGTGCAGCTCTCGTTGGGTGTAGGACAAGTATTCCAGTATCCGCGCGCCTATAGGCCGATTTGATAAGTGCCTGCAACTATCAGCGAAGTAAATTTTCAACAAAGACCATCTGACCTGAATACGCGAAGTTGCCCATGGGGGATCAGAACGAGAAATAGATAGAGCGATTGGTCTTTCTCCCCAGTCGTCACGGCTTTCCTTTTCGGAACGGTGTGAGTCGGAAAATTAGACCGATAGTTGCTCCCTAGGGGAGTTTTCCTAACGGAGATTGCATCCGCTGGGGGTGAACAATCAATAACGGTTACACTATGGGTGTGGGCTTGTATCTTCAAGGAAGCTCGTGCCACAAGAAATACTTGAGCTCAGTCGATGTCTTCAAAAGACGTCATCAGAATAATTAGATGTCCATACAGTTTGGTTTAAGCAATTGTACTTATTGCTTTACAAACGCGGCACAACAAGGCTAACGCGCTTAAGTCCAGCTAAAAATGTTAACATATTTTGTTTCGCGGGGTCAAGAAACATACAGTCTCAAAGATCGCATCGCTTAGCTCTAGAGGAAGATTCATCATTCTGGAGTGTCTAAACTGCAAGAACATTCAATAGGAATTAATGGTACCCAAGATAGCACTAACAGGAACCCATGTTTGGCGTGTTTAACATTTCACAAATAGAGCTGGAAGCGCCCAGGCTGAACGACTGTGCCATATATGGTCTCAGATGTACCCCGCAGTGGCGCACAGGATCCCCCAGATATAAGTAGGACGGTGTTACAGCAGTGGGAGGTACACGAGTAACATGGGTCCACGTTCACAACCGAAGCGCGCAGCACGTTCACAACTGAGGCGCGCAGCACGTGCATGCGAGCGTTGTCGGTTCAGGAAAATAAGGGTAATGTTACCAATAACCTACCTTGCGCATCGATTGCTTATAAGATACCAAGTGCATAAATGGTACCCAGAATAGAGGCGTCTGTGATAAGTGCCAGACCGCTCGCCAGCTCTGTGTGATCACAGAGCGAAATTCCGGGGCCAGCAATGAGTAAGTTCACGCACAAAGCCACTTCTTTACGCTAAGCCTTGAGTAGACAGACCTATCTAAAGAAGGAATGTGATCTACTCTTAGAAGCACTGCAAGTGTTGTTTAAGCTCTTGCGGGAACACAACTGCCTGCCCAAAAGCCCTTCCTAGATTTACGCTAATCCTAAGCCTTCATTGAACTACGTGCTGGGTATACTTCAGAAGGTTAAGGAGCACGCTAATCTAGACACTAGCTTCCAAGCAGCTGAAAAGGAGGAACTTCCAACTGAATCTACAATGGAAGACGACCTAGTGAATTTCAACACCTAGTATTCCTAGGAGCTTATTTTAGGCCCTGTAGGAGGTTCCAATCACGCTGCGAACGCCTAGTGTTTTCAAGGTTTTGGTCTGGCCCCGGATTTCATCCAAGCCTAACCCACCCAATTGGATGAAGGCCTTGTCATATCGGATTACAACACTCAGAGTCTTGGTTTGGCTCCAAACTTCGAAATCCAAGGCTAGTCCACTACCTCTCTTGGTGGTAGCGGGTCACTTACGGAACATCCGCATTTCGCACTGAATGGTTTTTTAAAATCTAAAGTGCCGCCGTTGTTCGAGGGTGGTGTTAACAACGAAAGGGCGTCTAGAAGCTGGCAAGGAGATCTAGCCTCCTCTTTCCTCGCTCCCACAGACGAGTGGTTCGTCATTCATTGACGGAACTGAATGAGAATCTTGGCACCTACGGTTGCGGCTAGTCTTAGCTTGGAGTTTTTTTAGTGTTCCCATAGGCAGTTGCAAATGGCATCCATCGTTCGTCCTAATCGGGCCTTCTATGAGACAAGTGTCGTGGATTCGGCAATGGGATCGGGCTACAAAGGGTAAAGACAACTGTGCTAATCGTCATGTACTAGCCTGAGCGGACTGAGACTCGGATGTCAGCGGCACTTCTTATTAGCCAGCCAAACGAGTAACGGATAATTTTAGGAAAAGCTAAGCGCTCGTCTGCCTTGCACAATCCCGTGCCGTCTGGTTGGATGCTGTGCCGCCGTAACTAATTAACTCGCCGGGCTTTCCGAAAGCGCGTGACGCATAATCCATACCTAGCTCCCGAGGGTGCCGCTAATGCCTGCAGATTCTGAGAACTGTGCAACCCCCCCTTCGAGTCTTGCTCGGATCTCATGGCTCGCTGGCAGGCTTCTAATCTTCTAGCCTGCATACTGATGCTTGGCAGATCCATGTCACGTGATATCTACATACATTATTTAAGCACGTTGCTGAATGTATCTTCGAGGTCTAAAAGTACACTATGGCGACTATGAAAGTGTTTGACATTTCGCCTAATCCAGATACGTTACGCGCTCAAGACTATGTCTATCACGTCTCATCCTCCAAGTTACGCCTACTAGGCCCCAAGTTTGAAGCTTTGTTCAGCGAGCAGACGTCTCCTACATTACTCAACATAAAAGAGCATCCGGAAGCGCTTTTACGACTTTTTCAGTCGGCCCATGGCATCTTCGTAACGGCCAAGGACATTACCAGCGAAATTCTAGTTGAGCTTGCGCTCTTGCTCGAACGGTACGAAGTCCCGCAATCTTCAGAAGCTTATGATTTGGTCCAGTTCTGCTTTCAGACTAAGACTCAATCAACGCCTTATAAGTTCTCGAGCGATTTGGTGGATCTCCTTGTGGTTGCGAGAGTACTTGGCCCTGAAAAGCTGTGCCGGTTAGGGTTAAGCATATTCCAAAACAACCAGTATTACTATGAAGTGGCAAATCCTCGAGGAGACCCTTTCTATACCTTGCTATTAGGTAACAAGCAAACTACTCTTATCATAGAACTTGACTAAAACTTACAGCACATATCATGCTTAGGGTGGAAACCGTCCGGTATAACGTGATAAACATCCTAACAGAGTCCGCACAAATGGTTACGAACCTCTGCAAAGATAACGACAAAGACCTTGATATGTCACGCCGCCTGTGGAAAATGGTGGTCTGGATCGCGAAAATTCGGCCTAGTCTCGAAAACATCAATCACGCGTTGCTAGTACTCTACATCCCTCCCAAATAGCAGTATTAAGTGAAACGCGAAGGAGCACTCCATGTCATTTACAAGGCCACAGTTGATGCGTCAGAATAGCTCCTAGAAGAATCCTCTAACAAGACACAAGAGATGTCTTTGGAGTCGAACAGCGCGGATTTGAGGCGATTAGAGGTTCAGGGAGAGTCTGCGTTATATGAAGATGTTGCATCTGACATAAGCACATCGTTTAATAGCTTTGACAGTAAAGATGCCTTGCTATTAGAGGAGGAAATATATCTTTTTAGACATAAAACTATTTAAGTATCTAGTAAAAATACACATAGCGCGTCTTTGAGCTACTGGTTTTCTTTGGCATTGGCATTTTTCTATGTCCCCCAATTTTGCCTGATCCTTGGCATACGGTGCCAATCGCGCTGCGGGATGTGCCAGCTTCCCGCGGGAGCTCGTATCGCAAAGTCCTGAGGAGGACCCGCAACTCGACGAATTGCATAGGAACATCTAGCTAGATCCGCTTACAACTGGAACTAATAATGCAGTTACTCTTGAGATATATGTACGAGTCAATGCTACCTATGTATCTAAGCATCTGTATAATTAATGTGTGCAACCTGTCCAGTATTACTAGCATGAGCCAAACCTACTGGACAGAGTCTTGTATAGGGGGCTTTGCACACGACGCATTTTTTAATGTGTTCTTCGAAGTATTGAACGCTCTAATACTTGGGATCGTTTAGAGGAAATATGTGGGCGGTGGTAGGTGGATTGGCAAATCGAACAGATGTATTAGCTTGGTACTTGGTTATTTAGGATGTTCTTCTAGCTAGAATCCCGCGATTTGAAGATGTGCACTAAATTTATATTTACGTTTTATAGGTATCACATGCATCCACCTTATGTTCTATAAGTAATATACTTCTGTCACTAAGCCAACATAGTTTTCTAGATCCTGTACCTCAGTCTCCCTTTCTCCTTAGTTGCATCCTATTAGGTCTTTAGTGGACACGGCTCAACGTAAGCAGGATGGCCTTTAGCATCAGAATGGCTAACATTTGAAGAACTATAAGATGAACATTTATGTACATAGCTCGCAAACTAAAGCCACAGATGGAGTTAAAATCTCCACGTCCTCAACGCATCTTGCTCACTAACCTATGGCAGCGATAATTCACTAGAAGAGCTAGAGAGCATTAAGATGTTTATTCTAGATGCTGCATCGTACACAAGCGTGCCTCCGAGTCTATTGTTTGCAATGATGATGCAAGAATCTGATGGCTGTGTACGTGTGGGTAGCACTGCAAGGTGCGGTGACAAATCCCGAACTCATGCAATCCAATGCTGGCGAAGGGAGCTGTGTCAACGTCTCTCACTGTCCATCAAGTATCATCAAAATGATGTTGATGGAGGGCGCAGGAGAGGGTCGAGATTTTGGCTTGAAGCAAGCTGTGGATCTATTTGCGAACGTCTCTAACTTATGCCTGCAAAATTTTACCGCGCGGCAGCCTGTGCTTACAACGCCAGGCCTAACAGTGTAGTGGCAAGTCACTTAGAATAGGGACGAGCTACACAATGCTACGCGTCTGACATTGCTAACTGTCTTCTTAGCTGGAGCTAAAGATCGGACACTACGTGCCTATTAGATCATGCCGTTAGGCCTGAGCAATCCTCAGATCTACTATTGCTTCTATCCAATCCCAAACATTCCATACAGACAGGCTGTCTATCTACACCGCCGCCTTCGATGCTACTCCTACCTTCGTCTCTACCACAATTCAGTGTGTATTATTTAGTAGGAGAAGGTGATATATATAACCCAGTTGCTGAGAAACATAACATAGCATTTGTGGAGTTGAAACAACTGAATCCAGGACTGAGTGTAAATTGCACGAACCTATGGCTTGGCTATTACGACTGCGTCTCTTCACATTAGAACCTTAAATAGTCTTAAATATTAACTATGATGCTATTTCCGACAATGCTTGACTCTGTGTCCCAACTAAATGCACTAACAGGCACCTGGTCTCGGACGCGGTGCACGATACGTATCTAAAGCGATGTGAGCCACCTATGGTATGAGCTGGATAGTAATGACTTACGTCGGTTTCTATAGGTGTATACCGCGCTTCCTCCCCACTAGGCCCAGGAACGTTCTCGGAGGTCGCAATCCGACTAGTCACGTGCCAAACGCCCTCTTGCGGTGATGTTGGGCCAGTTGGATTCGGATCTAGGAGGCGAGCTGCTACGGTTACCAGACATGTCTGGACCCGTCTCCCGAGTTCCACGGCGTAAGGTCTTGATCCGAAAATTCGAACGAGCAGCTATGCCGTTATTGATGAAGAGAAAGGCTGCGTTTTCAATGAGTCCCCAAAGATGTAGCCAGAACGATTTGGCGATACCGCGTACTGCGTAGCTGCTACCTGCTCTTGCAAAGGATACTAAAATGACTATAGAAATCAGACAAAATCGCACAGCGGCATACTTCTTAGTACGTTTGGGTAAACGTGTATGTGCCAAGATTGTCAGCGGAAAGGCGATCAGAATGATGTTGGTAACCCCATCCCACGATGTAGATACCCACAATGCCACAAATGATACCAGTATTTGGGGTTCTTGGATACCTAAACACAGGTTAATAAACCGTCAATTTTAGGCCGAAGTGAGGGCTACCGGCGGTGTGAGGCGGCTCTGCAAAAGGGTACTCAATAATACAGCATGTGCACGCCATAACAAGCATCCAAAGTATGCACCACCAAGCTCGCTTTAGCAAGTAAAACGATTCGACCAGGCGGTAATAGGAAGTGAGAAGGCTCACTTTTAGGAGCCATAGGCAACTAGTCTGTAGCATAGTGGAGGAGTATTAGAGCCAATAGAATGATGAGCTGGGTAAGGTATTGGAAGCTGAATGATTGTAGTATAGAGCAGCAGAAACTGTATTAATAATGCAAGAAACAAAAAGTAGTAAAAAACAGACAAGTGATAGGATGTTGTCGTAGGGCGGCTTCATAAGCGAACTTTGTGTGACATAGCAAATAGAAGCGACAAAGGCTAAAAGCCCAAAGCAGAGCCACATAATGGCGAAGAAAGCGATCTTGTCAAGCATCTTGTAATTGTTAGGGTGGAATTATAGATCCGTAGGATATGAAATACCTATAGTAGCAGGAGAACGCACGGACCAACATGACACAGCCACTAATGTACCAGTAGCCGGCGCTTAGGTAGCACTGCCCGCTGCTTATTTTTAAATCTACGCGCCCGGCTCCCTAATGCTTAGCAGTCGTCTGCAAGGCGCACACGCTATTACTACCTACGGCTATTTTTTTGCGATGTTCATGTTTTTAGGTCCTGTGCGGATGCTCACGTGATGAAAACTCATCTGTCTAGGCTAGGAAGGTAAGAGGGCTGCCGATATACTCATTTGGACTACGATCTTGGAGTCTTGTATTAAGATTGGATGGAAAGCCAAGGAGAAGCTCCGTGGCAGTGCTAGGGACAGGAACCAGAAGTTCTGGTCGGAGCACCTTCATAGCATTCCCAAACCATTGTGCGTCGTCGTCAGAGAGCATGTCGATGCTGGGATCAATTTTAGCAAAGTTACGTCACAAAGGGTCATACTTACTCCTTAGGTTTTATCGGTTTCTGCAGGCTCTTCTGCAGACCTGCGCGAGAGAATTTGAGCACCGGGGTGTTTATCTCTTGACCAGGAAACAAGACAAGTAAGGACGGGTCGACTGTGCCTTGAAAAATAAAATGTATGATCTTTCCATCGTGAATATACCTGTCAAATCCTTTTCTATGGTATCGTGGTCGCCACCATATGCCTTCTCGATCCCAGACGCAATCGCCTGTTTAACGGGAAATGATGCAGGATGCTTGGATCCGGGTACAAAATCAGGATAATTACGGGCAATCCAATCCGTCTCAGGTGTTGGGACAGTAGATGTATTGATCCCCTGCTTGAAACTCTCGGTGGATTCGTGCCTTGCTTTGCGTTTCTTCTCAATCCTACTTATGCTTCTTTTCTCTGTAAGAGTTTTTACTTCGTAGCAAAAGCATCGTAATAGCAGAATTTCAGGTATCGCGTGCGCGCCACTTCCAAATGGTTGGTTGCGTTTTTGTGTCGAGGTAATAATGTATTTGCAAAAGCCGGTTGACATGTAGCTGCCTGGTTGGAGCTCCTTCCCTCGTTTGTGCTGCGATGTGCTTTAGCGAACAAAGGATGCACAGATCCGATCTCATGAAATGCACTGTAGCATTCGAAAGCTTTTTGCTGTCTAGGCTTACGTTATTAGAGTGAATATGTTCGATGAGCAGCTCTTTCGAGGGAAAATCTTTGAGTGATGTCTCAACTACCATCTGGAATCTCTGATATGGAGCTTGTTCCGGATCCATGCCGAGTCCCCAAAGGACCGCTTCTTTTCGATAGGGGCCCAACATGGCTTTATGAAGTCCATTCGAAGATCTCGTGCGTCCATCTTGTCAGCGTTTGTATTGCGAAAGCTGGCTGTTGCCAAGTGCACGAGCATTAATGTGCTTTCAACACTGGGGTGCATGCAGGCTGTCGCGTGAGTTAAAGAATCGTACAATAATCAAGAGAACGTACATCTTGGGTAACCTTTACCCACAAACAATTATCCAAACATCTCTGGATAGATGATGGTGGGGACCCAGAGCCAAGAAGGAATACCTTTTTGTTGGGTGTGTCCACCACGACTAGGAGCATTGACTCAAATAGAGTGGCGGAAACTCCATCGTTCATGAACATCTCCTCTTCCCAATCCTGAGACTCGGGCTCTATTATAGACAAAGGAGCAGGAATCAGCGCAAGAAGAAGGTTACATATTAGCGGCCGAGTCAGTTGACGCCCATATATAAGCGGATCAAACATATCGTAAACTGCGCTCTTTGACATATCCTCTTCTGGAGTTTGGTATAGTGGACGGAATCCTATATGCAAGCGCTTTGAAGGTACGATTCGATCTCCTTCATGTCTTCAGGACCCAGAATATCTGCTTTTTGTATTGGTTGAGTGTTTGGAAATTCTGCCAATTGGTTAGCAGAATTATGAACGTAGCCCTCCACGCCGTCAAAGCCCAGGTTCAACGACGGTTGGAAGCTTGAATGATCCTGTAATCTCCCTCGTTTCGTCTGCCGGCGCAGTTTCACCCTCCACATCTTCAGAGTTTACCATTTCTGAATCTGTAAGCACTAAACGTCTTCGAGTGGCCCTATAGCGTCTTAAAGTAACTCGGCATTTCAACCTCCATATCCCCGAAAAGATTGTCACCGTCGAAAGCGGGAATATTATCGTTATGATCACCAAGATTCAAACCCAGGCCTCTGTTGTCGGGATTGTGGCCATGGGAACGAACAACCCCTCGGCGTCTGAGCTGTTCGAATCACGAACGCTTTGATGGTTGCCAAGATCATCCTCCACAAATCCTCCGGCATCTGGATCAACATCCTGGTCAATTGATCCTTCTTGACTATTTCGCTCTGATAAGGAATTGTTTGTGCGTTTAGAAGCTCGCCGAGGCACATCAGTAAAGCTTCGCGATCCAGTGGTTGGTTCGTTTGTCCGGACCACATCCCTGTACGTAGGTGGAGAGTATTAGAAATCTGGAGTATATCCGACCGACGCTGTAGTGTGTCCTGAACGTTCTCACTCCACAGTTGAACAGCAAGGAGTAACTGGGTAAGCTTTTCGTTGTCTGCTTTCGGGTCGGTCTCGTTCCAGTCCTGAGCGAATCGCTTTAGTTGTTAATACCATAGGTACTTTGTAACAAGCTTAAAAGGACAGCGACGTACTAAAATGAACTTAGAGCCTCGTTTAGGTCCATGATGTCAATGAATTGGAAGAATCGAATCAAGACCATGATAGTTAGCCCGCTATATCCGACCACGCCGCATGAAAATTTTATCACGTGATATGCCGCCGGACGGAGGTGTCGGAGCATGGCCAACTTGACGAGGTATAGCGGTCCCAACCAAAAATTAAAAATGTTTCCGTTGGTACCACTAGAACGTTTATGGTAAGACATTGCTTTTAACTGCATGGCCTACGTGATATAAAATTTAATTGAGACCATCAAGATCATGACCCTGAGGTATATAGATCGTGGTAGCGACGGCGTTATCGTAGACGGTACCATGTCGCAATTGTCATTAAACGTAGCTGCCAGTCAGTCTTTTTTAAAGGCACAAGAGCTTAGCGGTGTATCCCTAAGTACGTTTGTAGCATCTATTTCCACCTCGTTAGTCGTATTCGGAGTGGAGATAATCATTTTTCTCGTGATCCAGAAAAGATTCCCTTCAATATAGTTAGTGCTCCATAATTCTTGTTCAAACTATTGACTCATCAATGCAGCCCCGAGACTGCCGGTGGCGGACCGGTGAATTAGTCCGTCTGATGACGTCTAAAATAATACGATTCAATTGGAAGCGAGGTGATAACCTTGACGCTTACTTTTTCCAACGATACCTGAGAACATTGGTGTTAGTTTTTCTACCATCCTGTCTCATAGTAACCCCAGTCCTTGCGCCGCTCAACTTTCTGCAAGGAAAAGGTGGGCCTTATGGTGTTCAAGGCCTCGACCTGCTTGGCTGGTCTAACGTTGGATTGGAACATACGGATCGCTATTGGGCTCACCTCTGGCTGGGGGTATGCTTTATCGCATCTGTCTGTTGGATGATATGGAAAGAGCTTGAGAATTATGTCGATATTCGGCAGGCATCCCAATATCCATCGCAGCGCACAGTACTATAGACTCAATCCCTCAGTCTCTGTTATCTCACGAACGGCTAAAGAACATGCTAGAATGTTTTGGGAAAATCACAGCGATCTGTTTCAAACCGACATGGGTATTATTAAGCAAAAGACTCAACAACGCGACCGGCTAATTGGACTCCTTGAAAGGGGCAGAAACGAAGTTGATTAAACAAAAGATACGGTCCATCGCTCGTTGCCATCTAGAAGGGAAACATAAGTCCACTAAGAATGAGCGTTGGGCTGTTGTCTGGCGCTTACTTGAATGGTTCTCGATGGGGACATGACCTCCATAGAAGGTTATCGCAAAAGCTTAGTAAAAGTCAATAACGAGATCAAAGCCTTAACAGGAAATCAAAATACACTAAGGACTCTTCCTTCAGCATTCGTTACCTTCGAATCTCCGCTTTCTGCTCGCATGGCCTGCCAAACAGTCCTTCATTCCAAGGCAGGATTCATGACGCCATGCTCTCTTCCCACGTCAACTCACGAAGTTGTATGGGACAATATCAGTATGAAATGGTGGAATAGAACTGCTCGCACTGTTACAAGTAATTTCCTCATCACTCTGCTCGCTATTTCCCTCGCTGTCCCGGTGTCTCTGTCTGGTTTACTATCTCAAGTTATATATCTCTCAAAATCGTTTGCATGGCTCGGGTGGCTCCAGGATACACCCATCTGGGCGCTTGGTATCATACAGGGCCTGTTACCACCGCTATTGTTGGCCTTTCTGCTAAAACTGTTTTCGGTAACATTGTTACTCTTAGTCAAGAAACAAGGAATTCCACTAAGAAGTATCATTGGGCTTAAAATTCAGAACTACTACTTTTTCTTCCTGTACTCAGGTTACGTTGATCGTCACTCTTTCTGCCGGCCTCACTACTATCTCGAACGAGGTTTCTGCTGGAAATGCTATAGTTGCAACACTGCCAAGAATTTACCGAAAGCGAGTAACTACTTTTTATCGTACGTTCTCCTGCACGCTCTGGCTATAAGTGCGAATAGTTTACTTCGTATCGACCGGTTAATAAGCATATTTATTGCTGCGCCTCTATTTGATCGCACAGTTTCCCAGATGTTGGATAGAAAATTCCAGAAGTTGAGTGGGGAACCTATGTTCCTGTCTACACTAATCTTGCCTGCATTGGTATAGTACTAAATCATCTAAGAGATTCCCTACTAACTCAGTCAGGATTTATCTACGCTACAATATCACTAATAATAATCCCAATTCAGCTGTTTATATTCGCTATATCTTGGATAGTGCACTCGCATTTATCGATTACAATTGCAGCACAGGACTACGGCGGCATATTTTATCCGCACGCTATTAAACACCTTATTATAGGTATATACACAATGGAGGCTGGACTAGTAGCCCTTTTTGTGTTGGTACGAGATGCCCAGGGAAAATCAGCATGCATTGGTCAAGCTATCTTTATGCTTCTAACAGCAGCTTTAACAATTGTTTATCATTACATTCTCTGCAAGATGTTTAACCCGTTGTTAAAGTTTTTACCGTTGTCAACAAAAGCGTTAGATAAACCAGTGACGGAATATCCTACGTATAATGCGATTAACGCGCAAGCAGCTTTGCGTCTGCCTAAAGACAACTTTGGTTTTAGTGATATTGAGCTTCATAATTGCAGAGAACTATCTTCGGATATTATCCTATCAGACGAAGACGCAGTTATTGATAATCATTGTAAAATTAGATTGAAAACGTAAGGTGTGTCCCTGGGTCGCGAGACGCACGGTGTACCGAGACATTTTGTGAGGAAAATCCTCTCCGAATTTCTCCCAATAAATATATAGCACTTTGAATGATACACAAATATCTTATACCTATCTGAGTCTATGTTTCTAGATTTTCGTAAGGTTCCACCGAGTGGTTGTCGTTCTATACATCTATTCGTCAACGCCGCAAGTTGCCGACTCAGCATCTCTCCCCTGTTCTCTCACGACATACCGGGCCTCTCCAGATTTCGGAGGTATAGCAAGAAAGGCCAATCAAGAAAGGATTTTTTCCGCGCTTTGAAGTCTAATTTGACTGCGAGACGATAGATTCCGAAGGTTCCGATGTCGGCTGATCAACCCTCGAAATCCTTGGATGTTTTAGCGGGTCTCGTATCTGCATTAGCGCGCCTCAAGTCTGCTTACATAGCAGCGGTATTGAATGGTAAGGTTCACTCCAGCCATACTGTGGCGCATTGTTCTTTTTTTCGGCAAATGACCGCCTTACCACTACTTGGCGTAATAATTCCCCATCTACCACTGTTTACAATACACTACCACCAATGTGGCCGTGCAGCGGAAATGGACCGAAATACCACTGTTTCTGACCCACTAAAATTTAGCGACCCAGAGCTAACAGGCGGCTGCCCCCTGGCTTTGCGGTTGCTCCCTAACTTTTAGGCGGTCGCCCCTAACTTGTGGGCGGTTGCTCCCCGGCTTATGGGTGGTCGCTCCCTAGCTTATGGGCTGTCGTTCCCCAGCAGCTAGGCGGCCGACAGCCGTTGCGTGTCTAATGCGATTTGAGGGTAGTCAACGCGTTCTGACGCGAATAACAATAAGTCCTACCGCTAGCACCAGAAAATAACTATATCGTAGTATAGATTCTGGCCTATCCCTTCTTATGTAACATTGCAGCTATTGTTCTCTTGCCTGAGAGCCTTGAGGGAGGCGCGAAGCCTACTATGGGAACTGTGGCATTTGGGTCAGAAACAGTGGTATTTCGGTCTATTTCTGCCGCACGGCCACATTGGTGGTAGTGTATTGTAAACAGTGGTAGATGGGGAATTATTACGCCAAGTAGTGGTAAGGCGGTCTTTGCCGGTTTAAAATAACTATAGTAACGTTACACGACTTATAAAGAAATATAGCAAACTTTAAGGTGCGTGCAGAGTTATAGTCGCTTGAAGTTGAAGGACCCCTCGTATTTTCTGGCACGGTGGGTTTTTGGCACATAGGGGAGGATGTTAGATTATGAAGTTACAGACTATTACAGACGGCTTGAAGGTCAGATGATCTGATGTGCTTTGTAAGATTTGAAGCAGACGGTCTGCACAGCCTCAGGCTTATGGCTGACTAGCTTAGCTGTACGAATGACATAAGTAATTTACAGCGATCGTCAGTCTCGGAGATTAATTTGTTTTAGCCGCATTTGGAAGGTCTTTGATGCGAAGTACCGACCGGGGTGGCGAGTTCGCATGAACATGCGCGCCTCGCCAGCCATAGGGCTGATATTGATTACTTGGCACCAAAGTAAGTTTTCGAGGGTCCTATGGACCTATATGTAAGTAACATAGAGTCGTAGAAGTACTGTGGTTGTGGTATATGGAAAGGACTCAAGATCGCTACGAAAGAGAGCCTCGCACGCCTTGGCTGAAAAGTTGTGGATAGGATCGTATTCCTCAGGCCAAACAAGGCGCAGAGTATCTTAGGAGGGTACAGAAATTATTCCGGTACAGCTATAGCAAGGACCAGTCCTTATGAGAGAGAATGCATTGCCTGAAGTCGAAGTACCTCTACTTTGTCTCGTCTCACCGTGCGTCTCGCCACCCAGGGAAGTAGGTTACAGTAGAAATGCATAAATATATGTTAGGCAAAACTCCCTCAAACTTAAGCCAAAGGTATAAACAGTTGGTATGGCGTGGATAGGGCATTCGGAGCTAAACAGGACGGGTTGTTATCCGAATGGTGATTGTCTGTT